>JAPQRP010000002.1:3190979-3204240 GCA_037367295.1 Apogon hyalosoma
CCCTTCTTTCCATCTCTCTTCCTGCTGTCGTCGTGTCTGGACTCGCCCGCCTCACATTTCACTCTTCGCACACACACTCAAGTATGTTTATTTATTTATTTATTTATCCGTCTATTTATTTATGTACAGAAACAGAAGCAGCTGCAGCCTTTCTCTGTTTGTGCCTCGGGTTGTGTGGTTTTTACTCGTCGAGGTTAAACGTCCTCCTCAAACGCCGTTTGATTATGAAATTTAGGCTTGAATAATAATAAAGCTGTGATCTTTTGTTTGTTCTTGTGTTGTGTTCTATTGTGTCGTTCTGTTTTCTTTTGTCTTTAAGCCTTTTCAGTGAGCAGAAGTGCTTTGGTTTCGATTGAAACTCTTTTATTCAATTTATTTAGTATTTTTTGCTCATTTTATCTGGTTTTGTTTGCTTTTGTAAAGCACTGTCACATTTTAACAATTTTTATAGTATAACATGTATTATAACAGTTTACAACAACTTTGCAATAAATCAAACTATGCAAATTAAAAGCACATTATAATATTATTATTTACAAAAGCAATTTCACAAACATAAAACGAATCATTTAACAGTGTAATTATACTATTCAGGTCGGTTTTACTGTGGATGTAGAGTCCAGTGCAAAGTCTTATTCCACCTTTATCTTTGTTGTTTTTTTCAGGGTTGAAATTAACATTTATTTAATACTCATTCTCTTTTCTTTGGAAACAACAAGAAAATACAGGAAATATGTGAACAACCATAAAAGAAACTGAACTGAATGTGTTGTAAAGGTTAAAGTCACTGTTTTTTGTGACCTTTGACCCCATGCTGTTTAATCTAATCTTTTCCAACTTTTTTACCAGTTACTTTTTTTGATATCCTCAGTTTCTTTTACATCATTTCACATTGTTGCCCAGTAGCGAGCACATATATTTATGTTAAAATGTAGGTACTGAAACATTGTACATAAAAACTGAGGGCCACTAATGAAGTCTCCCGTCTGTGTTTACGTCCAGTAAAAGCAGTGAACATCAAGACAAGACCTTTGCACACAAAGTCCATATTTTTCCCATCTTTGTTACAGAAATTCTTTTAGGAATGTGCATTCTTATGTCTGGGCACATGAGGACTACATAAACTTTATACATTGGAAAGTGTTCAGAACCAGATTTTTCAATCTCCAGAAATCTGTTCACACAAAGTCCTTCCATTGTGTTATACACATATCCAGTCGTCTGTTTCTTTAGCATCTTTCCACTCCTGGATTTCAATCTGCACACAAGTTTGATGCATTATTAATTCGATTAGTTGCAAAAAGCCCCCACAAAACTAAATGATCTTCATATTGAGGTCTGTCTGGGAGTGATCTTCATCCTCTGTTTCATCAACTGACCTGTTAGCATAAGGTTATATGGCTTTAAAAGTTATTAAGTTCTATTCTGATTGGTCAAATGACTCTGATAGATGCAAAAAAAAAAAAAAAGACATTTTCTGGAAACTTTAATAAAGTTCTGGAGTCGGTGTGTAAATATGGTGGTTTTGGTTTTTGTTTTTTTGTAAATGTGCAGTGAAAATACAGACTTGGTGTGCAAAGGCCTTAACTTCTGACCAACCGGAACATCTGAGGCGCCACTTGCAACGTCTGTTGTAACCGTTAGCAACCACAGACCAATCATTGGCGATCATTTAGCCCTCTGACAGGAAGCAGCAGAAGAGCCAAACAGACGTCTGATAAAACACACACACACACACACACACACACTCCCCTCCCCCACATCTGCTGGCGAGGCAGGAGCTCACGGATGGTCGTCCTTAATTAGCCACACCGCACTCATATTCCTGATTAAACCGTGTGTGTGTGTGTGTGTGTGTGTGTGTGTGATGGAAGGTTATCAGTGCATTCTTAATTGGGAAAACACTCGAGTGATTAACAGGAGGAAGAGGGCGAGTGAGCTTGAGAATGAGTGACAAGAGCCAGAGAGAGAGAGAGAGAGGAGGTCTAATCAGAAGGAGTGATCTGAATACTAACGGCTCTGAAACATCACATCACTACTTTAACTAAAAAAAAAACTGACCTGCTCAGCTGATCTCAGGCCTGCTTCAAATCTGACACTGAATAGTCTCAGTCCACTTATGATTTCATGCACTTACATTCAAACTTCACGGGGATTTCACCTGACTGAGCATAAACTGACACCTGTGTGTTTCTGTTGCATCTTCTGCAACAAATGTGTGGAAAAAAAAAAAAAAACATTTAGAGTTGACTGCTTCACTATAAGATGAATCTCTCCGTTATTTGACAATTACATCCATGCTGCAGATCTGTCAACCTGCAACAAAACTCTGAAATTTAATTAAAAAAAAGCTTTTTACACAGAAACAGATGCTTCACTGAATCAAGTCTTTAAATGGAGCTTATACCTTCTATTGTCACTGTAATTAAGTAGTGGTTGCACAAGTATAAAGACTACATACAGCTTAACAAGAGGGAGAAAGGGCTGATTATAAAGAGATTAACCACAATACATTAGCACAAGAATGACAAGCATATGTATAAATATTAAACATGTACAGATTTAATTCACCAGGGCAGTGGAGGATGAAGCTACAAGATGAACACCGTAAGTATTCCAGCTATAATCCTTCATTTAAAGTCTAAAAAACTAAGTGTGTCTAAATCAGGTATGATGATATTTGGATTTAAGATGAAATAAGTCACAGTTTCCACCTCATTCAGCTATAAAACAGACCAGTGTGAGCATCTTAGCCTGTTTTCAACCCTGAAAGTCCATGTTTTATTATACATTTGGTTTGATTAGTTTTCTTTTTACCGCAATTGTAAGCGAGATCGGCTCTGTCCCTGTAGTTGACACACATCTGCAGCTTTTTCTTCCATATTTTTGTCACCAAAGCCATGCGTAACTTCCTGTATCTGGTCCCAAAGTCTGAATACACACAGCAAATTAACCAAACCATGATTCACTTTGGTCAGGACTAAGATCACGTTGCCTAAAAAGCAAACCGCTGCAGATGCACCAAAGGTGTTGGCGTGAATGTGGTTAAGTCGATGTAGACCATTCACACATATTTTGGAAATGTCCACATATTACTGTGTTTTGGAAGACGACTGGGGACGTACTGTAACATATACTGGGTTATTCAATTCCACTGATTCCTGATGTTCTATATCTTTGTAACTTTCAAAACACTACCATTTTTAAAAAGGACGAATATTTGGTTAAAATCCTCTTAATAGCTGCAAAAAAACAAAAAAAACAAAACTACAAGGAATTGGGGAGAGGCAACCATTCCATTAAAGGACCAGTGGATACCTACAATTGAAGAAATATTTCTGATGGAAAAATGAAGACAGAGTGGAAGAACTACACCTGGATAAAAAGTGGAATAAATGGACTATATTTACAGAAAATCAACAGACTGGCTGTTGCTACCCAGGCACATTGTTTTCTCATTGTTATTTATTTGTTATCTTGTTGTTTTGGTTTTTTTGTTTTTTTTTTGGGGGGGGGGTTACTGTTATAATTGTCCATAAAACTCAATAAAGATTTCAGCTAAAAAAAACCAATCACATTGCCTTGCTTGGATCTAAGACCAGTTTTCAGGCCCACACCATGGTCTGGAAGATGTTTATCATGAGTAACTTTGGTCTGGACCAAGTGAAGGAAGTGTGAAAGTGTCTCTAAACAGCAGTAATAATATATGTGTTTAACTGAGGTTTATTTATTCAGGAACAATCACAAGGCCTTCAGACCAAATCACAGAAGGCCTAATTGTAAAGGACCTTAAAGTGGATAAAATGGAAAGAAAACAAACAATACAGAAAAGAATCTAATTGAAGACTTGATGTCAGCATGAGTCGATATGCCAACACCATCTGAATAAGTTTGTAGGAGCTTAAAGAGATGAATGGACACTGTAACTCCTATAGATACCAAGAAAACAGTGTCGGATTAAGCCCCTCCCACCTGTCAAAGCACAGCTGGAGCTGATGTTGGATCAGCCAACAGAGATCGATAACTTTTCTCTCACACTGAAAAAGGGGAGGGGCTTAGTGACAGCAGCCAATGAGGACACAGTTGACGTGTGTGTGTGTAAATATAATCTGATGCATCTTTAACTGTATCAATCTAACATGCGTGTGCAGAAGCGATTTGCCTTGAGGGGGTGCAGTGCATGCTGGGAGGGAGATTTGGTGAGGCAGGGAGCAGAGGCAGGTGGGGAGGGTTCCCTAAAGTTCCCATGATCCCCTGGTGTGCGTGTCGGGGGAGGGGCGGGGGTGTTTCCAGCTGAGCTCGGCTGGATGTTGACACTGAAGCTGCAGGTGGTGATGTAATCTCACGCCGCCTGAAACCCTCAATCCAATTAAGAGCTGAAGCTCAGGGTGGTGGAGGTGAGGGGGCGACGGGGGGGTGCAGATCGGGACTCTAGACTCTTTTTTAATATTTTCTTTTTTCAATTAAGAAACATTTAATAAGGCAGAAGACATGACGAGGTCCTGGGGGGGAAATGGATGTGATCAGAGCCAAAAGAGCAAGTTTTTAGGTTGAATCCTGATCCAAATCTGAGGCACATTTTATCACTTCTTACAAAATGTAGGTGAGTTACAATCATAGTCTATCACTAGTTTACTCCGGTGTGTGATGTCTTATTGTCATTGACTAGAAACTCTGCATTTCTGCATTATTTTGAACAGATATTTCTGCTGTATTTCAACAGAAACTAGAAGTAAACATCTGTCTATTCATTCATCTTCTACCAGCTATCAGGGTCCAGGTTCTGGGGGGAACCAGCCCAGGACACTGGGACGTTCCCCAACCAGTCGAGACATAAGCTCCCCCCTCCATGCCCTGGGTCTGCTCTGGGGTCTCCGCCTGGTTGCACATGCCCAAACATCTCACCGGGGAGGCGTCCAGAGGCATCGTTACCAGACCAAACACCTTCACTCGCTCCTGAAGGAACCACACCACACTGCAAAGAAAACTCACTCCCACCACGTGTTCTTGTTCTTTCATTTATAACTGAAATCTGGTGACAACACGTAAGGATAGAAATGTAGATCAACTAGGATGGGGATCAGAATAGCTAGTCCACATTCTATTAAGTATACATATACAGCCATTTTTGGCAGGAACACAAACTGACTCTTAAATATGATTTAAGATTAAAAAGTAAGTAACCTAGCAACCCACTGCTGGCCATCCTTGGGGCCATCCCTGAAACAAAGATGAGCAAGAAAAAGACATATCTACTGCATAAACTTCTGACAGCAGCTAGGAAAGCAATAACGCTAAACTGGCTTAAAAAGATCCCCTGACATTTGATACATGGCAGTCAGTAGTTAGGAGAATTTTCATTATGGAAAAGATAACTTTTATGTTGAGACTCCAAAGCACACAGTTTGGAGATCGATGGGCACCGTGGCTGGAGGTGGTGGGTGAGGAATGGGGTTAGGTGAGGGTGGAAAACCCATAACGTCTATCAATCTGTAAAACTGAGCCCAGAACTGTGAACAGTGTTTCTTCTACATCGTCACTGTTGTCTTTGATTTATGCTCTACACTACCTGTCACCTTCTCATTTAAATGACATGAGATGGACCGCAGATGACCAACTAGTGCTCAGCATCACTGGGAACTCCTTCAAGACTGTTGGAAACCATTTCAGGCGACTACCTCACGAAGCTCATCCAGAGAATGACAAGAATGTACAAAGAAGTAGCAAGAGCAAAGTGTGTCTATTTTGAGGAATCTAAAATATAAAACATGCTGTGAGTTATGTCACACTTTTTTTAATCTACGTAATTCCATCTGTGTTCATTCTTAGTTCATTCTTAGCCTTCAGTGAGAATCTACAATGGAAAGAGTCATGAAAATAAAGAAAAACCAGGTGAGTCCAAACGTGTAGCAGAACGTTAAAAAAAAAAAAAAAAGTAACAACTGGAACATGTATTTTTCTGTGGCAGTCTTATGCAATAAAAATAAAGCTGAAAACAAAAAAAGTAAGTTACAACATGAATATAGATAAAAGATTAATGCATCTTTATAATTGTTCTTGTAAAAATGGGAAACAAATGGAAAAACAAAGCTTATGCCAGTGCCAAAACTTTAGTGCTGTATCTGTGACAGCGGCAGAGTTTCCATTAATTATCGAGATGCTACTGGCCTAATTTATACCACTTGAGTTTTAAATGAATCAACATGTTTTTACAGTCTAACAACTGAAGAATCAGAGTTGGTTTGTGTGTGTGAACTCAAAATCCACACCAGCAGCTCACACAGTTCCTATAATTCATCACCATCTTTTCATCAGATGTTAGTTCAGGTCTATCAAAAAAATATATAGAATATCTGCAAGTTAAAGTGGATTAAAACCAAGCACTTTATCACAGAAAAATCACTATAAGTTGACTTACACTCACTAGTCAAACAGCAAACCCATAAAAGGCCCATTTAACTAATTGAAAACAAATTGTGGCCGAGTAGGAAAGTTTGGAACGAGCTGTTATTTGTCTAATCATAAGACAAATCAATAATCGATCACAATCTAAGATCATCATCCAACCTGAGGTGCAAAACTTGGTGACGAATCACTAAAACTTTCAATTTTATCTTCAGATTTTGTAGCTTCTCTGTACATTTAACCTAGACACATGAATTGTAGCTAAAATATTAGCATTAGTACCAACCGTTGAACATGAACGGCATTTAAATGTGACGAACTGTACTTAACAACACTTCTGACCCACGGTATTCACTCAGGTATAACCTTTTGGTTCTACAACAGCAAAGACAGCCTGAACAGGACAGGATGAAAAGACAAGTCGAGTCCAAACGAGGCTGATATGAGACAAAACAAGAACAAATACCTGCAGTCCACATTCATATCTTAGTTTTCTCTGTTGTACACAGTTATAAGGAGCAGCCACAGTATTAAAGTCTGAGCAAATAGTACGTTTTTCATTTTCTAATAATAATCTCACATCACAGTCACCTTTCTGGTAGAAAACCTTCATGTTCTCTTCCTCCGATACAGTTATTAGACTGGACCGTTCATCTAAATGTGATCAAAAACTGCAATATGGCAAAAGGTGAAGTGTGTCAGAACGTCCCACTGTGACGCACTGCAATTCTACAGAGATGCAAACAGGAAACCAGCAAAAATCAAAAGCAAAAACTTCAGCATAAGATCGTTACTTTTGCATTTTTCGTGACAGTGAAATGCAAAACTAATTATTCCCTTTAAAACTGTGATCTATATCGCATTAGCTGTCATATTAAACATTATTTTCCGCATCACCCACGCTGACACCATCTCATATTAAACTTGAATTACTTTAGCTCATTTTTACTCCTGAAACGTTCTTATCTGCAGGTTCTGTGTCTGAATCAGTGTCTCCAAGTCATTCCATCCCCCTGGAAAATGTTTTATAGATGAACGCCGTCCCCCCAGACAGTCACATGACCGTCATCCTGTGATGGCGGCTCACGGTATCAGGGTGACAGTCCTCTGTGTAAAAGGCTGTGGGCTCCCCGGGCCACTGAACATTTCCTCCTGGATCACATCAAACCTCAGCAAGCCCCGAGGGCCCCCGCGGGTCCCGGCACCACCACCAGGGCCTAATGGAGACTTCAGACAGGTGGAGAGGTGAGGGTGACAGGTCACTAACCCCCCCACCCCCTCACCTCCTCAACACTGGCTCACCTCCACCTCCATCCAAAGTCAAACTGAAGATGAGGAGCCGTCATCTTCATCCCAGCAGAAACAGAAACATCCGACCAACACTGAGAGTCATGAGATCTGATCGTAGCTGTAAACACACAGCATCAGGCATTCCTCTGTGCTATTCTGGTTCATCTTCTTGGTCACATAAAGTAAACACGGCTCTAAAAACAGGCTGATACTTAACCTCCTGACCTGTGCTTTTCACTGCGTTTCTGCCCAAAAGGAACATTTTAAATGAGTAAAAAAAAAAAAAAAGAATCTGTCCAGGATGGGAAAGATACAAACACCAACTGCTGAAAAGTGGTTGTGAAATGGAGCAAAAATAAATAAACAGAAGCTTCAGCGTCAGAACAGAGCGCTAACTCCAGCTGAGTGCGGTTTGTTTGTTGGTAGTTTTCGTGACGCAGATGGAGGCTGATCAGAGAAGGTCCTGACCTTCATGTGAGCCATCCCAGACCCAACTACACTTCACAACGATTTATTTTACATCCAAAAGTGGATGTTCTTTAAGGAAACAGAAGATGCTTCGGCATTAGTCAGGTTTCCAAGTACATATTTTATTATACAAGTTTTGCATTAGAAAATATTCATGGAAACAACTAAGTTTCTTTCACTTTCAGCCTTGCAACAAATGGCCTTCAGACTTCTACAGTGGGTTTTGATTTGGTCCATGGATGATTCAGTGGATTCCACCTTCATTTATCGTTGCAAAGACTTGTCTGAAGAGCTCGTTCGGAGCCTCTTGGCCATCGAGGTGTTCAACAATCCTTGAAACTTTTAAGGTTTACAACAAAAAAAAGTTGGTTGCCTGAGTTACTTTTGTTCTGATTGGGCTGTTATTCACAATACTGGGAGGATATTAGAGCCAATGGAAACACAGAAGGTGAAACATCTTCAGGTTCTGGGCTATTGTTTGCTTAAAAATACTTTCTACAGACATGACTTTGGGCTGAAGGAGGTTACCAGAAGCTAGTTTACTGTTGTAGTTTTCAAGCACAGACATTTTCCAGACATAAATCCACATATGAATCCAGAATGAACAGAAAACAAAGACTGATTTATCTAGAATGTAAAGAATCTTTATTAGCAGATCTACTTTGAACACGTTGAGTCCTTTTGCCAACACTTGAACCTCTGTCTGAGCTTCTTTAGTCACTTATCACACACAAAACTAACACCGTCTGCAGGAGAGACTGACAATATTTCCAAATTAAACCAAACCCACAGCACAGACGAGTTCCCCAGTGCATTCAATATAACTGAATGTTACCATGGACGGTGCAGCTACTGCACTACACAGTTTACCTGGCCTTAAATACAAAAATGCATCATTTCCATTAGATTTTATCCCAAATAAAAGTCATTATATCTACAAAGGTTATCTCTATTTTCCGTCTGAAACCTGTGTCTGTTTGTTGGTGAATAATTCAGTGTGAGCACCAGGCCACCTGCTGCAGCGGCCGACAAACATCTATATTTTACACCTAAATCTCTGCCAACACAAACTAAACCCTTTAATATGAGCTAAAGGAAAACTCAGGACACATACGATACAAAGAAAGAATAGAACAATTATATTTAGAGAAAAACTATGAGGATGGTTATTTTTTCCTTTCTCCTTTGACACCTATTATTGATTATATATGATTTTTCTTCATAGTTCTTGGGATATAGTTTTTACATCTGTGGTTATTTTTGTAATGTATTTCAACAACAATTATTTTAATCTATGTACTAAATATGTACAGTTTAGTTACATCTGAAAATAATTTTACTGGTAATTATATTTTGTATCTTTTATGTAACAATAAAATATTTGAAAATCAACTTCAATCTGTTATAAAATAATGCTTTTGTAATTACTTTTCAGAAAATGGAAGGAATGAAAGATTTCAGGAAATAAAAGAAAGTCAAATATTGTATTTTTAGTGGTTCAGGTACTGGATGGATTGAAAATTGTCAAAATGAGCAACAGAGACCTGAAAACTGATTTCTGATATGTTTCAAATGGCAAATCTACTCTGAATACTTTCTTTCTGCTCATGTTTTCCACATGTTGGAGAAATCTTTAGGTGACGTGATGAGTTCCCAGAAGAAAGACACATAAGAGGCTGAGAAACTAAACGGATCTGAGGAGGATATTACAGTTCTGACCTAAAGTTTTGGTTACTGACTCTTTGCATAAATGTGATTAATTTGCCAATAAGTCTTTTAAAGTGAAACCTCTATAATTCATGTTCGATTTAACTCAGACACATGGCAAAAGCTTGCAAAATCAAACTGTGTTACAACAAAAACGTTTGGCCAGAGCTGCATCTGTGATGGCTGCAGGGTTTGCATTAATTATCCAGATGCTAGTGGCCTAATTTGTACCACTTGAGCCTTAAATGAACCAAAATGTCTTTACACCCCAACTCAGCTCTCAAGAATCTTAAAGCCACAAATGAACAATAAAAGATTTATTGATGTAACGCAGGGGTGTCAAACTCATTTTCGTTCAGGGGCCACATTCAGCCAAATTTGATCTGCAGTGACCAGTGAAATAATAACATAATAATCTATAAATCATGTCAACACCAAACTTTCCTCTATGTTTTAGAGCAAAAAAAGTAAAATTATGCAATGAAAATGTTTGCATCTACCAACTATCCTTTAAAACAATGTGAATAACATGAACAAACTGAAATTTCTTAAGAAAACGAAGTCTATTTTAACAATATTCTGCCTCAGTTTATCATTTACACGTTACAGATCACAGTGGATCTACAAATACACTAAACATTTAATAACAGGCAGAATATTGGTAAACTTACACTTCAGACATTTCAAAATGTTCATATTTGTTCAGGTTATTTGCATTTTTGTGAAATGATAGTTTCTTTTAGTGTAAATACAGTAAAATGACATGAAAATGTTTACATTTACAAAGAGAAACATGTGCAGTTGTGAGTATTTATAGATTTTCCTGATAGTATTTATAGGTTATTCTGATAGTATTTTACTGATCTGGCCCACTGGAGATTAAAATGGTCTGTACATGGAACTTGAACCAAAAGGATTAATATCTTCAGTGTAATTTTTGCATTTCACAAATTCATCCTATGGACCAGACTGGACCCTTTGGTGGGCTGAATTTGGACCCCGGGCCACATGTTTGACTCCTCTGATTTAACATCTCCATAGTAGAAAACCTCCAAATAATAAGTTGTTTTGTTCAAGTAAAAGTTTGATTGAAGATTCATCCAATGATCACCTAAATCAAAAATCATAAGGAAAAAAACCTTTGACCTTCAACTGTCCTTGTTATTTTCTGAATGACATTTCACATCCAATGTCACCAACTGATTTTGAGCAGAATTTGGCATCTTAACGCTAACTCATCTTGTGATAACATAAAACTGTGTCTTTTGGTAGAATACACAGGTGGCTGAAATTGGTTTGTTTCTTCATACATCCTTCATTTTGATTTCCACTATTAATCAAAACAGTAAAAACAATGTTTTACTACATTTCCCATAATGCCCCTGGATAGGGTTTTTCATCAGAGCCCTGTTTCCTTGTAAAAAGATAACACCACTGTTCAGTGTTGGTGAAATCTCCAGTGAAAACATCAGGTGGACATCAGCTTAAAGATCCTGAATGAACTGAATTAACTATAGTTTTGAATATTTTCATGTGATTTTCGGGATTAAACGTGGATTCAAATATTGAAAATCCACATTCAGATGTTTGCGACGGCAGTTTAACGCTGCTGATTGTGTAACGGCAGCAACACTGACAGCTTTAAAGCCACAATAATCATCCGCTGTTCTTTAAAAATAGTAAAAATTGATCGGAAATCTTATCTATTAAATCAGCTCTAAAAAGGAAACGCCAACAGTCCGACCACTTTACCCATGATGCATTGCCCCTACACCTTCCTCCTTCATGTTGAGGCCATAAAACCCCATTAACATGTCATTGGTCCAACATAAACCTGAAATCACATGTGCGCTCCGACTCAAAATACCCATAAACCCCTGTGGCAACCCTTCAGGCCTTTCCCCCTTTCAAACCAATTCGTCCTCCCCCTCCTCCCCATCACCCCCATCCCTCTCTCTCTCTCTCTCTCTCTTTCAATTTGAGCCTCGCCTGCCCAGTAATGTCCTGCTTTTATTGTAAATCTATACTCTTAATCTGGCCGGCTCCGATGGGCCTCGCTCGCCCGATCAATACGCTACGATTGCTGGGAAGGGTCCACAGGGGCAGATAACCCCCCCTCCACCCTCACCACCAACACCTCCGCCCACCCCCCTGTGGAGTTAACCTCCATAGGGTCCAACAACACAACTTAAAGCCTCCGATTCTGCCGTTCTGAGTCCAAGTTCTCAGCATATTGTAAGGGATGGTTTAGTGAAAATACGTTCAAGTCACATGGATCATGATCAATAAAAGGACTAACTTTGTGGTTCCCAAACTTAGGGTCGGAACACAAAATGGATCACCAAGCCTGTTTGGTAGAAGAGAATATGTAGCAGCTGGGGCGCCGCTAGCAATTGTGGGCCCCATGAAAGCTATATGATGTGGGCCCTTTAGAAAATTCAGCATCTTATCTATTTGTTGGAGCAAAAGGGGGGGGTTGTATGTATGTGGGGTAGGGGCAGCAGTTAAATACATGGGGGTGCTGTCCATAACTAATGTAACTAACGCTGCCGTGAAGCCAAAGTGGAACTTAACATGCTTTCAACATCTGACTCCCGACTTCTATGCCTCCATTAAACAGCGAATTTTGCAAGAGATTTTCACAACTTCTAACCTGTATCCACTGGACCCCCTCCACTGCGCTATGGGCCTAATGAATTTGTCATGTTCACCCCCCCACCCCTTTACGGTGCCCCAGCTTAGCAGTGATATACAATGCAAATTGTGCCGAACAGAGGCATCAGCTGTAAAACATTAAATGAGACAAAACTTAGATAAAAGATGCAACAAAGATATAAACAGAGACAGAGCGGAATCTATAAAGATGAAGATCTTTGGCGATTTGTGACATATTTCCTTAAAGTTCTGGTCCAGAGGAGAAGCTAAATTTCCCTTTTAGACTTCCAGCTGAAAAAATTTGGAAACCAGTGTTCTAACGTCCCTGGTATCAGCTCGACTCGGCACCATTCAATGTGTAAAACCAGAAACCACCAGGATTCATCAGGTTCTATATCTAGTCCCACCTTCCCACCTCCCAAGCAGGTCACCAGTTAGTAGAGAATACGCAACATAAAATGTGAGTTAATTTTCCCGATTAAAACGTTGTCTGGAAGAGTTTATCAATGCCATGTGAAAAGCAGAAGAGAGGCAACGGCTGAAAAACAGTAAATAACACAAAGATGATGTAAAAGATGCAATGAAGCAACAACTATGTAATGAAGTAAAAGACTAATGTACAATCACAGAAAAATTTATTATTCCATCCAAAGTCCTCCAAAACAATGGTTCTGCAATCCAGTCCTAACTCCTGTGTGGATCATGTGACTAAAACAGACAGAAAAGAAAACATGGA
>JAPQRP010000002.1:3204340-3215877 GCA_037367295.1 Apogon hyalosoma
TGGAAAATGGATAGATATCAGCTCTGAAATTCAACTACTATGAGCTATTTTTGTTGGTATCATTATATTTGTCCGAAAAAACGGACCTTTAGTTGGACCAGGCATTAAAATGAACAACAAACTGAAGAAAGCAAGGGGTGGGAGAAGATTTTTTTCTGCGATTGCATAAAAGTAGTAGATACGGTTGAGAGACACCGAATTTCTCTTTAGGGTTTCCAGCAGCAATTGCAATTCCAGCAATTTTGTCAATCAGATTCTATTTGTAGTTTCACCTTCACCAAAGTTCCAAACAAGTCGAAAAAATACCAAACACGCACTTGTCAAATGAGAATCATTGCTGCGTCAGTACGTGTGTGTGTGTCATGTTGCGATACTTTATTTCAGCCAGTTGTGTTTTCCGTTCATATCTGACCACTGTGAAAGTCGTACAGTACGTAAACAGCATTAATTAACCGTAAAAGGAGACGTTTTTGCACCTTTGGTTTGTATCAGATTTTCAGCAGCTCGGTCATCATCGGTGAATTTAAAGTTAAAGCCAAATACACACCTTCGGATAATATAAAAGAATATGAGTCTGATGTGAGGATACAATAAGCGCCGTGGATTGTCTCTTTAAATCACACCTGCCTCTTTCTCTGCAGCCTCGGTGGCATTTCAGCTCCTGGGAGACGATAAAACATCTTAACACCGAGACGAGGACGTCGTGCAGGAGTTTTCTCTGCAAATGATGATTAATTGTCAAAAATAGACAGTTTTTCAAAGAAAAGGTAAAACTCTGGTATAAGCCCACATTTAGTACTTCAGGCTGTTCTTAATCTGGGTTTAAAGGAGGATTGTGGAGGGCTGATGGGAAATGTAGTCTGAGTTCAAAGAAACATCACATTTTGTCATTTTATCTCATTAACTATGATTTCAGACTTAAAGTTTTCCTTAAGAGATTTAGTACCTCTAATTTTCTGCTTCATTTGGGTTTAAACACACATGGTGGAGGGCTGATGGGAAATGTAGTTTCTGTACGGGAACTCTTAACCTTTAAAATTGAAAAAAGCAGGGGTGGAGCTTACAGTTAAGAGCCAGAGCCTTCTAACTGACTAACTGCTGCCTCTGTGTACGTATGTGAGTGTAGAGGTCAAAGGTCGCTCTCCATCACTCTAAACTCACTTCTCTAAAGATGACATCAAAGCTGCAAATGGCGGCAGAGGAACAAGTGTGTTGGAGGCGGGGTCGCGACCTCCATGTAAGGCCTGACCATTAAAGCAGGGGGTGATGGTCGGAAGGCAGAGGAGGGGGGTGCAGAGGTGTGTTCTGGGTAATTAGAGCTCGGCCTCCTCGCTCGCTCTGACACTCTGCGGCGTTTTATTGCTCCGCTCAGGCAGCTCCACCACCCATCTAATTGCAATATTAGCGTGTAATAACAGCGGTGTTACGGCGATCCGTCAGCGCCGCGTTCTGCTGCCTCGGCAGGATTTTGGCCATTAACTGGCAAACGGAGGAAACAAAGCGACCTCTGAGAGGAGCATCACTGAACATTTATATTCACACACACACGGGCCTGTTAGAGACTGACCGACAGCAGCGTATAGAACCACACATCACCGCAGCCTCAAACTGTGTTTTGTTTAAGAATCATGACTTATTACTGAGACTTAATCTTTATTTCCTGTTGGGTTATTTGAAGAAGCAGTCTGGTGATTCTCTGTACTTTTAGTATTGTCTGTACAGATAAACAGTGGCAGGGAATTCATCCTACAAACATGTCTGTGCATCTGCAACCTCATTCATCTATTTCATGTGTCCTGTAAAACTCCACTGCTGCCTGAAAGCCTTTAAAAATCTTGAATTGTATGGACTAGTGGACAAAGCATCCATTGATTTGCCAGTCTGGAGACTCCGTTGGTTGTTACTATCTTGCTTTTTTTGGAAACAGATGTGTCAGATGTGGAAGTGGAGCAAGGAGAGATGATGGGATGACACTTGCCATGCTAGCGCACACAAAACACTGACCACTGTGATGTTAAAAACCTACAAGGGATTTCAGCTACTTCTATAACTGTTTGACAATAACCTCAAACTTGCATAATGTATGAACAACAGCTGCCCTAAATAGCACTTGCTTAGAGACGACGTAAGGCACAGTGAATTGATGACTTATAACGGGCCAGGTAGTGTAATTAAGCACCAGTAAAATTCATGACAGGATCGTCTGACGGCCGTGTTAGTGTAACTTAGTGACTCCAACAAGGAAAAAACAAGACTTATTCAAATACCAAAAGGTCAGAGAGTCCGACTCAGGCATCATTAAACAAAGTGGACACACCTTTAATAATGCAGAACAGTTGAGTTAAATAAAATGATTCCTTGTACAGTAGACATAGAGACCCAAACTGTTCTGCATCAGACTGTAAATATCTTTATCTCTGTTGTAAAGCTGGACATTGTCTTGTTTTTGGACACCCCAGGACCTGCAGGTTATTAACCCTTCCCTATTGGCTTCACTTTTCAGTCCCAGAGAGTGGCTGTTGTTAAAAACATCATAGAGCCTCAACATCGCACTGGGTGACGTGTTTCTACTTAAAAGGTAGGGTAGGATATGTTTTCCTGGAGCATTTTTTACTCTGTTGCTTAAAATCCCCTTCACACCCTGATTGCAACCAATTAATTAAATGCTCGAACACAAAAATAAAACATTTTTAGTCACTTGTGGAAAGGACAGGACTGAAAAAACACCATCCAATCATTTTAACCGGGCCATCCAAATGACTGAAAGGTGGTATGTCTCAGATTATTATTCACAATGGACTGTTTCTGAGTGATGAAGAGAGGCAGGTGAAGTGATTACCCATGATGCCTAGTGCCTACAGTACAAGCCTGTGGGGGCAGTGTTGTGATCTGAGGTTGATTCAGCTGGTCAGGTCTAGGTTCACAACGTTGTGTGTCCATAAAATGGTGGAAATAACTGCTGTGACATTGCATCAGCTTACTGAAACAATGCACAGTGAACTCCAGCTGTACTCCAAGCTAACGGCGATCCAACACAATATTAGAGTGTGGGACTTTTATGGCCAGTGTGTGTTTATAGACAGAGATTTACAGAGCTAAATACAGTAACTATTATTAGTATTAGGCATTTTACAGGCAATTCACATAAAACAAAAGGATGAATAAAGTCCATTTTGTTTTGTTTCAGCTGATCACACAAGGTTGAGTATGTGAAACACTTTATATACTGTTGTGTGTTTAATAACAGCAATACATCATATTCTGTGAGGTCATTATACTGTGTCTGTAGCATTACTATCCTGTGAGAACCACATACTATGTCTCCACAAAGTCAACTGTTCCTGAGTTCAGAAAGACATGAAACCATCTGAGAACTCCACCGTCACCTTTTACTGGGTCCTGGTAAAGAGCTGCTACATGAATGTGTGTCCTCACAGACATACAAAGAGGCATGGACGTGTGTTTGTCAGTGTGATTTACTCCAACGAGACGTGAATTCACAGCGTTAAACTGCTTTACTGTAGCTGCTCAACTACATCATTTGCATGATGGGTCACTAAACACACTAACACCGCACACAGACACACACACACACACACACACACACACACACTGAGGGGGGGTCACATTAAATATCCTGCATTTCTTAACAGGCTCTAAAATGCAAAGAAACAACCGAAGCTGCAGTAAATCACAGACAGAGGACTGACACTGTGTGTGTGTCCATTAATAATGCATATAATAACTGTGTGTGTATTCCCTGGGTTGGTGGTCTAGTATCAGTGTCCGGTCGTGTCCTAATTAAAGCTGCAGAGGCACAGTGATGAAAACACTGAATTATGGGTAATATGGTGTTTGATGCACACATGGCACCCTGCTTTTAAAAATAGCCGATGAGCGTGTTAATCTCAGAGTATTTTAATAACTGATGATTTCGGGGATTTTCTTAAGCAAAAACACCAAATAATAGCGTCTCGAAAGTGAAAAGTATGCATTTTACATCCGATATGAATGTACATGATTCAGGTTGTTGAAAGATCAGAATAATCTCCCTTCTCTCGCCTTTATCTACTGTAACTGTAGTGCAACGTCCAAAAACTGCATCTTTCCTCTCATCCTCATTCAACCCCATCTTCACCTACACATCAGCCTGGACATGAGAGCGCTGTGTGATATCATGCTGGGTGAGACATCTTCTCTTCTTTTGCTTCTGGTTTTCAGTTCAACAATCTGATCTGAGCAATAAATCAGGTCTTGAATTGAACACCAGGGAGTGCAGATTTAGCCCCAGTCAACACTAATATGTGTATTTTTTTTTTTTAGAAACTAATGTTTGCCTCCTTTGTTTAAGAAGAAAAAAAAAATCTATCAACATAACCTTGGTTTTACAAGATATTTCTCACTAATACGCAAATAAAGCTGCAGGGCCAATAGTCAGTGGTAAACTCAAACATTAATGGAGTATTAAATACTAGAGAGGAACGTTCTGAGCACGCACAGTGAGATTATTTTCAGGTGATAAAACAAAAATAGCAGACACTGTTTTGTACGTCAGTGAAAAACAGCAGCAATGCCAAGTCTTAAACCAGTAACTGTAAGTGCAAACATCAAGAAAATGTACATGTGAACCATTGTTGTAGCTGCTGCTCATTACACAAAACGACAACGAGCAAGTGTGAATCAAGGTGTGACTATGGCATCTCAAACTCTCAGCTTACGTGACAAAAAAAAATATTTTGTGTAAATATGAAAACGTTTGATTGAAAAATATCTATAAAATGCCAAAGTTTGCATTGAAAAGCTTCACATCTCATGTCAATCCTAAACTATAACACGATTCTGTTCTCGTTTTGTCTGAAAACCTACAGAAACATGACCTAATGTTTGGCCTCTACCCACAATGCATTGTGCCTGCATACACAGAGAAGGGGGGGTGATGTTGGATGTATGGAGTCCATCTGATGTGTGATAAAACACCATCAAACACACAAACACAGAGGTGAGAGGTCTGATCTGATCTGACATGTAAGAAGTAGTACAAGTCTTGTCCTTGTTGTTTAAATGTATGTTATACGCAGTATGATGGAATATATGTAACGGTATGAGGAGAAGAAATGTGATATTTTACTACAAGAATAAAAATGTAACATTTTGAAAAAAAATACAAAGAGAATGTCGATGAAAAATGTCACGATTAACAAAAATATGAGGGAAAAGTTGTAATATTGTGAAAAATATATAAAAAAAAAAGACATGATTGTAAAATAAAACATAGCGTAAAATAAGACATAATATTGACGAAAAAATATTAGGGCAATAGAATCCTAATATTTTGAGAAGACTGTATAAAATGTGGAAAATGTCTTACTTTATGAGCATGTTATAGTTATATTACATGAAAAAGAAGTCAGAATATTATGACAATAAAGTCCAAATATTTATAGAAAACAATACAACAAGAAAATTGTAATTTGAGTTGAACAATAAAGTTTATTATTTTACAGAAAAAAAAGAAATTATCAGAAAAAAGTCATCCCATTATGAGGTAATATTTTGATTGAGGTTTTTTTTTTTTTGAGCTACATTATTTCTGTATTTCTTCAGAGGGATGAAATTCTAATGTTATTTGTGTCATATTGTGGTTTTTAGTCTCAATGCTGGGACTTTATTTTTGTAATATACTGGCTTTTCATGAATCGTTAGTACTATGTGAAATATCATGTTTTCTTCTTCCTTGTGGGTCTAATTCTCTTTGTACTTTAATATGTTGACTATGTTGTGTGTGTGTGTGTGAGACCCATGTGTGTCCGTGTACATCCTGGTCTTGGTCCAAGGCCTCTCTAACGAGCCAACGTGGATTTGGTGGTGACCTCCCCTCTCCTCCCCCTCCGACTCCCCCCTGACCTCCTCTGAGGTCATCGCCTCCTCCACCTCCACCCGACCAATCGCAGCCGGCCGTTGTGACGGACAGCCGCCGACTCCAAGGACGCCGAGGGCGGAGGGATTAGAGGCGAGGACAGGCGGGCTCGGCGTTAATAAAGCAGCTTGATGCCGTCGTTTGGGGGCGTCCGATTGGCTACTGGGTTTAATTTTCAGCTCTGATGTGACATTGAAGGAAGAATAAATGTAGGAATGATCGACACTGATCTGTGGTAGATTTACATGCGCTACGGTTTCATGTTATCCCTGACGTGGTTTACGTATCCTGGAGGATATGTTGGCCAGATAAAGGTATAAAACACGGATAATCAGTCATTGATTGTATTTTCAGACTCATACTCTACAGATAATCAATAACATAAAGGTGAGAAATATTGATTAGTCTTTAGTTTACGCTTACATGTCTATAACTGATTGATTCTCTGGTGTCCAGTTCAAGGGAGAGGTGAAGAACAAGTTCACATAATTTATTACTTTTACATAATACAAGAGCATTTAAAATGATCCTCTTATTAAGTAAACAGTGATGGTCGGGCCCTTATGTGTTATTACAGCATCGGGGGAGTTTAGCAGTTTTCATTTGAGTTCTTGTCTCCTTTAGATGTCATAGAATAGTGTTATTATTCCACTTCCTGTGTCAAGTCCAATAGATGTGCTACATAGGAGGCACTTATGCAAAGCTAAATTGGCAAAATATTTTCCTGGTACTAATGAAGCATGTAATAGATGTGGTTCTGTCCCGTCCCACCTTGCCCATAGCTTTTGGTCCTGCTCAGGGTTGTCTGGTTTCTGGAAGAAGTTTTTTAAGATCGTGTCTACAGTTCTAGACACTGACGTGACACCTCGTCCACTTGCTGCCATCTTTGGAGTCCCCCTGAATGATCCTAAGTTCACCACAGACACTAAATGTGTTGGCATTTGCTTCTTTGAAGTCGCCTAAACCTGCAGCAGAACACGCCTGGATAACAAATGTAATGTCTGTCTTCAAACGGGAACAGATCGAATTTTCTCTCAGAGGATCAACTGAAAAATTTTACATAGCATGGAAGCCTTTCCTCTCTTACTTTGATAAAACATCTATAGAAAACATAACAGAATAGACGAGCTATGACACTCGTAATTAAGTGAATGTGGACCAATGTGGGGACTGCTTTTCTCTTTTTTTTTTTTTAAGTTTAAGTTTTTGTTGTTAGTTGTTTTTTGGAAAACTGGACATGCTTATACCTGTGCTGAGAGGATATGTATACTGAAAATGTGTCCTAATTAAAAGATTATTTAAAAAAAAAAAAAGTCCAATAGAGTCCAGTAGATAACCTAAGTCCCGCCCCTTCTGCTGTGCCCCATAGGATCTGCCTTTGGAAACAATATTAATGGTGGTCGATGACAAGACACATTTTTGATCCTGTTTGAATTGTGTCACCATTTACACATATGTTTAACAGTTTAAAAGAAAACTTTACAAGTCAAGAGAGTCACATTTTGTGTTTAAATATAGTGAAGGTTAGAGTTAAACAGCTCAGTAGAGTCAGTGTCACATGTCACAGCACCGACACCAACAGAGCCCTTACATTTGTGCATTTTATATAAATGAGGTTTAATGGTTCCATCTTCAGACTCTGGACAGATCGTTGACAGACAGTTACGATGATGTCACCTCCATAATTTCCGGGTATGTAGTCTTTGTATTTACAGATTTTCAGTCTGATACTTCAACATTTTTACAACAAACTCTGACTTTATTGAGCTGTAAAATGATCTTTAAACAAACCAACAAAGGGGATCAAAAAATAACTTGTCTCTCGTCCCATGGGACAGAACCCGATGAGACTCCACCTCTCTGTGACTGGAAACGATGAAAAAGAGAAAAATAGCAAATTTAAATAACAATTCCTGTTGGGTGAAGAGTCTGGGTCCACATCGGCTTATGTTTTAGGTGAAACCTCTAATGCATTACTGTGTGAAGCAACACCGCTCCACAGAAAAGTCACCATTTGGAAAACTTTTCATTACAAATGTCTGTAGTTTATGGGCCAATGTGAAGCTTAATTCTCTAGAAGGCTGTTTAAACAGTGCCTGATAATGGCAGAAATAGGGGGAAAAAAGGTGGATTTCCGGCTGGACACGGGTGTTTTTTGAGCACCCTAAAATCAAATATGTGACCAACAAATTAGGAAACACACTGGGGCTAAATATTTAAAATTCTATGGGGCATTAATGAGCCGTTTTGTCATAACCATGTCCAAAACCCATAAAATATTAAGTTTTTGACACCTCTCGTGCAAAGTTTGAGTGCAAAAAATCATTAGGGTTTCAAGAAAAAAAAAATTAAATAAGAAAATTCTTGAGGTTCATATATGCACCCAAAATGTAAAGAATAAGTAGCTAGTCAGCACGTCAACTATTAAAAAATAAACATATAAAATGTCAAATTTACACCCTAAATAGGCAACATATCTCTGGAAGTACAGAGTCTAATTTGGAAACTGAAGGACAAATCATTTTAACCAAGACAAAGAGATCAGCAGTGAATTAATTTTCCTAAATATTCATATGTACTCGGGCATTTCAGAGTTTCCTGCTCCTTTGTCTTAGCTGATAAAAGCTGCATTTGTCAGAGTTTCAAGGAAGTCAACGTTGTTTTTATGTGGTGTTGATTAAACAATTCACAGGCTCCAGTTGGAAGTGAGAGGTGAGAAGAGGTGATACTGAAGAAGAACGCTGCCAGAAAACCAACAAATAAAGGAATACTGTGACGTGCAGACAACATACAGAGGAATTAAAGCTCCACGCTGCAGATGTATAAAAGCACAGAGATACATTCACTGACATGAGGAGACTTAGACTGCAGGAAAAACAGTTTGGTGATATAAAAGCTTTTCATCATGTATTGGATCAACACTTTAGTACCATGTGTAAAAAGTGAAAAACTGTGAAAACATCCCCTGAGGTAATTCAAGAAACGTCTGAGCGTTCTTGAAAGCACCACCCGAGGTCCTGAGAGTTCACACAAAAGAGGAAAATTCCCATTCCTGATCAGAAAGTCAAAATATCTCAACTCCAGGTCCAGTCTGTTTCTCCTTAAAGAGCCTCTGCTTCATTTTATGGGGACTGTTCGCATGTCATTTTGACTTTCTGGACACTTTTAGGATCGTAAACAGGAAACTTTCAGACATAACGTTTTCAAATCATTTAAGAAAGAACGGTGTTTGTGCAGCACATTAAAGTTAAAGTAAAGCAACCCCGAAAACTGATCAACAGTGTGAAAAGCAATCAGCAGAGATCAATTACAGACCAATAATGTGAAATCAGCAGAGTTTGGGTTTTCACAGAAATAAAACCAGCTGCAGTTTGTCTTCATCTGCACCACGCTGCCTTCACTGACATCGACAAAAACATAACATTCACCATCCACAAAATGCCACCTTTAAATGATATATATATATATATATATATATAAAAGCTTCTGTAAACCCAAACCTGATGTCAAACCACAAACCAGAGACAGAAAGCAGCAGACAGATAGTGAGGTCCTACCTGTCGATGATTACGGGGTCAGAGGGCGTCTCGTTACGATTTCCGCAGCTCTTCTTGTCACAACACCGACTGGAAACAGACACAAAGAGGAGACGTTCATTCACATCTTAAATAAATAAGGAAAAAAATTGTTTTCTATCTAAAAGTGTACAAATCACAATACAGGAAATGATTCAATATACTGACTGTAGAGTAGAATAGAATAGAGTAGAATAGAAAAGAAAAATACAGAAGAGAAGAGAAGAGAAGAGAAGAGAAGAGAAGAGAAGAGAAGAGAAGAGAAGAGAAGAGAAGAGAAGAGCACTTTTCTGTCAATACAGTCATGTGCAGCAAAGTTATGTCAAAGTTCACAGAATAATTGGGAATAATTTGACAGGTCGTCCTCTTATAAACATGAATATTTTCCACAACTGTTCATCATCCTTTACATTGGTTGATTAATTGCTTTTCGCTTCATAAAACCCGTTCAGTCCTATCAAATACCATCAGACTCATTCAGACTCGTCCTCTTCTTTCATAAGTTCTCCTCCACACCACCTCCTCATCCATCCGTGGCGATATGAAATGTTTTTCATAAGCAGCACT
Organism: Apogon hyalosoma; assembly: GCA_037367295.1. Lineage (NCBI taxonomy): Eukaryota > Metazoa > Chordata > Actinopteri > Kurtiformes > Apogonidae > Apogon > Apogon hyalosoma. The sequence goes on from JAPQRP010000002.1 coordinate 3,214,400, forward strand.
TTACCAAATTTGTGAAATAAAATGCTTAAAAAATGCTTTCTGATGTTTACTTTTGCAAGAACACAAATTCATCATGTAGTATGAAAACAATAATGAATAACTGAGCTAAAGATTTGTTGAGCTCAATAATATACAGTAAACTTGATATGAACACAACACAGGTTTTTGCTTTAATACATTTGCCAGTGAAATAATGAGTGAACAGTGAAAGAACCTTACTTTAAATTGAGCGTATAAATACATTTACTGCTTCTTCTGTGAGGAACAGTCAGCAAAATGACCCCAAACTCCACTTTAACCCTTTCAAGCATAGCGGTCTCTTGTATATTCATGGGTTTTGTTGTTTTAGTTCTATATCAGCCAACACAGTGGACACTCCTGCATCATCCCATAGACTGCAAATTCATACCATTGCTGTAACTTTGCTGTTCTAGATAAACCTGATCTGCAGTGACATGTTTCAGTGTAAAAAAAATGTTATTAGACTGTAATTAAAAAGGGTTTTTTGTTTGTTGTTTTTTTTTATAAAAACTTGGTTTTTTTGCATATTATCTCCATGAAGTGAGTAATAACTAGTATTAGAACATGTTAAAATGTGGGAAAACCTCTCATTAGCAGCATTAAAAATGTTTTTATTCATAGTTTTCACACAGTTTATCAGTAAATACATGCTTCTTTGCTTCTAAGAAACGCATGGCGTCCAGCTGAGTGGACAGTTTTTTAACTAACTGCACTGTTTTTTTTTTTTTGTTGTTTTTTTTTGTTTGTTTTTTTCATGCCTAAAGAGGAACAAAAACACTCAGGAAAAAAATCTTGATAAAGGTTCTCATAATTCATGCATGAAAGAGTTAATAGGGATTTTAAAAGACTTGGAGGCAGAAACTTGTTCTTCAGTTGTATATTGATTAATTCCAATGAATATTTGTTGATCACTTTCCATTTGAATCACTGTGTAATTTACTTGTTGCCATATAATCTATATGAAACATGTGTATTTAAGTTTGTTCTGCAGTAACTGCCTGTGATTTTTAATCTCCAAAAGCCCTTCCTGGACAAATAAAGGTTGAATAGAAAGAAAAATGCTATTCCTGCAAACTGATTGTAGCTTTTTAACACCAGACTCGTGTTTCTCTCCTGAAAATCTTTACAGTAATTTACAAAGAGCTTTTCTGTAAAATCCACTGTTCAAATATCATGTTTCTAGAGACTTTGCTAAACTCAGTCACACACTGATGGTCCAGCTGGTTCGCATCCAAACCAAGGTCAGTAACAGTTGGACGATGCCCAGCGATGGAGGCACTGCTGAGGACCCCCCCCACCCCGACCCCTGGCACTGCCGCCCTGACTATAAGCCAGCCGACCGGACGGACGGACGACTCGCCAAACAGCCGCGCAGGTAGCCAGAGGGCGAAGCGTCCGGCGAGCGTTTCATCCAGCATTAAACCCAATCAGACGCCCAGGAGACGTGGCGGTCTGTG
>JAPQRP010000002.1:3215977-3226690 GCA_037367295.1 Apogon hyalosoma
CTGCAGGGGACGGGCGGAGCCAAATGAGCCTGGTGGCGGTTTGGGTCAGTGTGGCATGTTGAACAGCAGCAGGATGAGTCCAGCACATTAATATCCGTCAGACGACCGTTTACAGAGTTGCAGCGCTGAGGCCTTCAGATCTGCTGCGTTCAATCACAAAACACTGAAACTACGAATGAGGCTGAATCTGAGCTCTGACTTTATAAGAAATGGAACCAAATATGTCCACCGACTCCCACGTAAAAAAATAACAGCTGGTTTAAACTGGTTTGAAAATGGAAAATTACAGGATTAAATGGTCGAATCCACTGTGTTCAATCAGAAAAATCAATGAAACAGAACCAGGACTGGAATTTAAAACTCAACGTGGAGTCTAAACTATGGCGTTAAAAAAAAAAAAAGAAGCATTCAGATCTGCTGTGTTACATTAATGATCAGAAGGACGTCTTTACAGCAAAGTGTTGGAGTATCTGGGAACTCTGACTGTAACTGCCTGAGATAGACCCAGGAAGGACTTTTGAGATCATTGCTGTGGACGTATTTTGGATTTGCTAGTACTGTGCTGGACTGTTATAATTTTGAAAATGTTCAATAAAAAGAATGTTAAAAATAAAAAAATCTGCGTTAAATCACAAAACACTGAAACTACAAATGAAGCTGAAGCTAAACTCTGACTTTACGACCAAGACATGGAATCAAACATGTTTACCCAATCCTACGTAAAAAAATAACAGTTAGAAATTGGGATTTAAAATGGAAAAGTACAGGATTAAATGGTCAAATCCACTGTGTTCAATCAGAAAAATCACTGAAACAGAACCGGGACTGGAATTTAAGACTCAACGTGGAGTCTAAACTATGGCGTTGAAACTGAAAAAAAGGATAAAATCAGCAAACACTGAAGCCACTGGTGAATCTGACTCTAAACTTTGAATTTATAAATAAAAAAGGATTTGTATCTGTTATGTTTGGTCAGGAAACACTGAATCCTGCATAAAAATATTTTAAAAAATGATGCTTTAAACTAGACTGAAGACAGAAACATGGGGATTAAATGGTCAAATCCACCACTGATCACTGAGACAACAACTGTACGCAAAGGTTTCGTTTATGTGTTTACATACTTATTCTGACGATAAAATAAAAACAAAATGAAAAGTCCCATATCCTAATACTAATGCTATCCTAACACTTTCATATATTAGCTATAAATTTTTACATTTTTGGTGTTACAGGCTTCACAAAAGTAGGTACTCAATAAAAAAAGTATTCATATTGGACTATTTACATGATTTATGAGCATGAATATTCCACTAATTAGCCTTTTTACATGCTGCTATGTACACTCTTATTAAAAACAGGATTTTTAATGAACTTTTACAGTGATGCCAAACTTCCTGGAGCCTCCATATTTCATTAGTTCAACCACGTTCTTGAAAAGGTTGAAAGGTTTGATTAATTCATTTACAATGAAACCTGTCATGTGATTTTTCTGTTATTTGCTCAAAAATTCTGGGAAAATTAAACAATGGCGTGTTCGTATCATCCTTTAGGCTTTTTTCTTCTTACATTCAGGTTGAAATAAAACTATAGATACTCAATTAAATTCTCATTTTTAATCAGAGGATGTATGAAGTTTGTGGGAGATGCACCCTTTAATCTACAGGGACTAAAGTTTATGCATCAGATTTAACTGGACACTTTCCAACTAAACACACATGTCCCAGCGTCCAGACACTTATGGTCTGGAGGTCTGACGTTCCTGTTGCTGATGTAAAAGCAGCCCCCTGTCCTCACTTGTGTTTGTAGTTTTACTGCTTCCTCAGCTGCAGAAAACTGGGATCACTCATAGTGGAAATATTCACATGTTTCAACCTCCAGCGGGACAGAGATGTTAGAAATTTGCTCAAATTCATTTATAACTCCAAACATGGGCCGGCGCTGCAGTTTTCTGAAATGCAAATGTGAGAATGTGATAGAAGTGAGCTCAGTGTCATTAATAACAAAACAATCCTGACATAAGATCTCATTTTCTGCCTGTAATCTTCTGACGAGCAGCTCCCGACAATAAATCCAGACTTCATTTTTTCTTTTTCTTTTTTTTTTCTCCGATCACTCCAAGGGTCATTAACATATCTTCCGGTAATTCTTAAAAATTAATCATATTGCATATGACCCGCGACGTCCAATTACGCTCCTGCATTCGCCCCATGCTGTCCTGAATCAAATTGCCATTTGACAAACAAGCGTCAAATCGAGGCTGCGAATGCCAAATGAGACGCTTTATGAATCATTTATCACGCCGTTTGATCTCTAAGTACAGAAAAATCATAAACTAAGTGGTGTGTTTGCGTCCCCGCTGTCTCTGTGTCTCTGTATGGATGTGTATGTGTGACTGTTGCCATAGAACGCGCCACAATAATTTATTCCCCCAGCTACTTGGAACCATTAGTGAAAGTTCCAGGAGACCAATTAGCATTGGAAACCCACTGGTGCTGCTGTGGTGACAACCTCCTCCAAACTGCCAAAGAAGTGTTATAAACAAACCGGACCCCAGGAGCACTGCCGGGGCCCCTCCAGGGACCCGGGGCCCCTTTCCAAAGACGAAAACAAACCTTGGCTGAGCGTCCACAATATCGCCTTAATGACGTTTCCCCCCGGGCCACAAACAGGCTAACACCACGGCCGGCTAATGACTGAGAGGAACAACACACACAAACCTGAGAGGCCGAGTGTGTGTTGTGTGTGTTTTCAGTGTGTGTCTGTTTTTGTGTGTCCAAACCGGCAAAAATAAAACAAACAGTGTGAGCGTGTTGCTGCTGCTGTCACTCATTTTCAGCGGAGAGAGTCGTCCCTCGCCGGCGCTGCAGAGAGCCTCCTCAGGTCTGCAAACACACACACACACACACCAAAACACACACACGGGCCCCAAAAATAATTCAGCCACATGAGCCAGTTTGGCCGGTGAGCCTCGGCCGGGCCACACAAGCATCATTACCGCTGGCTGCTCCTCCTCGCCGCTCAGCAGCCACTTCAGATGTTGCCACAAGTGGAATGTACTTAAGGCACAAAGAGAAGGTTTGTCCGGGCATGTCGGCGCTGCGCTATCAAACACACACGAGAAAAAAAAAAAACACAGAGAGCCCTTCAAAGGCTCCCTGAGGATCCTCCAGCATGGCGTCAGAGGCCGCGCTCGGATCACAGCGTCCAGATAACACCGAGCAGGACGCCCCGTCAGCAGGGCTCCCTTTCAAAGGCCAAGTGTTGTAATTACCCGAAGGCCTGGAAGGCAGCGCGGGCAGCCAGGCCTGACTGACGAGACGACGCGCTCCAGCCGACAGCGGCACACCGGCCAAGCAGCCAGCGAACGCCGCCTGGCCTCCAACTCGGCTTCCCTTCCCTGACGGCGAGCGTGGTGGCAGCAGGTTTCTCTCAATGTTGCCCGGAGCCTGGCAGCGAGACGGGTGGCGGCGAGCGGCCCAGAGCTGGCGAGCCTCCGGGAACCCGCTGGCAACGCGGCCATGCCAAGCTGGCTGCCGCCGCTGCCACCGCCACGGCCGCCCGCTGGGTAGTGACTGGTAGTTTTGGAAAGCAGCAGAAGCCCGTTTAAGAGTGGTTTATGTGCTGCGATGATACGACGGAGCTGAAGCTTAACGGGTGAAAGACAAACCCACGAAGGAGGCGAAGGATTTAACTTAAAGTTAGAGAAACAGAATAATCTGAGAAAGCAGTTAGCCAAATATTTGAGCAATTTAAACATAAACCAGTTTGGTCAATTTTAGCTTCATATTTTATGTTAATTATTAGTTTAGGTCAGTTAACTGAAACATAAAAGGTATATTCCATTTGGTCTGATATCTTCACCAGTTTACGGGCAGTTCAGACCAGTTCTCTGTACACTTACATGGCTGAAGTCCAAACTGTTGGGAAACTAAACCAACATAAACCTCATCAGTTCTAGACTTTGGAAAGCAGTAGAATCCTATGTAAGAGTGGTTAATATGCTGCAATGATACAATGGAGCTGAGGCTGAACGGGTGAAAGGCAAATCCACAAAGGAGGTGAAGGATTTACCTTAAAGTTACAGAAACGGAAGCATCTGAGCAACCGGTTAGCCAAATATTTGACCAATTTAGGTCATTTAAACATAACATAAACCAGTTTGGTCAATTTTAGTTTCATATTTTAATTGTTAACTATTCGTTTAGGTCAGTTAACAAACATAAAGCTGTATATTCTATTTTGGTTTGGTATTTTTACCAGTTTACAGACAGTTCAGACCAGTTCACTGTCCAGTTACACGGCTGGAGTCCAAACTGATGGAAAACTAAACCAACATAAACCTCGTCAGTAATGGACGCATCTAAAGGCTCATTCATGTTCGCTTTACGTACATTAACAGGTACGTCCGTTTCTAACAATGTTAAGCATCACTGCCTTCATACTTCCACGCGTCCACTGTGTTAGAATGAGCGTTTGTCTATCAATCCACCAGAGGGCGCTGCTCTTTAACATACTGGCCGAATACTACGAAGAAGAGTAAAAATTTTCGAGAAGAAGAAAGTCAATAATGACAAACATGGTGACGACAGAGGAGGTTCTACTAATGTTGATATGCAGAAGGTGGTTGTCATTAATATATCGGTAGTTTTTCAGTAACTCACACAGTCACTCTTTGAAAAGTTCCGCTATTTCTGGAAATTATTCTCTTCACATCTCAACACTGCCCCCTGTGGTTCCCGATGGTACTGCTCCGTATTCTCCATCTGGGTTCTCATCCACAAGGTTCCGGGGAATGGACAGAAATACGGATGTAATGAACGCAGAGGACGGACAGAACGCTCCGTCTGTATCGTAGAGCAGTGGGGGGGGGGCAGACACTCTCCCGGGGGCCGTGAGCACAGGATGGGAGTGGGGAAAAAAGAATCACAGAAAATCATGGACTCACTATTAGTACAAGGGAGATGCAGCAGAGCCCCCCCATGTCGAAATGCAAGCGGTTGGACAATTACAGTGTTTCTCAACGAGGGCAGTACCGCCGTGTAAGGGCCAACATATAACAGAGGCACTTACTCCACCCCCAGATCGCAAATTTGTTTTCTGGGGGTGGCAGGTGGAAAATGATGAGGTGACGGGGGGTTTGTCTACAGAGCTATAGAACCCACCCCGTCCTCCACATACAGGTTTGTCAAGTTACTTTTAGAGTAACGTACCACCCCCCCCGCCCCTGGTCCTGAATTTTTTCGAGGATGGGGGGGCTGGCAGGAGGCTGATGATGCTGTTAGTGGGCCTTTGTTCAAAAAAGGCTGAGAAACACTGACGTAGAGCACAAATGAGCCTTTAGTATGAAGGCTTGACACCGTTTGAAACAGACCTGTACCTATTTCCATACGTGAATGGGCCTCGACACGTCTGAGGGTACTTCAAAAGCCCAGTTTTAGTCAGAATAACAAAGTAAGTGTTACGTAAACCCACTGAATGAGCTCCCCAACTTGACTGGGGGAAACAACAGAAGGTGGCTGTACACGCGATAAACCGTGGATCTGAACTCCACGGCACTCCTGTAAACCTCAGGGCGACTGGGCGATCCTCCGCCGGTGCGGGCTGAAATAGGCTGCTCACCCTGAGGTGCAACCTGCCGAGTCTGATGCAGGTACAAGCCAACAGGGACGCTCATAAAGACAACCTGCCTCACCTGAGACATTTACACAGAGATGGAAACCGTGAGGCAGCCTCTGATCCGCCTCTCATTAGCGAATGGAAACACAGCATCCATCAGGGAAAGCTGCTTAATAATCGCACTCAATCACATAATGACTGAAGACAGCCAGCCATCATTATGGAAATGAAGCTCGCATTGAAGGATCTCGAAGGGGAAGTGAGCCCGACGCCCGATAAAAGACCAGGGAGGAGAGAATTTGACAGAAACCGAGGAAGAAAAAGAAGGGGTGGGGGCAAATGAACACCACGAACCGGTAGTTTCAGATTATCCACAATTTACTTTGATATTTTACTGGTTTATGGCCATATTCACCCATTTGACTGATAAGACAAACCGGTTTACTGTAAAATAAACCACATTACTTCAAATTTGTTTAATATTTTATGAAATCAATGCCAGTTACTATCAGTGAACTGTTAAATATTCCATTTTACTCTATTTTAGCTCAAGATTTTTACTATTTTATAGCAAAATTAGACTAAGGGGAAAATTAACAAGTTTAATCCATTTATGCTTTGTATTCTATCAACTGATTAACAAATTGCGTCAGTTATCCGTTAAATAAACTATTTGATCTGTTTTAGTTTCATATTTTTATAGGTCTATGGCCAAATTAGACTACCTAAAAGTGAAATTAACCAGTTTACTGTATTTTAATTTCCTATTTTACCACTTTACTGACAAACAGAATCAGTTCATCTTAAAATTAATTAAATTGCTCAATTTTTTAGGTAATACATTTATATTTACTGCCAATTTGGACTAGCCAACTCAAAGATAAACTAGTTTAGGTCAGATATCTTCATGAAATACCATTTTCTTTTCAATTTTACTTTGATATTTTAACAGTTTAAGGCCAGATTAACCCTCTTGATTTTAAGACAAATCACTTTACGACTAAATTTTCCAAATTTATACTGTTTCACAGTAAAATAAACAATATAACTCCAATTTAGCTTCATATTTTTACCAGTTTAGGGCCAATTTTGACCAGCTAACAGTAAAATGAGCCAGTCTAATCCATTTCACATTTTGCTTTTACACTTTATCAGTTAATTACCAAATAGTATCAGTTATTCTTAAAATAAGCCAATTTTTAATTTTAACAACAACTCTTCTGCATCTCTGCAACTGTTGCATCTGTTAAACATTAAATAAACCATTTTACTCCAATTTAGTTTAATATTTTACAAATTAATGGCTAGATTAGATCATCTAACCGTAAGATTAAACATTTTTATTCATAATGTATTAGTTCACTGCCAAAACAACACCCTTTAGTCTAAAAACAAACCAATTTACTCAAGTTTTTGGTGATATTTTGATATTTACTGCCATTTTTCATAAGCTAGCTCAAAGATAAACCAGTTAATCAGACAACGGGTTAATCTGGTTAATCCCTATTTGTGCCAGTATTCCAAGTGGTGCACGTATAAACCGATTTACACCACTTAGCATCCATTATGCTTCACATATAATCCAGTTTAGGTAGATTCTTCCACATATGACATGGATTAAATCAAAAATAAACAAACTATAATCATTTAAAGATAAGAAACGCTCTGAATCCTCAGCCTCATGTGTGTTTGTGTCTTATTTTTATCCCCCCTCTGTTGTTCACTCCTCAGTCTGAACCAGTAAAACCATTAACTCACCGACGACAGCAGAGACACAGGGCAGGAAACGTGTTGATTGGTGTGATCAGCGACAAACTGATCCAACAGCTGCTCTATTTTTTTTCCATTTACACAAACAGACAGTGGAAGAAACCAACAAAAACAGACACCAGCTCTGCCGCTCTACCCTGTTTGGGTTGTTTCAATACGCTTAAAACATACATCCATAATGATAACAGACACAGTGATAACGCCAACAGATTGACATGTTTACATTTGTCTGAACCTCTGCTGACAAAGACGTAACACCGACACTGCAAACGCACACATACTTTACACGGAGGGTGGATAATTACACAGCGCGACGTTTAATGATGCATGAGATCACTTAAGCGCACTCGCCCGTCTACAGAATAACAAATAAATATGGTCAGCGTGTTTACAGCTGCGGTTGGCCATCCCTGACCAGGTACGGTGACATCATCATAGAGGCGGAGTCTTACCTGCACATGATCTCGTGGGTGAGGAGGACGCGACACATCTCTGGGTTCTTATCCTGTCCTTCATACAGAATGGGCTGAAAGGGACAGACACACGATTAAGCAAACCCAGACAACAACAACAAAAAAAACAAACAAAAAAACACTTCAACCTGGCTAATGGATACTTAAAGCAGTTCTTTGTACAGTGGGGAATGGGTTCAAGCACAGGCGTCAAACACACGACCCTCCAAAGGGTTCAATCCAGCCCGTGTGATCAATTTGCAATGATTACACATTGTTCAGTCCAGTTGTATTGCTCACAAAGCTAAATTTCTGTATTTTTCAGTTCCAGGTGCCTCTCTGTGCATTTGTAGAACCACTGTGATCTTTAAGCTCTAATGCAAATGTGTAAATAATAAGCGGAGAAATTATATGGTTAAAACTGCAAATATTTTTCTCAAGAAATGTCAGGCTGTTCATGGAAGTTCAGGTTATTCACCTTTTTTTAAGGATAGTTTATAAATGTAATACCTTTTTGTACTTAAACAAAAAGAAAAGATTGGAGCTGTCATTTTTTCTAATAAATCATACTATTACTGTACCAGTCTGCTCACTTGAGGTCAGACTGGGTGTTTGTGGCCCCTGAGCTAAAATGAGTTCGACACACTTGGGTTAAAGTGAACATAAACTTTGGGCTGTGAATAAATAATCAACACTCCCTTTGTACCACTACACACTGGTTTGTGGATAATGATTTTGGGTCCTAAAAATGCAGAACAGGGCCGTCACCACGGACTTGGAAAAGAGGATGTTAAAAGAACACACTGTTAGCCACGTAGCATAAATTGCTTAAGTCATATCTTTGGCTAAATTGCAATATTTACATAACTTCACTCTCCTGAAACTAGTGCTTCATTTTATGCAAATATCACAATCTGGCCAAAAATATGACTTAAGCAATTATGTTATGAAGCTAATGATATTGAATAAACCGACCATCAGTGATAGTAACAGTGTAATAATAAGTACCATCATGTCATTTCAGCTTTTTAACCCTTTAAGAATCAAAGTCTCAATACTGTGACAAGCAACACAACTGAATGAAACAGAGGGCTTTTTGAAATCTCAATATCAGAATTGAATATTAAAAAAAAAAAAAAAAAAAAAAAAAAAAAAGTCTGGCACCTAAAGGGTTAATAAATGTTAACACATATATTTCTAGTTAATAGGTTCCACCAACATGACTGTGAAATTACTTTGTAAAACGGTAAACTTCATCAAACCTTGTATCAGAGGCAGTAAGTAACCCCTTTGGTTTAACTCCACCTCTTTTATCCAAATATGGTCACTTCTGGTTCAAAACACTCAACATGGTGATGGCCAAGTCACAAAGGACAGGCTTCAAAACAGCAGTTCAGAAACATCCCACCTCCTCCTCCCATTCATTCTACACAGCCTACGGCCGAAACACACTTATGACAGCCATCTGAGCTGATTAGCACGCTAGCTGGCAGACCATACCGTTCAGTACAAATTAATGCTAACACTCGCTAATGCAGCTAAGTTGCAGGGTTAATGTAATTAACCAGGAGTAAACCCTGTCAGCGACAAAAAATAAGTTTAACTCTAATAAACAAGGGCTCTGAATGTCCGACTCCACAGCCAAGATATTGCTAGTTGTCAATCACGGTCATCTTTCCCTTATTTCTATATCAATCTTTGGCTTAATATAGTCTTAACCAGTTAATCAAACCAAAATTCACCCCTGTATAGTTGTCATGGAGACCGCTGTCAACCTGCTCATTTTAACATGGAGAGTAAGGCACTTCTAGAGCCCAACCCCAGTGAACACACAATGAACTGCAGATTTAGACGCTCCTGAGATCAACCAGTTTAGTTTGCATTTTAACCCGTTTACACTTCATATAAACTGTATTTTAATGCAAATGTCAACAAACTTACTCTGCAATTAACCACTCCAAAGCACACGTTAACAAGTTCAATCTGCATGCAAGACATTTACTACACAGATAAACTAGTCTAATCCATGTCACATATTTACTATATTACATTAAACACATATATTACATAAACCAGCTTAATGCAAATGTCAACTAGTTTACTACTCAGATAAGCAACTGAACATGTGTTAACAAGTTTACTCTGCAGTTTGCTGCAGTTTAATGCATGTTAACTAGATTGTGCTAAATATAAACTCATTAATGTAAACCTGAACCAGTATGCGCTGCAGATAAACCAATTTAATAAACATGCAAACCACTTTACACTACAGAAACAAGCTTAATACCCACATTAACTAATTCATTCTGTAGATAAACTATCTTAACGCACATGTTAACCAGTTCAATCTGCAAATAAAGCCGTTTAACACGCATAAGAACTGGTTACTCTGCAGGTGAACCAGTTTAACAAACGTATGATCCATTTTAGACTAAACATAAACCAGTTTAATGCACACATTAACCAGTTTACAGATAAACTCGTATGTCACCTGACACGTCAACATGTTCAGGTATTTCTTTCATTGCGTCCAAAGTCAAACATGGCCTCCAACCACTTCCTCCTCCCTCATTCCTCCCCCTTTGGTGGTCTCAGCCTCCACCAGCCTTCCCAGAATTCCCTGCCAGATGGCGGGCAGCACCCCAGTATCAAGCCCCCCTCCGTCCACCCCCCCACCCCCACCGGGCTGTCATGTCAGCGTCCGGATGACGGATGACCGCTGAGAGGAGAGAGACGAGCGTGGGTGTGTGTGGTGTTTTTTGGAATACCCTGGTGGTTGTAAATGAACTCCAGTATCAGTGGATGTGTGTATGTGTGTGTGTGTGTGTGTGTGTGTGTGTGTGTGTGTTGGTGCACCTGATTTAGCAGGACA
>JAPQRP010000002.1:3244145-3256824 GCA_037367295.1 Apogon hyalosoma
AGATATGACCCATTTGGACGTTCAGAGGCTCTGTAGTTACCGTGGAAACACCATCATCTTCTACAACATTGATTCACTAGTTAGATTAATGACAGTGGATGGAGACACTGGGTTTATGTTCAGTTAATGAGAGATTTTACAACAAAAAAAAGTCACTTTTTCTTCAGTTTTCTCTGATTCCAATAAAATAACCCTCAACTTTATTTTTTTTAGATTTTCTGGACATCTACATGATCAGTAAATTAAATACAGGAAAATACCAGATTGTCACTTAAAAATGCTAAATTCAGAGCATAATATCAGAATAACTGCGATAAATCACTTAAAGGTAGGGTAGGAGATCCTGGAAAAACAGTTTAAGCAAGCTGCATTTTGAAAACACTCAATTCAAAAGTCCAAACCCCTTTCTTCAGACTTCCCTCCGAAGCCACGCCTCCAGAGTACCGGACTGTACTCACAGAGGGAGGAGGGGGGAGGGACAAATGGCAGTTGAGTTTGATAGACATATCACCGGTTGGATGGTGTTTTTTCAGTCCCGTCATTTCCACAGGTGACTAAAGCTTTTTATTTTTGTATTCGAGCATTTAATTAATTGGTTGCAATCAGGGCGTGAAGGGGATTTTAAGAAATATAGTAAAAAATGCTCCAGGAAAACATCTACCCCACCTTTAAGAAAGGTTATAAATAGAGAAAGATTCATTTGGGAACATCCACAGAAGTAGCACTGGGTCTTCATGGGTCATACTATAATATGAATGAAAGAGCTGGACTTAATTCCCCTCATTTCCCAGTGTTATGGATGTAAGTACATGAACAAAACTGGGTCAAAAAGGTAAAAACAGAGACATAAACAGGACAGATTGTGAGCGCAGGATGCTCTACAAAACGGGCCCTCGGAGGGGGGTCCGTGACACCGGTGTCGTTTTAAGAGCCTCCATTTTCAGCTGATAATGTGATTAGCCGGTGCAAGAAGTGTTACTGAACAAATCTGCAGTTAATCTAATTACCGCTAACTAATTGTGACCTAATGAACCCGAGTGAGGGCGGATGCGGGCGGCGGCAGTGACGTCCTGAAGGGTTTTAAGACGTGTGAACGTTAGATGTGTAGATCAGAGGCGGCGTCTAGACTGTTCAACATCAGAGGTTCTACTCTGGTAAGAACACACGTCTGAAAAACAACAGATTCTCACTCATTCATTTAATTAACCTTTATTTTTTTTGATTGTTTTATGATTTTTTTCAAACAGCTCTTTCCGCTCCTACACGTGACGGGACTTTTAGTTCATCAAATGAACAGCCTTGACCTTTGACCTCTGGCCACTACATTCTGATCAGCTCACCCTTAAGTCTATATGAAGGTCTGGGCCAAATTCTGCTCTGTAAACTCACCTTAAAGCAGGTGTGTCAAACATAAGGCCCGTGGGCCAAACTCAGCACGCTAAAGGGTCCAATATGTAATTCTTAAATAAGATGAATTTCTAAATACAAAAATTACACTAAAGATATTAGCAATAATTTTAGTTCAGGGGCCACATTCAGCCCAATTCAATCTCAACTGGGTTGGAAAATACTATCATAATAACCTATAGATCCTGTCAAGTCCTGATTTTTCTCTTTGTTTTAGTGTAAAAAAAAAAAAAAGTAATATTACATGAAAACATTTACAAACTATCCTTTAACAACAAAAGTGACTAACCTGAACACTGTTTGAGTGGCCTACGCTTCTGTTTATGTGGATGAGAGAAAATGTTGGTTCTGCAAAACATCCATATGAGTGTGGACAGGGAATAAATGTTCCACAAATGTAGGTTCAATGCTGGATCCCAGACAGAACCCAGTCCTCTGAAAACCACTGAAAACGAATGAATGAATGAATGATGTTTTCAGACACAACTCCACGTTGCATGTCTTTTTTTTTCCTATTTTACTTCTGGCTGCAGCTACAAAAATACATTTCACTGTGCTACGAGGGAGAGTCCACAAGTTCTCATACAAATGTCAAAGACTGTGTCAAAGAGAGACCTGGCAATTCTACAAAGAAGGAATCTACTGATGGAAACAAAAACTGTTTAGCCTCTAATGGACCTAATGTAGAAAATGTATTGTGTTATTTTGATAAACTTACTACATTTATCTTTTTGACTCTCATTCGTATGTACAATCGTGTATGGGACAGATAAACCTCAATCTTATTTAACCCTGTCCTGTTTCCTGTGTTACTCACATAGATTGTCTATGGTTACAGATGCTCACACTCCTTCTTGATCAAATCCACAATAAAAAAAACTGAAGTAATTTTCTCCCATTTGCCTTTAAACTGGTGTTCCTTTTGTAACAGACCGGACTAAACATGCTCACATCACATTGTTATCTCATCATTTTGACAGATTTTTCCTCCTAAATTGCTGCAGTCCGACCTTTTTTTAATGTGTCGGGGCCTGAATGTGAAGAACGGATGCATGAGTCCTACTGTGCCTTACAGTACATTTTAATATCACTGAATTATTTTATAGTCTGCGTTTTTCAGACTGTTTCTGCTGTTTTCTGTTTAGTTACGTGGTGACAAACAGCTCAAAGTGGAGAATCATTCCCCGAACGTCCGGCCTCGACCGTCTGCAGCCTCGAAGGGGTTTTACAGATCTGTAAAAACACTGAAAACCTTCTTCTAAATGGCAGAGGTTGTACGTCGGTGTTGCCGCGGTGCTTTCGTGCTTAATCTGTTGTCGAGCTGGAGGTGAAGTTACAGAACAAAAACAGCTGCGAGTCGGAGTTTGACGTCCGTGAAACCTCGTCTGCTTTTACACTTAGATGCATTTTCACACACTGAACACCTCACAGAACGCACTAATTAGCACACATACCGCTCGCTCACACACAGACACACACCGACACACACTCGGTCAGGAGAGTGTGAGCGTGTGCCGAAGCCCCTCAGCCTAAAGACTAATTTGTTGGTAATTGCAGCATGACAGGAGCAGCCATTCCAGCATCGAGCCACCGTTTCCCCGAGCCAGTCGCCCTAATTAGGAATGACACACACTATTAAAGGTGCACAAATGGAAATCAGTCAGCGCCAGTAACCCCCCACACATGCACACACCCCCACCCGAAGGCATCGCTGCCATCGAACCCACAGCGGACCGCCGCCACACAAGAAAAAAACTCCCACAATGCTTCATCCTTCAGTCAACCTGGAACACAGAAGTGCTGGTTTGTTCCGTCAGCGGGAAAATCGGATTCAGTCGTACAGTGCGATTACTGGGATTTTACAGTGGATTTTAGAAAAGAAAACCAAAATCCATGAGTAATACATTCCTTTGCCCTGACTTGACCCTTTCTTCATTTACTCATGCATCAGATGATAAAATGGCGACTGATACAGATTACACCGGTCAACAGTTTTTTAGGAATGATCTGCTTCAGAGATTAAATGTGCTAAATGTTATGCATTTTAATAAGATTAACTGGAAAACGAATGGCAAAAGTGCTGGTTTGCTGATATTTTCAAGGTCTATTATAAAGTGTTATTACACATATATGTTGGTTTATGTACATTTATACAATAGATTTATAAATGTTCCACTGATAGAACCTGTAAGGGTCAAAACACGGTATTCGAAAACTCTCTGACGGGACATTTTGACGACAGTTTGACAGATGAGTGTTGCTAAATGACCCACATTCTTACTTTTAAATTCATTTTTGCTTTAGTTGGACCATAAGGGATTATCCAAAACAAGGAGCTACTTTATATTGCAATAAATGTTGGAATCAATTCAAGTTCGCTCTCTGACGGGACATTACTGTGTTTTGAACTGTAAAGTGAATGTACTGTCATGTGCAGACAGTGTTTTGAAGTAGATCTGTAGCTCTGACACTAATATTCCTTCGGAGTTAAACCCATTCTCTCGTTAATTTTCAAAGTTCACATTCTGACCCAAGACTGTATCTTGGAATCTTCAGCCAACCAGCATTTTGGACTTTATTTTTCTTTATCAGTGACTCACATGAGGTAACTGCTTTTATTCTGGAAGCGTTTGACTTGTAGACCAGTGTTATTCACGTTCTCTAAAACTAAATCAGCTGGTGTTGTGTTGCTGATTCTTTAGTTTTTGTGTGTTTTTTCCTTCAGTGAAAGTAAACAGAGCTTTTATTTCATTAGTTTGACTGGCGTGGTGCATTCAGGGTCTAGTTTTCAGTTTAATGTACTCCGTTCTGACGAATAAGTAAAAAAAGAAACGTAGTTGGATTTTGTGGGAACTTGTCTGTTCTGTTGTCCAAAACATGCCTGGGAGGTGTGTTCGGGGTTCAGTGAATCTCAGTTTTTACTTTAATTCAT
This sequence comes from Apogon hyalosoma, assembly GCA_037367295.1. Lineage (NCBI taxonomy): Eukaryota > Metazoa > Chordata > Actinopteri > Kurtiformes > Apogonidae > Apogon > Apogon hyalosoma. The sequence goes on from JAPQRP010000002.1 coordinate 3,248,485, forward strand.
GTATGCAAACTGTAAACGTAAAATTTGGATCTATTAAATGGAATTTGATCAGCAAACCTGCAGTTTCCTCTTATTGTTTATATGGATACACTGGTTGGAGCGGTGCATTCAAAGTTCTGTTAATCAGATTTTTCATGGTCAAACAGTTATTTCCAGATGGGTTTTAAGGAGGAAAATTTGCCCTTTCGTTTATTGTTTTCGCAGCGTTAAAAACTAATATGAGATTTCAAAGAGGAAAAACTTTTCTAATGGTGTTTCTGTTTCTTTAGAACCTGTTCTATGGGTGATGTGGTGCATTCAAGGCTCTGGAAATCTGAATATTTATGGGCATGCAGACGTTTCAGTGCTTTTTTTTTTTTTTTTAGGAAAATTTGTTAATGTATTTACTTTTTGTAATTTATTCCCATTGTAACTAGTTTTGCTCCATTTGACGACAACAGTCAAAACCTAATGAACATGTTAAAGAGGGAAAACTTTTCTGATGCTTCTTTCTTTCAAATCTGTACTGTGTGGTGCATTCAGGCTCAGTAAATCTTAGATTTCATGGCTGAGCAGTGCAGTTTGATGGGTTTATTTAACACTCGTTACTTTAACTCATGTTCCCACACAAAGATAGCAGATTACACACATAAAATAACATCATAAAAACTTGAACAACTTGACTTTTTAAACAGTTTATTACGTATACCTGCATTTCTTTTGTCTCATTCTAGTTTATTCAAACACTGTTGTGGTGCATTCAAGGCTCTGTAATTAAGGTGGTTTTGTGTCATGCAGTTGTTTCACTATACTTTTCTTCAGGCAAATTAATTAATTTATCTTTAATCTTTGGAAATTATTCCCATTGCGACTTTGTTTTTCGCTCCTTAACAACAAAGCAAAAAACCCAGTAAAGATCTTAAAAAACAAGACTTTTCTAATGGTCCTTTCTTTAAAACCTGGTCTGTGTGGTGCATTCAGGGTTTGGTCAATCTCAGATCCGATGGCTTTTTTTAACAGCAAATAGTTCATGTATTGAAACAGCATGAAAACTGGAAATGGGTAGGAAATGTGAACAGAAACTGATATTAAAAACTAGAAAAAAGGGGATGTGTTGAATAAATGTGAATTTTTTTGTCTTGTTCTCACTCATTTAAACATTCCAGTTGTGGTGCATTCAAGTCTGAATCTGTTGTAAAGCTGTTTCAATACAGTCGTTTGCTAGTCATTGATTTATTTTTGCCTTTTTATCATTTACTCCCATAAGAAAATAAAAACCACAAAGATTTTAAGACGGAAAACTTTGCCCTGATTTCTTTAAAACCTGATCTGTGTGGTGCGTTCAGGTCTCAGTAAAGCGTTTATGGCTTTAATTAATGATTTAATTGAGGTGTTTAGATAAAGTGCACATGAGAAAGGAGGAGAAATTGATTATACACTTAAAATAACTTCATAAAAACTAGAAAAATGCTGACTAATCCTGTTTTTTGTGTCTTATTCTGATTCATTTCAATACTCTGACCGACGTGTTGCATTCAGGGCTCTGGAAATATCAGGTTTTATGGTCACATTGCTGTCTAGAGGCTGTTTTTGTCATTCCTTTTTAGTTGCGGTTGAAACTTATTGGAGGTTTTCTGTCATTTTCAGGATGGATGGGAGCTGAAGTGAAGCAGCTGCACGTTTCCTCCACTCAGCCATTTCCTCCTTAACATCCTTTACCTCCTCGACCCTCACACTCGCATTAGTCCGGTCACGTGCTCGGCTCGGGTTAATCGTTTGCAGTTTTCTTGCGTCGCTGCCTCCGATTATCCGAACATCCTGACATTCAGCGGAGGCCACGGTGAGACGACGGAGCCGCCGCCGCCGCCGTCGAACGCACTCCGTTTATTTACACAAGTCGACCTCACCTTCCAGCTCGGCGGCGGCAGCGGCGTCGTGTCGGGGAGGATTTACAGTAACGAGGCTGACGTGGCATCTGCTGGCTGTTTAATTATCTAACACGTTTTTAAGTGTAATTGCCTGTACGTGATGAAGACGAGGAGGAGGAGGGTGTTGACAAATGTAAAGCAGGAGGAAGTGCATGGTTTTTGACGGATGCACACTCTATTCGCTGAAGGAAAGCAAAATTAGACACCTGCTCTTGTAAAATCTGGTTATTTAGAGATCAGTTTAGCCTAGTTAGCACTCGCTGTCACATAACGATGAACGTTTGTCTCCAATAAAATCACATAGAACTTTATTATCCACTGCAACATGGTGTCTGATCTTGTGTGGAGGCTGTTGGAAAAACTTCAAACTTTTATTCCAATATGTTATGTGGCAAGGTTATTATCGTTAACAAAATGACAAAAACTAGAATTGAAATGAAAACTATAATTAACAGATAAAAATGATGACTGAAACTGTACTGTGGGCATACCAAACTAACTAAAACGAATGAAAGTTATGGCTAAGATTCCCTTCGTTTTGGTCTTTGTCAGTGTCGGATTGGTATGAAATCGATTGATTTTGCTCGAGCAATTTTAGCCGGCGGCGCGTCACGGTCCGTCACTTGTGGTTTATAGTCGTCTTCTCGTCCCCACTCTACCTGGAAACATGGAGACTAAAGTTGGGAGAAAGCAGCGGAGACCTGCGTGGGATTAGTTTGAATACGACGGCGAGGAAGATAAAAGATGAAAAAACTAAACTAAAACTAAGCATTTAGACAAACACGAAAACTAATAAAAAAGCAGCCAACCTGCTCTAAAAACTAACTAAAACTAACTGAATCAGAGGAAAAAAAGAAGTGAAAACTAAATAAAACTAAGTTTGTCCTTTATCAGACACCGTCACGCCCGTCCCACTTTTTGTTAATTTCTGCTTGATGTGTTCTAATCTGTATCAAAAGGTGCAGCTGGTAACAATACATGCCCCACGTGCGACTCCGTCTGGTCTCTGTTTCTTTATTAGTTGTAATCACAAAGAGTTGAGTGACTATATAGCATAATGTGTGCAAAGACTGGGGAAAAAAAAAAAAAGGGTTAATTCTGACACGATTTTGGAAGAAATAAAGATATAACTAACCAAAATGTTGACATCATGTCTCAAAATCCTGGAAAACTCCGTCAAAATAATGACTAGGAATTCATTATTTATTAGATGTTTTTGGTCGGACCAGCAGCTAAAACCAGAAGAAGTGATCTCAGTCTGGATCAAACTAAACTGTGGGTTGGTTCATGTGCAGTCGCAGAAAAAAAAATATTAGACCACCCTCGTTTTCTTCAATTTCTTGTTCATTTTAATACCTGGTCCAACTAAAGGTCCGTTTGTTTGGACAAATATAATGATACCAACAAAAATAGCTCATAGTAGTTGAATTTCAGAGCTGATATCTACACACAGGAGTTAGGACTGGATTGAAGAACCATAGTTTTTGATGACTTTTGATGGTCCAATCAATTTTTCTGCGACTGTAACATGTAAAAACCACTTTTGAGTGGTTAGGACTTTCACGCCAGTTCTAACGTCGGGGTAAAACTTTGCAAAGAAAGCACGGGGTTAGTAATTGTGGTTATTAATTGGACATGTAAGCTAAGCAGAGATGATCCCACTAAATCTGTGACACTGGCAGAACTTTGTCCCATGTTTTCTTCAGTTCCAAACACCATCTAACGTCACTGTGCTCAGTCGCCTTTTGTCTGGTTGGAATCATAGCTTTGGACATTATTTTGACAGGTTAGAATCAACTGGAGTCAGAAACTGTGCCTGCTAACCGATGCACGTCTGCAATGGGCAACACCACGCACTCCCTCTGGTCACGCACTAAACTTTGCTCATTCTGGAAGAGTGTTTTTCACTGTTTTTCAGTGGTTTTCAGTGGTTTTTGGGAAGCACTGGGATCCAGATCCACTCATTGCCATCACTGGGGCTTCTAGCGCTTTACCATCAGCCAACAAATATGAGAAAGTTTCTGTTTTTTTGGTATGGTGATCGCTAAAACGTTGATCCCGAGAGTGTGGACGGAGGACTCGGTGCCCACGTTTGACCTTCTTCTGGGGGAACTGGGAAACACTCTGCATCTGGAAGGACTACGGTATTCTAAAGATGACCGAGGCAGAGTGTTTGAGCAGATACGGGACCACGTGTTAAAACGTCTTCAATGAGGTGACGGATATGAGCCACTGACCTTACCGTTTTCTGCATTACATACACTTTTCCTTCTTTTCATTTGATATACGATGACTAATTTATAGCATGTTCATTTATTGTTGCCAGGACTGTGTTGCTGTAAATTCACTGATGTGCGGGAGGTGGGGGGGGCTGTTTTGGGTTGATGTTTTTTGCAAACATGAATATAGATTTTAAAAAAAAAAAAACTGTGCCTGCTAATGTCTTTTTTTTTTTCCTTTTTATCTTCTTCTTTAACGTCTAATTCCCCCTCTGGTATCCCACTCAGAAGGTCCTTCATAACCACCAAAAGCATGGAATCTGTGCATCGCCAGAGTCATGTCAAAATGTGTTTCATACAGTTTGCTTTTAACTTTTTTTCAACATTTTTTGTACATTTCTTGACAAAAATAGACAGACAAAAATACCAAATACTCAATAACTTTCGTATTTTTAACCCTTTAAATGCCGTGTTTGTAATGTAAATAAACCATATTTTTCATGCAAAAAGAGCTTCTTTTTTTTCCAACATACTACATAAAAATTACTCATTTTTTTATTTTGGCAGCCAGGCAAATGTCAATGATGGACAGCAACACTGGTTAATATGCGTTATTACTCTTTGTGCTAGGCCAAATCTTCTAAATTTTTCAGTGCACATTTTTAACTCACTTGGGAGAAGGGTGCTAGTGCAGTCATTTTCTATCGTTTACAATGTGCTGATGTTAGTGTCTGAGTCAGAATTTAAAAAAAAAAAAAAATCTGGCAAAAATGAACAACTTTTGAATTCTGACCCAAAACAAATAGTGAAAAATAATATGATCTTTTATAACATGAAGTGCAAAGTGCGTATAATATGCTCATCCGGACACTGGAAGGATAATGAATCAGGATGAAAAAAAAAAGACACATTGCTTCATATTGATTCTGAATGTTTTTCCACTTCATGTCAATATATTTAAGTAAAAGTCCGTTTCTTTCATGTTACGTGGCTGTGATTTATAACTAGGCCGAACCATTTCCATAATTACCAGATCCTGACATTATAATTAGGAGATATTTTGTCCTAATTACAAGATAAGGTGTCCGTTTACTTCAGCTAATGCCATGCCATCCCATAGTTTCTCACTCAGGTGTACAGATAATCTGTTGGATCTGGTGAGCGCGCTCAGTGGAGGCCTCGCTGACCTGTCCGCGTCCACGATCCCCCATCGCTGTAATGAGTTACGTTTCTCTGATAAAAAGTCTCGGAGCGCTGGAATCCATCACTGCCAAGCGCTCCGGTTCTGTCTCACAGTACAAATGGGGATTATTTTTCCCACGCCCCCCCCCACTCTGTCGCAGGGGAACGGCGATCTGAAGGAGAGGCGAGCTGAAGGAACTCCAAGCGGCCGATGATTGAGCCGATGACGGATGGCGCTGCGGATGAAACAGGGAATCCCCCCGTCGACCATCACTCAGCCGCTCTACCTGTCCCCACCACGCACGCTTTAACCCCCCAGGACGGAGACGGGGCGTGGGGGGAGAGATCACTCACTCTGACAGCAGAGGGTCCAGGGAAACCTGTTCACCTCAGACCTCCACACACGAACGCACACACACCCATTTACACAGGTAAGTGTTTGAGTCACATTTGAGAAGAACTCTGCACCTCAGGTCACATTTTTACACGTTGGTGCAAATAAACGTCAACAAGTTTTGGGACTTTTCCAGAAAAACGGCATCAGTGGGAGTTGTTTGGTTCACTAAAACACTGACGGACTTGTAAAATAAAAGATTTTGTGGAGACTTTTCAGCATTTATAGTTGATTTTTGCACGTATAAACACAAATGAAAGCCCATCTCCAGTTCAAGCCACTATACGTCTGTATTAGACTTTAACTATCTTTCATTTTCATCCACAGATCTGACTTTGAGCTCATTTGTGGGCGGTTTTGTTCTGTGACAAAGCAAAAAATGTAATGTTTACATTGAGGAAAAAGCTCTGTAAGAAACGCTGCAGGCAGCAAATTTGGAAAAACAAATGCGCTTGGGGATTTTAGAGCTAAAACCAAGGTCAGATAATTACAACTTGTTTCAAATACAAATCAACATGTTTCTGAATTTTCCAGAAAAAAAAGAGTTGTTTGGTTCATTAAAACACTGATAAACATGTCAAACATAGCATTTGTGGTGATTTTTCAGCATTTGCAGCTGATTTTTGTGTATAAACACAAGTTAAATGTCTTTTTCAGTATAAGCAAATAAAAATCAGTCTATATTTGACTTATTTTCATTTTCATCAACAGATCTGGTTTTTGAAGGACAGAGTGACATGGATTTATCTGTGACGGCTTTTGTTTTTTCAAAATGAAGACAAAGCCCAAAAAGGTCTCTATAAATTTGGAAAAACGAATGCATTTATGGGGTTTGTTGAAATCTGCACCCGAGGTCACGTTATTACAAGTGGTTTTAACTACAAAGCAACAAGTTTCAGGACTTTTCCAGAATACAGCTCTTTGATTCATTAAAAACATTGATTAAACCGTAAAACGTAACTTTTTGGCGGAAATTTTCAACATTTACAGCTTATTTTTTCAAGTACAAAGCCAAAACTTTAGTAAAAGTGTATAAAATCAGTCTGGATTCAACTTTAACTAACTTTCATCTTCATTAACTGATCTGACTTCTGCAGGACAGAATGACATGAACTTATTTTAATCATCGTTTGTGATCATTTTTACTCTGTAACCTTTAATCAAAATGAAAATTAGTTAATTTAATGCGTCACTGAGGAAAATCTACAAATAACACTAACTTTTCCAGCAACTGAAACTGATAAAAATCAATAACCTTTCTAGAAAACTGTCAATTGGAGCAATTTACTTTTTAATATAAACACAGAAAACGGTTTGCATTTTAGTTTTATTGTTGGTTCTAATGTTTTCTGATGTCTGTGACTCTTTATTAGAATGAAGACAAAGCAAAAGTGTAATGTTTCATTTCAGAAAAAGCCATACAAGAAATAAAAAATGTGGAAAAACAAATTCTCTTGTGGGTTTTTCAGCTGAGGTCACTATTACAACTTGTTTCAACTACAAATCAGCGATTTTCAAGTTTGTTCCAGAAAGGAGTAGTTTGGTTTAATAAAAATATTTAATAAATCAACATTTTCCGGGACAGAACGCTAACATTTTGGATGCGTTTTAATGATAACCTGATGTTTTACACTGTCTGTGACCCTTCCACTGGATGAGGAAAAACAATAAAAATTTTGACAAAATAAAGAGAAAAACAGGAACTCATCAGTTTAAAATACCATGTTTCCTGCAAAGATTGTGAAAGATGCAAAAAGGGAGCAGATTAAAATATAACCACTGACTTTAAGACAAAATTCTACCTTAAAAAAAAACAAAAAAAACCACTTTTTAGGACATGGTATTCCTCAGATGCACTCGCAGCTGAGCCAACAACACACACACCAATAAATATGGCCTCACACTCCTCTGTTAAAACTTTGCATGTGAATAAATGGGTTTGTCTGGGACACACCTGGAGCACAGGTGTGAGGACGCTTTACCTAAAACTAGTGCGATACTGCAAAAGTAGACAAAAAAAACAATACATACTGATCATTTATGAGGCGGTGTGACAGTAATAGCGTTTGTTTTATGCAGAGATTTATCGAATGGCGTGTGTTCGGTGAATCTGTCTTCACTCTTTCGTCGTCTATTGTATGTTTTCTGTCATTTAAAGCTCAGAATGGAACAGAAAAACTCGGTGAAATCTATGGATGTCGTTCCCAAATAGAGCAACCAGATCCAGATAAAAAAAAAAAAAAAGAGGGTACATTTATGTGGGACAAGATACCAACTCTGCCATGGAGATTTCACAGCTATGTCTTTCATTTATTCATAAAAATAAAAGTAAAAAAAAAAAGCCCTGGATGTGCTCATGCATCATTCTGATCATGCACTAAAGCCTGGGAAATAAAACTGTCGACATAACACTGACAAAAACACAAAAAAGAACATTTTGTCTCCTCAGATCTACTTCACAATACTTGGCATTTTCTTCTCCTGCTGCTAAAAATAAAAAGTAGAAGAGCTCAGATTCTTATTGTGACTTTGTTAGAAAGTGAATTAAAACTACAGTCGTGGAAAAAATTATTAGACCACCCCTTGCTTTCTTCAGTTTCTTGTTCATTTTAATGCCTGGTCCAACTAAAGGTCCATT
>JAPQRP010000002.1:3259822-3273187 GCA_037367295.1 Apogon hyalosoma
GCCTCTGAACGTCCAAATGGGTCATATCTGATGACCATGAAAAGACGACAAACTGTATTTTACACCAATTATTCACACGTATTGATAGAATTAGTGGATCAGCAGGTATTAAACTGTTTAAATCAGTAGATGTTTCGGTTGCTGGTGACTTTCTGGGTTAAAAAAGCGTCATGTTTTTCTAATATGAGAACACGTACGGTTCATTGTCTGTTCTATAAAGGGCTTCCTCCTCTGAGGCCCGTCTTAAACCTTCTTCTGGGAGGTTTTTAGGTCGAAGGACAAAGTGTGTTGTTCATCGCAGACTGTGAAACCTCCTGAGGTCGGTTTGTGATATCGGGCTTTAAATAGACGCCACTAAACTTCTTCCAGAGGCGCTGACGTGAACGTTTCTGAGGCGATTCAGTCCATCTATGAACATCTGTGAACCTGTGAAGATCCTTTAAAGTCAGACTGAACCGACCACGGAAAACCACCATGAGCTCATTTACATCCTGCATTAGTTCCTTAAATCATCGTGAATTCGTAAAGTGTATAATTCGTATATTTATTTTCAGGTGTTACAGCCTTTCTTTCTCTGTTACGCTGCTGTTTGATCCATCATGTGCAACTGATGCCAAATGCCAACTAAAATTTCCCTCATTTATAGATTTACTGACTATCTATTCCCACACATTATTGCTTTCTTTTACCTGTTTTCCATTCTTTTATCTCTTTTCTGTTATTGTTTGTTGCCATCATTGTTTTTTAACCATGCACTTGCTCCTTCCATGCGTCAACCTGCTCTCGAACCTCGATAAAGTCACTTTTTATCTGCAGATTTAGTGATTTTACATCTAACAAACATAAACCTACAGCTGGAAAAACAAGCGTTGTTGCTTTTTTTTTTATGAAGTTAGTTGTGTTTGCTTTGCTTCTGAGATAGTTTTGACGGAAAACTCAGAATAATCTAACATCGAGGTCAATTAAGTGTTTTTTTTTTACTCATCAGATTTACATGAGCACAAATTAACAGTTTGAGATTTGAGTCTAATCTCATCTGAAGCGCTCAGACAAAAAAAAAAAAAAACCTCAAGAAACAGAAGGGACTTTGCAGGATTTTCTAGAAAATAAAACCTGGACGCATGCACGTTTTAACTCAACCTTTTCCACCATGAAATAAAACCCAGAAAACCACCAGAATCAGCATCAGAGACTCGAATCCTGAACGTCTGTGGATGTAAAACGACAGCAAACGCAAAGTGAAAGAGGTTTGGCGTCACGGGGGGATTCAACCCGACGCCTTCGTGTGACTCAAACGCACACACAACCATCTGAAAACTTTTATAATTTAAGCGTCCGCAGATAAATAATCCAGCTCCTCCTCCGAAAATCAAACCAGCGGCCGACAAAAAGCCTCTCCTCTCTGCATAAGTGCACATTTACAGCCTTAAATCATTAACATTGAACACAACCTTTGGAGCCGAATTACCACCACAAACATCGATTCCATTCCTCTACGTTTAAAGTCATGAATATGAGCGCGTTTTCTTCTGTTCGGGGTCAAAGTTACTGATTCAGTTTGTACTTTAACGCCCATACATCAGGCGTTTACTGTGCACTGAAGAGTCGATCGACATTATTTGCACGTTTATGGTGATTTTGTGGAGTTTTCGGTTGAAATATCAGGCTGGGTTTTTATGCAAATGCCGTGTTGCAGAACAAACGCACAAAAATCACTCTGAATTATTCGTTTTGTCTCCTCTAATTGTCTGACACCTCTCGTTGTTATTAAATTGTCCTGATTTTACCAAAAATTGACACACTAACTCATTTTTATTGTCTGTGAAGCTCAGTTACAACTTGTGGATCCAATAAATTACACATATTTTTGCTGAATAACCTGATTTTGTACATTTGCTTTTAAATTGTCCACATTCTTCACCTTTTTGGAGGAAAACTGAAATATCTGGAGCAAAAAAAACAGAGTAATGCTGCTCTAAATCTGTATTTTTGACGTTAAGTGTGACTTGAAGATGGTAAATACTCAGTTGTGGCTTTTAAGAAACAGTTTCCACCTGCAGCTTTGGTGGGAAAAAAAAGACGACTGGAATGTGTTTTAAGCTCCTAATTTTAATTCCGTGACTAAAACCTCTGATTTTTTTTTTGTCTTTATTTCATTTGTAATCTCATCCTGATGCTCTCGCTGCTGTTCTTCACCTGAACTTTGGTAAATATGACGATAAAACCAAGATCTGCAGCTGCTCCTGAAGGTTTCTGACCTCGTGGATGTCAGGTGCACCAACAGGGACTTTTCTACCTGGCCTCGGCTTCCTTTAATTCCTCTTTTTTTTTCTGTCAAAAAGCCGACTTGAAACCCCCGTGAACGGACCCGAGACGCTGAGGAGGAGGTTTGACTGTAAACTGAGTGGAGCGGCTGTTTGTGAACGCAGCCTCAGCCTGTCAGCGCTCATATCATGTTTCTGTTCGGCAGATGTGACACCGCATCCATGCAAAGTGTTTTACACACAGAAGAAGTTCACGGCGAGCTTTGAGCGCCGTTTCATCCTCCTCGAAGGTTTTAATTCGAGGGGACAGAGGCCGCCGCGTGTTTACAGACAACCCAGGAACTCGTGTTCGCCTCCTCAAACGCACCTCAGGAACTGCATGCGCGGCAGGTTCAAGCTCTCAAACGTGGCGGGTTTTCTGTGGGTTTCTTCGCTAAACGCTGACATCCTGCTTCTCCTACAGCTCCATCTGTTTGCTCCGAGTTTCCAACATCTCTTTCGCATCCGTCCGTCCTGCTCAGATCTGCTTTCGGGGAGGTTTCCATTATCCAAATCAAAGGATAAGGGTGTCATATGCTTGTAAATCTGTCTCCTGCATATTTCAGAGATGTGATTTTTTTTTTTTTTTTTTTCCCGGCCATATAAATAAAACCCAACTGCACATGCATGATTCAAAAGAGGCCTGTTTCCTGCGGCAAACGCACACAGCTCAAAGTTTCATTATTAATCCGTCTGCTTTGCTCACGAGCGGAGCTTCAGAAACACCACAGGATCAGGAGCGTCAAAACCGACGACACAGACACACAACAACACGCAAAACACACACTTAGAAAAGAAAAAATAAAAATCAGCGTTTCATCTCAGTGCTCTCCGGTTCAGAACAAGGAATTTAGAGCCTTTTCTGCTCCAAATTAAACACATTCTGGGGCTAAATTACTCAAATAAAACTGACATTTAATCTTTAATATTGAGGTGTTTTCATGTGTTCGGGGTCAAACTCATGGCTTGACTTCAACTTCAGAACCTAAATGAGACGTTTAAGGGCAGTTTTGATGTGTATAAATGAAGGTGAAGGTTAAAGCTGACACTCAGGACTGTGACAGAAACTCATTTATAAAGATTTTAAAACTTCCATTACATTTCATTAGTCTTCTTTTGCTTTTTTTTTTATTTTTACACATTTATGCCTCAAATTACAGACTCTTTTATTCCTGTGTCTGTGTATCTCCACATTATAGTGAATTTATTCCTGTCATAAAACCGTCCTTTGAGTCTGTTTTACATGTTGAAGGCAGACTCAGATGTGCTGATCGTAACCTGAGCTGCATAAATGAACCTGACGTGCATAAAATAGAATATATGCATCATGCGACCTCCTGCACAAATATGTTCTTCAAATGTGCAACTAACAGACTCTTCCATACTCACTAAATATGTTCAGATTTCCCTGTTTAATTGGAGTATGGTGTATAAATACTTCAAACAGACTTCTTTAGGAAGAGGCTGGAAAAACTGCTCCAAACATCTGGAGGAAAAGCAGCAAATAATCTAAACTAAGAAGCTGCTTTTTGGTTGGAGTTTAAGAGACAAGTATCAGGTTTTAACTGCTGCAAATTAACAGACTAATAATTTCAAGAGTTGTGTAAATATTAAGGTTTTATTTGCATCGCTGTTTGCACATGTTCACACCAAACTGCACATTCCTGCACAGGAGTAACATCTGTAAAGCACTGTTTATTCGACTGCTGAATGAGTGACACCTCTAATCTGTGCATAATAATAATAATAATAATAATAATAATAACCTAATGAGCTTCAATATCATCTTCCACTTCAACATTTACTCAATAAAGTTCTGTTTCATATTAGTACTGATTTTATGTTGCATAAAAAATTATTTCCTTATGTCTTTTTTTCATGCAAAACTGTTTAAAATATATTTTAGTTTGAAATTATCCTTTATTTTTTTGTTGAAACATTCACTAAAATGATGCTTTGTCATAATTTCTTGTAAAACTGCACCCTGTTACAGAACCAGCTGCAGGTTTTTAATTAAATTACGTTTTTTTTTCTCTGCAGAATTCAGTGGATTTATTTGACATTAAGGCAGAGGTCTGGGGTAAATATTTTGATGCGTAAAAGCTGCTGTTTTGTGGCTGTGGGTCATCAGATGTGGAAGCAGCAGATGATGGATTTTCTCTTCGTGTTCAGGTGATTTAAACCTGAAGCTGCGCTGCATCGATTAGTTTGAGTAAAGCGGTCAAATATCACTTCAGCTTCACCTGCGACTGCCTCACAAACACACTTTAGCGATTTACACCGTGAAAACTCACACTTTTAACCACATAATAGGAAAAGACGCTTAAACGCAAAAACTAGAGGGAATTTTCAATCTTTCACAAAATATTTTACTCTTTTAACTGGATTAATATTTTACCATTAATGCCAAGAATTTGTGTATTTTCTGACACTTTCTGTTCGGTTTAAACTGGATTAATTTCGGCAGGTTTTTTTTTTTCTTTTTCTTTTACATTTTTAATGAAAGTCGCCGTTTGCTCCGAAGGTCACACATGAACTTATTTTATCCTGCATGAGGAAAAAAAACGTTCTCATTTAACCTCTGACCCAGTTACATTTTGCTCCATTTTCCTTTTAAGTTTGCTCATAAATAAAATATCGGTTAAATTTACATTTCTGGGATGAAATTCTCGTGCATCTTTAGCGCGTAAATCGCTGTGTGTTTAAACGAAAAAACTCCTGAATTTGCTGTTGAAATTAACCGATAAATATGTTTTTAATTAAATGTTTCTCTTATAAATGTCCAGAGCACAGATGCGGCTGCGGGTCCGCTCCGCCCGCCGCGTTCCGCGTCCCTGCGCGCGGCGTGTTCGTGGAGCGCGACGCCGTCTCCAAACCGCATGTCAGGACTGTTCGGATGAACAATCACATCCGCGGTGTGGAGACATGTCAGCTGTGTTTTACATTTACTTTGAGCTCGTGGAAAGTGTGTGGAGGTGTGAGTGCGCGTCCCCGTCGCCCCGGACCGAAGCTGAACGCCGACCCGCCGCGGAGGACGAGGGAGCCGGCGTGAGCGGGCTGCGTTTGCGCGCTCAAACCTCCCACCCTGCTGCGTAAAACCCCGGAATGTCAACAGTAAACGCGGTTGTTTAATGTGTGTTCTTTTCTTTTTCATTCAGTTGAGTGCGTCCTGTTGTGCCTCTGATTCCTAAAAGGTTTGACTGAGTGCGTGTTGGTAAAAGTTTGCAGTCCGGGGTCTGCCGCTCTGTCTGCGCGTTTCTGGACATTTATTTCATCCAACGCGCGCGCATTTCTCCCTCTCAGCTCAACTTTACTGCATTAAATGGTTGTTTTCGGGTGTTTTGTGACTGTGCTTTGTCTGTTCCTGCAGGACAGTCATCGGCTGCAGCTCGCGCTCTTTTAACTTTACTCTTTCTGATCTGTTCTCGTCTCTTTTCTCTCTGAGGCGGATCCTGGAAGATGCAGAACGTGACTTTCACCTTCACGCTGGAGTTTCCTGACTGTGGCATTAAACAAGCTGATTGGCACCGGAGAGCAAAGAGATGAAAAGTCGCGCGGTTTTTTGGTGATTTTTTACCTCTGCGCCGCTGTGTTCGCGTCCAAAATCCCTGCGCCCTGCATCCAGGAGCGGACCGGGGTCATGCCGGTGGGGAGCGGCTCCTCCTTCATGGTCAGGGCCCCCCGGGGGAGGCTGTCCTGGATGGAGAACATCAAAGTGTCCTTCTGGGAGCCTTGTCTTCACCAGAAACACGAAAAGAACAAGAATAATCCTCCCGAACCAGCCACTCAAAAAAGCCAAAGGACCACCTGGATTAAGGTGGAGAAAAGAAGGAGCGATGAAGGAGGAGGAAGGAGGGGAGGAGGAGGAGGGAGGAGGGGGACACAGGAGCGTGCTTCCCCAAAGTACCGGGTCCTGATCCAGAGAAGAGCCCCGGATCCCTCTGGGTTTCTCCGGGGTTGTTTTAGATCCCAGCCCCGGCTCGGTGCGTCTCTGTGAAGTTAAAAGCGAGCGGAGAGGAGAGGAGCGCGGAGCGGGGAGAGCATCTCAGAGGAGCCGAGAGAGGAGAATCAGCCGGGATCCGGAGAGCCTGACGCCGGGCAAACGGAGCGGGGAGAGCCGGGGATCAGAGGGAGGCAGGCGAGCAGCCGCGGATTGTGGAAAAATGAAAAGTGGGATAAAAAAAACAAGCCAGCGCTTCAAAAAGGAGTAAAATGAAATGATTAGCAAACAAGAGGGAGGGACGGACCGTGGAAGGCTGCGGCTCCCGGGGGAACAGGGGGATTGGGCAGCGAGAAATCTCATCCCCTCCCTCCCCGGCTCTTTATGGCTCCTCTGTCCCGGCGGAGAGCTCCTTCTCCCGGGGTCCTGGGCTCGGGAGCTCCCGTGGGACCGGCGTGGACCAGGAGTGGGCGGAGACAAGTCCAAATACGGAGGGCTCGTTAGAATATTGGTCGCACCTCTGGCGCGTGATTGGTCGGAAACGCCCGGTGCGTCACGGTGTTTTTTTCCCCCGAACGCGCGCCAAATAAGGGTTTCCGCGTGTTCCGCTGTAAAAAATGAAGCTCGGATTAAAAGTGTGAAGGTAAAAAACAAAAAAAAAAACAAAAAACACACAACACAGAGAGAGTGGAGTTAATGAGATAAACAGATCTGACTGCTGAGGGGGCAAAGAAAACCTGGAGATGGAGACGTTTTATTAGTAAATATCCGAGAGCGCGCACGGATCCATTAATGAACCAGTCATTTTTGTTATTGTTTTATTTAATCTAACCTCTGTGAGTGTGTTGATGTGATAAAAGAACAAACACCTCGTCAAACACCGGCGATGTGAGCATTTTTATCATCCACTCTCCATCAAACACCGGCGGAAAGAAGAGGAGGCTTTTACGCACACTTTAGGAAATGTGGGATTTTTCCACCTGAATCCTGATAAACCTCGGACTTGTTGAGGTTATCAGACTGTAGCAGCTTTATACTGTCAGTCACTTAAAAAAAAAAAAAAAAAAAGAAAGAAAAAAACACGCACTAAACGGCTCCTGAAATAAACGTGCGCCGGGATACGAGACTTTAATACTGAACCTCATCACTGTCACAAATCTGTATTCACTTCCTCCAGCCGCACAGACTCCTTCAGATTCTGCGGGATTAACTGGTTTCATGGAATAATCTCTTCTGTCATCCCGCATTCAGGCTGACTGACACGAGAGGCGCGCAAATTTGGCACCAATTTGCGCTTCTTCCTTTTCTTTTCTTTTTTTTTAAAATGCACGGACATATGGCGCTCTGCACACTGAGAGGAAAAGGCGCTAATAAGGAGGAGTGTTTTAATTGACAATGCAAATAAATATTCCTTTACATCCTGCTCATCCACTGTAATAATAAAAAAAAATAATAGTAATACTAATAATTATTATTATAATTATAATAATAATATTCGGTGGTTTCCTCGCTGGTTTTTGGGCTTCTGACATCTCCAGCAGTCATTTCTGTTCATTTTCGTGGCAGGAACAGAATTCCTCTAATTAAGCACAAACTCCAGAGCAGCGCTGATTAAATATTTATCCTCCTTTAGCCCGCTGCCTCCCCTCCAGGGAAACAGAAACGTCTGGAAAGCCTGGAAAAAGATTTCTTGTGCAGGAGAGAGAGAAAAAGTCAATGAGACGCTGCTGCAAACATGGATGAAGAAGAGGAGGAAGAGGAAGAAGAGGAAGACGGGCCGGTGGGGAACCGAACGGACCGGGCAACAGGCGCCATCACGGAGAAATAATACGGATTTTTAGGGAATTATTATTATAACCAAACAATTTCGTTACTTATAATTAACATTAAAACTCATATTTATGAAATTTGCCATAAAAAGCAGCAATATTCACTATTAGTATTATTATTCCTCATTAATACATGTTGGAAACCACACATTTTATTCCATTTGTCATAGAGTTTAATTTAATGTAGTCGTTTCCCTCCTTCAAAGCTGAAACTAAAATCCTTAAATTAAATTAACATTTAAAAAAAACCTTAACATTTGTCTGTAACATGTGGAAATTGTTGGATCCAGAAGTAGGTTCTTCCCCAAACCCTCAGGACTACTTCAAGGTCCCATGGGGCCCTTTAAAATATCCCAACGCTCCCCTGGAACCTCAAACGCATCATGGAAACACCTGGGCTCATCTAAACCAAGACCTGGTCTATGTTTAGTCCAGATTCAGTGGGGTCTAGAGGTGTGAGTGTGATGTGGTTTGATTAAAACAAGAACCTAAACATCAGAAAATTACAGTTATGCTAAAAAAAACAAAAAACAAAAAAAAACCTGCTACTAAAAATGTTCACAGGTGTTGGATCCTCTAGAAGGTCCTTCATGAACCTTCAACACCAGATCCAGATCCCACGGGGGCCTTTAAAACGACCATAACACTCCTGAATAAATTAAATGAATGAATGAACCCAGTTCTGCAGCAGATACCTGGTCTACATTAAATCCAGACTCACTGAAATGATTCTCAGTGCATCTTATTCCATCACATCCTCAGTTTTCTTTATTTACTGCACAGTTTCTCCTCGGTTAACACATGCCATCTGATAAAACTGAACTCCAATTTTATTTTTAATCTTCTACAAATCAGGATAAATCTATATTTTGTCACATCAGACCCAGAACAGAGAGTCAGTGCCTCCTCAAGACACAAATGTACAAAAATATATTGTGAATTGTGGTAAAATCTGCCATTTTAGTTGAAGTTTAGATGTAACAGAAGAACTCCACAGTCCAGTAAAAATCATTACTCTGCTCCTACTCGAACTAGAAAAATTAATTCCCATATTATGGCATCATCACGGAATTCACTCAATGAAAAATACAACAACAGTAGCTTTGAGACAGACACCTGTACTTGATCAGTCGCCTCCACAATTACTTTTGACACTAAAACCATACTATGCACGTCTAAAATTAACCATTTTTCACTTTATTGCTGTTATATTTCACTGGAAAACTCAACTAAGCATCCAAATAACTGTCAGAAATCTAAGCAGGAGCCATTATTCCCCAATAAAGTAACATTTTCCAATTAAATATTGATTATTGGCTACTATTGGCACCGATTTATGCCAATACGGCGTTAAAAACCAGCCTGTGTGACCTGAAGTTGGTGAAAAGCATCGATCGTCTTAACATCTGCCTCTTTTCGGCTCCATTATCTGTGCAACTCGACTCACCATGTAAACATTACACCAACAAGACAAAAAAGTGGAGAATATTCCAATGAGACGCCAATATCATGATGCAAAAGATAGATTTGACCGAGTAAATGATTTAGTTTTGATAAATAAAGACACTTTGCAAACAACCAGCATCAGCCAAACTTCCCCGTTTTTGTGCTCCATGGTTAATATTCAGCTCTTCAACTGAAAATACTGACTTTGAAGGACAATAAGGACTAAAATCGTACCTCAAACCAGCTGTTTTTATGGTTTGTGTGACATTCACATTCAGATTCAGTCCAAACGTAATTTTCAACTAAGTCTTTTATTTTTTTCAGGGATGATATCGGTCGATTGATCAGCTTTTGGTTCATTTCGGCTCCAAATTCATCAAGCTCCGCCTTAAACGCCCCTAGAACCTCCTTCAGAACCACGATGGAACCCCTTTATGAACCACTGCAGGGATATGATCCTCCGGTAACAGGTTCTGGCTCCTTCAGAACCGGAGCCACGTTAGAACGTCCCAATCCTCCTTAATAAACCGCCTTAAAATTCCCCAAGAACATCCTCAACTACGCAGCGGAACCTCCTTAAACTCCTGTGGAGTCCAGACCCGGGTGTGAGATATTTAGTCGCTTAAACACATCCACATCTGATTGTTTGGAACCCGAATCAGCTCCTGAAAGCGACGCAAACGCCCCTGGACTGAACCGAACCCAGACCAGATCCACTCCGGAACCATTTTCAGTTTATTGAGACATCAGCACAGAAAACGCCAAGTTTTTCCAAAAACATTCACGCGGTTTCACGCCGATATCACCAAACCTGTGAACAAAAACAGGGAAAAGCTAACGCAGACAAATACATGACACCTGCTGAATAAATCCACCGGGGACCGACTAAATCCATTAGACCTGGGAAAAGTCCTTTAGTTTTCATGTTTTATGCAGTGATTTCACGTGAGAGCTGCAACAATTTTTCAATTAATCAATAAGTAGTTAGATATTAAATTAATCCGCAACTATACTTATGACAGATAAATCAATATGAGTCTTTTTTTTTTTTTTAAGAAATAAAAAGTCAAAACTCACCAAATCCTGCTTCTCGAATGTAAACATTTTCTATTTTCCTTCCACCTTTGTGACACCATATTCGTGTTAAACCACTTGTGTTTTGGGAAATATTACATTTTGTCGACCAAACCGCTCATTGGCTCATTGTGACAATAATTAACATATTCATCTACAGTGGAAAAGGTCCTTATTTGACATTTAGTTTTAATCTTGTGTGATGCTGTGTTTTTGCAGGAGGTCAGACTGTTAAAGAGGCAGGTTGTGTGTCACCTCAGTGTTGTGTTGTGTTGTGAACGTGGGGGATGATGCCTTCAGGAGCAGGATTAGAGCGCGTCTGTGGCCCCCCCCCTCACTTTAATATATTTTTATTTTAACTTAATGACTTTATTAATTCTTCTGCTCTCATAATAAACAGGAGAATATGCGACGTGTGACAAACAGATGGCACTTTGTTCCGTTACTCTGCTGCTCACACTAAATTCACCTCCCTTTTAATGGCAGAGGTGGTCGGTCTGCAGGCACAGGGCGCCCCCTGCTGGACGGACAGAGGACTGCAGCTCTGGAAAGCACAGGTTTCACTGCTTACGGACAGTGAACACATTCACACCCACATCCACTTGTGTGCCACCAACCAACATTTATTTTAGTCTTAATTTCCTTTTCAAATTAGTGGCAATTAATTCCCAGAGTCACTTGTTTTCTCACAAGTGAATCACAGTAAATATAAAACCACCGACCAGCCATTAAAACCGTCCGATCATCCTTTAGCACTAAACGCATTTACCGCTTTTCACTTTGCTCTTGCAGAAAACTCATTATCTTACACATTATTTTTAACAAACTGCTGAATTTCTGTCTTTGTGTCGCGAGCGGGAAAAACGAGAAACCTGTTTTTATTCATATTTTGTCAGATGTGTCGAAATACGTGACACTAAAACACAAAAAACATGGGATACGTGTATGTGTAAACCTGTCTGAAATGTCTCGATTTTCATTTTTGGTGAACATTCCATTAATATCTGTGTTTGTACATTTGCCTGTAACTAAAACTCCGGTCAGATCTAAAGTCTAATTCCATCTTTAATTTTGTTGTTCTTCAGCACAAACAATTAGAAAAGTCTGACACGTGTTGAATGAAACCTGGTATAAAACATCAAAAAACTAACGCCATAAATCTCATATCGTCTGAACCCAAGGGTTAAAGACATGTTAAGCACAAAGGGAGGTCACACTAAATACAACCACTGTTATACATTATTTTTAACCCGCTGTTGGATTTCTGTCTGTGTAGTAAGTATTTACACTCATCGGCAAAACAAGAAACCTGTTTTTAATCAGATTTTGTCAGATATGTCAAAATATGTGACAGTAAAATACAAAAACATGGGCTACGTGTATGTGTAAACGTGTCTGAAATGTCTCGATTTTCATTTTTGGCGGATATTACTAAAAATAGTACAATTCCATTAATATCTGTGTTTGCACATTTGCCTTATGTCAGAGCTAAAGTTATGTGGAAAAGTCTAATTCCACTTTTAATTGTTGTTCTTTAGCATAAAGAATGCCATGTGTTGAACGGAACCTAGCATAAACATTAAAAAAAAAAAAAAAAACTAATGCCATAAATCTCATTTTGTCTCAAAAGGGGTTAAAGACATGTTAAGTACAAATGGAGGTCACACTAAATACGACCACTTTGGTTTATAGAGGCTGTTTTTGATCTGAAACTGTAGTTTTTCCTGCTGTTCAAAAAAAGTTTTCGGACACCCTTAAAATTTGACAATCTCGTACATTATGATGAAATATTTGCAAAAAAAAACTCCTTTTTGCATTTCAGAAGGCGTGGCTGCATCAAACAGACACAAACAAATGCTTTTTTTTTTGTTAATTGTTCATAAGAAAAAATAACAAATGGATGCGTATCATTATCTGCTGAAACCTCCAGTTTGGACCTTGACAGAACAGCGCACATGCAGAAGGGGGCATGAGGGTTTGGAAACCGGAACAACACTGGATAGAGTTCAATGACTGAAGAGGGATTCTGAATGTAATAGATTACAAATGCATGGGGCGTCCAAAAACTGTTTTCCACCACTGTATATCAGACTGGATCTAAATACAGACAAATGCATATGTGTTGGCATTAGAACTTTAATAACCCAACAAACTGAATGTTGGACTAAGGCTTTAACACAGTAAGTAACTTGTGGTGACACTGGTACAGCTGTCTTTTATAATACTGGTGATGTTTTGTCTGTGTTTTTAACCTGTGTTGTTTTTTAAATTTATTTTATTTGTTGCTTGTTTGTTCTTAAATGGACTCCCAAGTCTGGAAATAAAGATGATGGTGATGATGATGATGACAGTAGACGCAAAAGAAAACCTGAAGAAACAAGTGAAGGAGCTGAAAATAACTGCTCTGACGCATCGGAGGAAGACTCACAAAAGGACAAACAAACAGATGAAGGCTCAGTCAGGCTGGTTTTATGGAGTTCTGAATTATTTTTCCAGTTCTTCAGAGCAGTCGTTTTCATTCTCCGTCTCCTCTTGCATCTGCATGCGAGTCTAAAACCAAACTAAGGTCAAATTAAAGTCAGACTATCTTCAATTAAAACTGCACTGTCGATGAAACCGTCTTATTTTTGACGTTTTCCCCAAAACACAGTACACACAGCCACGGAAAAAAATTTTAGACCATCAAAAACAATGGTTGTGCAATCCAGTCCTAACTCCTGTGTGGATCATGTGACTAAAACAGACAGAAAAGAAAACATGGAATGAATCAAAG
>JAPQRP010000002.1:3286047-3307838 GCA_037367295.1 Apogon hyalosoma
TTCATGGTCATCAGATATGACCCATTTGGACGTTCAGAGGCTCCGTAGTTACCGTGGAAACTGTCATCTTCTACAACCTTGATTCACCAGTAAAACCCATGGAGTTGGATCAATGACAGTGGATGGACACACTGGGTTTATGTTCAGTTCATGGTAGATTTTACAGAAAAAGTGACTTTCTTCCATTTTCTCTGTTTTTATATAATAAACCTCAACTTTAATCTGAGCTTTTATGAACATCTA
This sequence comes from Apogon hyalosoma, assembly GCA_037367295.1. Classification (NCBI taxonomy): domain Eukaryota; kingdom Metazoa; phylum Chordata; class Actinopteri; order Kurtiformes; family Apogonidae; genus Apogon; species Apogon hyalosoma. The sequence goes on from JAPQRP010000002.1 coordinate 3,286,291, forward strand.
CATGATCAGTACAGTAAATAAAGGAAAATACCTGATTCTCACTCAAGAATGCAAAATACAGAGCATAAGATTAGAATAAACTGAGATAAATCACTTAAGAAAAGTTAAAAATATAGAAAAAAAATCCTTTGGGAACCGCTGTCAAAATAGCACTGGGTCTTTATGGGTTAATATTGATAATTAGTCCTTAAATCTGATGCTCAAAGGTCTTAAAAATCCCATGGACACAATAAATATAATGCTTTTCTTTGTACAGAAGTAGTCAAATGTGGAATTAGTGTCGATCACTTTATCCCAACGGGGATGAGGATGAGTGGAGCCTCTGTTCATGGGTGGAGGGGTTCAGGTATGAGCTTCAGCAGCTGCAGCGTCACAGCAGTGATAGACCAGGGGTTCCCAAAGGGGATACGCCTGCAAGAAGCCCAGGGGTACTTGACATGTTTTTGGAAAATACATTAGATAAGTCGGAATAAATAATGACAATTAATGCTGAAATACAAACCACAATAAATACATTCATATAATAGTTTTATCGTCAGTCATCTTGTTGAAGCTTTGGTAACAGTTGAAGAACTTTATATTATTCAAAATGAGTTTGAGTAGATAAGTCATTATTTTTGCTGATGAAAGGTTCATTTATTAATTAATGACCAATTTATTCTTATCAATGAAAAAAGGGCACTTATCAGTTTATATTTTGCACAAAATTTACTTTAAATAATTGTTTAATTTTATATATATTACAGTTAAATACATGTTGTTTGTTTACAAAGTTTTGAAAATATAAACGGACAGCTTTGGCACAAATGTTGCCTAATTGTTTGAATCAAAAACACTGACGGCTAAAAAAGTCTATTTCGGGGGTACTGCACTGTAAAAAGTTAGAACCACTGTCAGAGACAAATGGAAATGAAATGTTATTGGAGTGAAACATGGTTCAAACTGGTTCAACATGTTGGACTGATGTTTATGTGAATGGAAAGTCTGAAATGTGACCAAAGCCGCCTTAAGAAAAAGTGCCTTCAAGTCATCAGGCTGTAGCTCAGACGTAGAAGGCTGTGTTCTCCACCTTAACGCTCAGTGGGAGCTCGTTCACAGCGTCTTAACGTCCGTCCATCCGTTGGTCTCAGGTACAACAGACTAGCCAGAGAGTGGACAGAGAAGTACGCCATGCTGTGAGGGTAAGAGCTGGTGGGCTCTCGGACTGACTCACCTGAGCTGCCTGTTGTCAGGGAAACGCCACCGCTGGGTTGGACTGAACGCATGGCTCCGTTGCAGGAACACGCCGCTGGTGTTTCAGGTTTTGGACAGAATCGCGCCAACGCAGACGATGAGCAGCAGTTTGATCTAAAACCTGACGGAAAACAGCGACGTGGTCCTTTGAGTTTGTGCCTCGTGTTGACGGCTGGTTTTGAGCTGCGTGTGTGTGTGCGTGTGTTCGCAGCATGTGGTCAGACGGTCGCACACACTCGTTCAGACGATAGAACTGATGAACGTTCGTGTCCAACGTCCTCACGAAGCTTCTGTAAAAGGACAGAGTGATGCAGACTGAATATGTTTGGGCCGAATAGTCAAGTAATACGTAAAACTGGATCAGAAAATGCAGATTTCTTCTTTGTTGTGGCTAAAAAAATCTGCAGTTCTTTAATTCTACAGGCAAGTTGCATCCTTACATTCATTAAATGTAATGTATGCTTACATCAGGGCTGTCAGACTCATTTCTTCCAGGGGCCACATTCAGCCCAATGGGCCAGACCAGTAAAGTAAAAGCATCATAAACTATCAATAATCACAAGTTTTTCTCTTTCATTTAGTGCAAAAAAAAACACAAAACAAAAAACATTAAATTATGAAAATATTTACATTTACAAACTGTCCTTTAACAAAAAACATGTGAATAACCTGAAAAAACTGAAATCTGTAAGAAAAATAAGTGCAGTTTTAACAATATTCTGCCTCAACTTATCATTTATACACGTTCAAAACACACAATGTGACACAAACATGTGGAAACAGGCACAATATTGGCAAAAATGTGGAGTTTGGAACAAAAATAAGAACAATTTCTCATTCAGTTTCTTGGTAGTTTTTCAAAAGAGCAAAACTAGTCCAGTTAAACCTCAAAAATGGAGCTGGAACTGTTTATAGGTGATTATTCTATTATTTTACTTTAGCTCATATTGGTCTGAATGTGGAACCTGAACTAAAATGAGTTTCACACCCTTGACTGTTCATATTTTCAGTGTCATTTTTGCACTTTTCAAATTCATCCCGCGGGCCGGTTTTGGCCCCCGGGCCGCATGTTTGAGGCCCCTGGTTTAGATGCAGATGCGTGGTTGTATGATCCTTTTCATACACACTGTAATCCGTGTTATTGCGATACTGGAAGTGTTTTTGTGTTGGTGCGTGTCAGATATGTGTGTTTTGCTCTAAATAATGCGTCCAGCTTCACTCGTGTGATGAATCTGAAGATGTGAAAGCGGTGTTACCTGGTGTCGACTAATGTGTCTGTTTAGGTTTAATTTGGGTTTTTTTTTTTTTGGACTGGATCAGGAAAAGTGTTGACGTCAGGGCTGAACGAAACCTCGAAGACTGAAATTAAACGTGATGGAGCCGACAGTGCTGTCTTTAGTCTAACGCTGGGTTTTCATCGGTGGTTTTTAGTCTAATCATGATTTTTTTTTTTTTTAGGACAAATCGTGTCTTTGTACAGTACTGTGTAATATTTAGTAAAGTTCTAAAGTCCACACATATATATTTGTCAGTCTGTATATATGAGAAGTATGAACTAGTTTCAGGCTAAAAACAGCTTCTATAAACTAAAGGTGTCGTATTTAGTTTGACCTCCATTTGTATTTAACATGTCTTTAACCCTAAAATTGCGTGAATGTAACTTGCTCATAAAAATGAACCTAATGGAAAAATGACAAATTTCGCCAACACTCTTGTTTTTTGATTAAAAGTTTTTGTGCTAGCAAGAGTTGGTTTTTCGGCCGTAGCGCAAGTGGTATATCACACAAAACTGCAAAGGAAAGACCTTTTTCTGCAACTAGAGTCAGGTGAATTAAAAAAAAAAAACACGGATGTTGACGGACGTTACAACAAGAGAAGAAGAGTTTTAAAAGAAACGTGTCGTTTGTGTGGACACCAGGAAAACGAATAATTTTAAATTTAGTAGGAGATAGAGGGGTTATAAATAACTATAATAATGAATATATCTGTAAATCAACACATTTACGTTTGTCGTCATGTTTATGGAAGGACTTCTCATGTCATCTCGTGATAATAAATCATCGTTTTTGTGATTTCATGGAAAAAAACGACACTACGCGATTCTGTTTTTCCGACATTTAATAAATATCGGTGAAGTTTTGCGCACATGTCCGATGGAAAAGCCACTAATATGAGATTTGTTGCTTTAATTTACCAGTTTTCATCCAACACACGTCACATGGTTCTAATAGTTTGTGCTGCTTCTGGTCACGGGGTCAGAGGTCACACTAAGTACTGACTGAAACCGTTACAACACATTTAATTCCGTTTTTTTCGAGTCGTTAAAGGCATTAAGACAGGTTTCTGGTATTTTCTTGTGTCTGATTGAAATGCGTATCGTTGGCCTTGTAGTAAAATTGCGATATCGGTGTAACTTTACTTCCCTAACACTGCCGCTTCTTTTTGCATCATTGGCTGTGAGCAAAAAAAAAAAAAAAAAAGTTCTGTAATTATGTTATGATGCCAATAGAAAAGGTGGAATCTGCCTTTTTTCAGTCTGTACGTCCTTGTGTGTTTTCTAAATGGGCATGGCATCGTCCCGTCACCGTTAACCGCTTCACACCCTCATGTCTTTGTGTTTTTTTTGTCTTTTTTTTTTTTCTTCTTCTTCAGGTACAACAAGACAGCTCAGGACTGGACTCAGAAATACGCCATGTGACCACCTCCTCCTCCTCTCACTGCTGGAACAAACTGTTTTTCTTTTCTCATCCGACAATAACGGCAATTTGTTCAGATTGTTTTTGTTGATGTCGTCATTCGACTAAGATGCTTTTAAAGTGTTGATTTGCCCTCTTCTGTTTCTCTCTACAAAGACGTGACGGGTGGCGGATTGAGCTGTGAATGTGCCAACGACCCTGCAGAGCTGAAACCGAACTGTTAGAGTAAATCAAACCAATAATGTACTGCATGTGTCCACCTAAAATAAACGACGCTTTGTTTCGTTTTGTTTTTTTTTCTTTTTGTCGTTTTTCTGTTGTTTTTAGAAGAGCGAGCCGTTAGTTTATCCATCATCCACAACACTGTTCTCCTCTTTTTGCACTGAAGATGAAACTCAAAGCTCCCAGCGGCTGATTGATCAACTAATAGCTCTGTGATGGTTTTTTCTCAATAAAGTTGAACAAATTGCACCTTCGTCTCCCGCTTTTCCTTTTGCCTTCGTTTGTGTCCTAATTTTGCGAAGGAACCGAGGGTGAATTTTAAGAGTTTATTTGAGAATATTTAAACTACAGCTGATTATCACTGATCGGCTCAGTTCACTTACTTCATTGAAAAGGACCTGTTCTTTATGGACTGTTTGCATGAGTCATAAATTTGGGGTTGGACAATAAAAGCTCAGCTGCTTCCAACTCAAAATAGGTTTTCATTCATTCATAATCTTCAGATACACAGGATTCTTCAAAAAATTAACCAGTTTCATGACACGTTGCTTCATTTCTCGAGCATCGTCATTGAATGAGTCGTTTTCTAAGTTTTGAACGGTGAACCTGGATGACCTGAAACATCCAATAATAACAGCAGCGATCAACTCGGTGGACAGAGATCTGCCGATACGCGTCTGGGAGGAATTCTCTTACGGCGTTGATGTCCGTGCTGCAGGTGTTGGACACGTTGAAGACGGGTAAGAGGAATTAAAAGCTGGTTGTCAGTAGAATATTTGTGACTTGGCTGGAGTTTTCTATGGCTTTTCCTTTTTAAAATACTCTTTTTGAATAACCCTGTACCGAGGAACAAAACCTCTTTAATGATCTAGCCGAGACAAAACATTTGAAACATACAATGAACGTACCAGAAATACCGAAAAGTAAATTTTTTTTGCTCTATATTTGACTTTTTTGAGCGATTCATCACCTTTTTACTCGAATATGATGCTCTGTGCTGCATTTTTCAGTGAAAATGTGGTATTTTCCTGTATTTAATTCACTGATCATGTGTTCATTGAAGCTCAAATTAAAGTCGAGGGTTATTAAATCAGAAACACAGAAAACTGAAGAAAATGTGACTTTTTTTTGTTTTTTTTTTAAAGCAAAATCTATCATTAACTAAACATAACCCGAACGTCTCCATCCACTGTCACTGATCAAACTTTTACTGGTGGATCAATGTTGTAGAAGATGACGGTGTTTCCATGGTAACTACAGAGCCTCTGAACGTCCAAATGGGTCAAATCTGATGACCATGAAAAGATGAACTGCATTTACACCAGTTATTGACATGAATTGATAGGATTAATGGATCAACAGGTATTAAACAGTTTAGATCAGTGGATGAATTAGTTTAATGTAAATATAAGTTCCTACTTTTCAAAGGAGTTTGATGCTGATAATGTGAATTATTTTTGTTGCACTTAAAGGTGGAATAAGTTGTTATATGATGTTCCGTTCCAGTGTTAGTGTGTGTTTACCTGTTGTCTACGTGGAGGCACCTCTGTCACCTGATGGATGAAAACACCACATGCAAAGGACTCTGGGAAACACGGAGGAAGGAGGCGATTAGGAGTTAAATTAGTCAAATATATAAACACACAAATTACATACACAATAGAATTAACTCTGAAAGAATGAAACTGAATATCATGAATGAAAAAATTAAACCAGTTTATAGACTAAACTAAATGAAGTGCATTTTAAGAACAATTTACACAGGAATTTAACTCACAAAAAAAAAAATTATGTAAATCCCAGTAACTCATTAAAATACTTAAATGAAAGGCAATATCAAATCATGTCTATGGAATCTGTTTATATTAACTGACGGACTTTTATACACGTATACAGCGTAAAATGTAAATAAGAAAAAGTGAGTTGAAAACAAAATCGAAATAAAATGCGTACGTCAAAAAAAGTAAATAACCAAGTGGTATTAACATATAAAAGCAAGAGTAAAAGTTACACTACAAAATTTAAATATTTTTTAAAACAATAATAAAGTAATTGAAGTTAAAAAAAAAACAAAAACAATGCATTTGTATCTTTAAGTGCTGACTAAATACTAATCTTTAACAGTTTTAATAAATTACTATTAAAAAGGTTATAAATATTGAAAATAGTCTGAACTCACCATAAACATCTTGTCCAAATTGAGTCCAAACTGTCCCGGAGCGTTTTATTGGCTCAACCAGTCCCCGCCCCCCTCATTATTAAACCAATCAACGACAAGAATAAAAAAACAATTTCAGCCAGAAAAAAAATTATTAAAAAAACAGTTTATTTAAAAAAACCAAAACAAAACAATGATACAACCGATTCAGAGCTCATGTTGAACTGTACAGTGCAGGGCGTCGCATAAATATCGTCTGATCCTCACAAGCTTCAGTTCCTCGGCGCAGGATTTCCCATGATGCTGTTTGTCGGCGGACTTGCTCTTCAGACGGGCCGAGTCTGTGGGCGGAGCTGGACTAGATCCTGAACCTGAACCTGGTTTTCAGTGGACGACGACACGAGCAGAAACATCTGAGGAACTCGGGCCTCGACGTTCAACTTTACAATCATTTCAGGTCGAGTAGCACCTTTTTCTCCTGCAGGAACCTCCACCGGAACACGGACGAGCAGAGGAACCTTCAAGTAGGGGGTCAAAGTCATGTTAGTCCAGGGACCACATACAGATAGTTCAAAGTGACCCTAAAGTGGGCCGGACCAGTACGATAATAACAGAAATAATGACAACTCCAAACTTTTCTTTATGTTTTTACTGTGAAAAAAGTAAAGTTACATCATGAAAAAGTTTATATCCACAAACGATCCCTTCGAAATTTAGAATAACATGAACAACCTGAAGTTTCTTGAGAAAAATAAGTGCAATTTTAACAATGTTACGTCTCAGTTTATTTACAGATCCCAGTGGATCTACAAAAGCACTAAACATTTACTAAAAGGCAGAATCTGAGTAAAATTACACTCAGTTCTCTGAAGACATCTCAGGTTGCTTCTATTTGTTCAGATTATTCACATTTTTTATGAAAGGATCATTAGTAAATGTTAATATTTTCATGTGATTTTACTTTTTCACACTAAAACAAAAGTCGGCGTTGTCATTATTTATAGTTGTAGTTATAGTATTCTCCTGGTCTGACCCACTTCAGATCACACGGGTCTGTCTTCGACCCCTGGACTAAAATGATTCCGACGCCGCTGATCGTTAATATCTTCTCTGTAATTTTTTCACTTTGCAGATTCATCCCACGGACCGGACTGGACCCTCTGGTGGGCCGGTTTTGGGCCCCGGGCCGTATGTTTGACGCTCCTGCCTTGAACCAACCGAATGCTCGTTTCTGTACCCCGGTTACCGTCGTCACATCCTCCGTTCAGACCGAGCAGCAGCCAATCGGATCAGTCGGCGTTGGAGGGACGAACCCTGAAGGGGCCTGTAAACGTAACGGCTCCTTCGACAGCGTTTGACGGAGACATTCCTGCTGATTCTGAGCCTGGATTCTCTTTTTGATGGATGTTGCATCAAACCACAATCCCATTAAAGATCATCACTGAAAGTTTTATATGAATTGAAACGTTGATATTAAATAATTGTGAGTGACAGGATCGGCAGGTTCTGAAAACGCCCCGATGTGGACGACCGAGAATATTCACACACTTCCTTTAGACAAAAAACCTTCCAGTTCATACGAATCCTGGAGTTCGTAGACATTCGTGGAGGGGGTGAGTCTATGATGTCTAGATTTCATACGAACTGGAAGATTCGTACAAACCCGTTGTTCGTAAGAATCTTTGTGACCGAGGCATTAGCGCTCTGTCCTTGAAAATGACAACATCCGGTCTGAGAAAATGAAAAAAAAAAACCATAAAAATAAAATAAACCAGCTGTTTTTGGTCCGTTTTTCCATTCCTGTCAGGTACTAACTTTCTTTTTTGTTATTCAAAAGAGAAAAAGAAAATCAATCCATTTTTTAAATTTGATTTATCTTTTTTGACATTGAAAAAGAAAAATGCCTTGAAATTCAATTTGAATTCTGAATCGATTAACCACTAGTTTTTCCGAAAAGTAAATCCAATTACCAACAGATACCCTGACCTGACACTATATAAATACAGTTTAACTGATAGAAACATTTTTAAAAACATGGTTAAACGTTCTGTTGTTTCACTCCTGTATCTGCTGAAGTTCAAACTTCATTAAAAACATCTGTGACTGTTCAACCACTAAACACCTGAAATGTTCAGAGAGCAGATTAAAACCACTAATAACTGTTTTTATGTTATTTTCATCTTAAATAAAAACCAAAAATCACAATTCTCTTCTAAAATGTTCTCCATGACTCATGGAAATACAAACTGAATGTATATGTTTTTTTTCTTTTATGTTGTTTTTTTTCTTATTTTATTCTCTTAAAAGTGACAAAACCCTCTGATTTCTTCAACTTTTTCTTTTCAGGATTAGAAAATAAGATCGATCATGATATGGATCGGGACGTTTTTTTCACTGCGTTGAATATATTTTTAACAGCTTTACAATATTTGATCTAAGTCCACATATTGCATAAAATCATTAAACTATTTCATCTGTGGTAGAAGCGAAACGATCACGTAATTATGACCAAATCAGAAAGTCAACAAAATCAGGAAGACCGGGCTGGTGTTCCGACTTGAAGTTGCCATGACAACAGAACTAAACCCAGTATAAGACCTGAGCTGGAATCCAGGGTTCGGTCTTTCCACAGGATTCGTTGACAGTAACCGAAGCACAGAAACAGGCTGATCCTTTAACCACGAACCCGAACCACCGGACGTCCACTTTGGAATGAACTTCATTAAAGTGACGGCGTCATTTAATCGTTGATTTTGCGTCGTCACATCTTTTAGGTCCGCCTTCCTAAACTGTCCTCGTGTTCTTTTCCAAGACGAGCACAATCAACAGAGTGATCAGATCAACTGTTTTCCACCACGTGACCATAAACTTTGTGCTTTTTCAGACGGAGGTGGAGCTGCTCGAAAGAACCACACTGATGCATTCACTGACCGCAGGAGACGGGAGGATTCATGGTAAATATCTGAGAGCGGTGCCTTCAAAATCGGCAGGTCTGAGTTTCGTTGGAGCTACTTTTCTGAACTGGCAGAGTGTAGTGTGGGCTGAAGACGTCACACCAAACCGTTTAGCTTTTGTCTGATAAAAAATTAAATCTTTCCTCTCTCTGTTTCTTTGGTTTCTTTTCAAACGTTACAAACACTTTTTGTTTCCTGCTAAAAAAAATAAAATAAAGTCTGTCACATTTTTTTTAAAAAAACGCTTAAAAAGTTCATGATGAGAAACATTCAGTCCTGAAAAGGCGTCTCACTGGAGGAGCGTCGTCGCCCCTGGAGGCCGGGGTCGGTTCAGGCTGGAGTGATGGATGGACGATGACGGATGAAGACGGGGACCAATCAGAGGGCTACGCTGTGGAGAGCTCCACCCCGCTGTCGCACACGCCACTGTCGATCCGAACGTCCACCTTCAGGTCCTGAACCTGAGCGCACAAGGCCTCGCCTGTCGAGAGAAAACGCAGCTGAAAGCCTCGTGTTTCCATGGCAACCGCTACCTAAGAGGTGATAAACAGATACGTACCGGCCGCCACATTCTTTGTCTGCGTTTCTACGGCGTCGGACTGATGCAGCGCCTCCACCAGGACGCTCAGGGCTTTGCAGTCTCCGACCGATCGGAGTCCTGCCAGCAGATCCCGGACCGTCCCACCTGAAACCTGAAGGACGACACAGAGGGTGGGATCAGACGTGAAGACAGAGGACGTTCAGATCTGTTCACATACACACTAACACTCCGATCTTTGTCCGATTTCTGGAGTCGTCAGATTATTTACGTGACCACGTAAACGGGATAATCTGATCTGTTTTATCAGATAACAGCAGTAATTTGATTATGAGAAATCAGATAAACACACCTGGATTTCTCCCCAATACTCCCATGTCTTGGAAGTTACGTAGTCAAACGTGAGCAGAAGACGACAGGAAGTTTACGTCTACCGTCACTGTGTACACAAGTACCCCAACAGAAATCCGGCTATGGACCGATCGAGCGATTAACCAGGGTTTTTCGATTATCGCATTTCTTAAATACATGTAAATGTGTCAGATCTGAGTAACACAATCATCCGGTTACACCCAGTTATCAGACTTTTATGGTCAGATAAACAGGCTCCATGGCAGCATAAGTGACTCAAATCAAAGTGAATCTGATCTGTATGTGATCCTGACTCAGATACAAATACAACGTGTCCTCAGTCTGAACAGTGAGATCAGAGTTTATACGACTGAGATTCATTACAACTCTGCACCGGAAGGAATCACTTAAACATGACAAAATAATTGGTATTCGATACGTCACGTCCACAGTGACTGATTAAAGCTGATTGAGCATTTTCAGAATCAGCTGAAGTTGACGGTTATTAGGATTCTCAATGAGACAAACTGTGAGGAAATGAGGGAAAATAATCACTCCCACCTAGATTGATTGATTGATTTTTTTATTCCGATCTGACCTGAGATGAATTTGCGAACGGCATTTTTGTACTGGTGTGTGGAGACCACCCTCACAGTTAGGAGGAGGAGCCTATGTAGCCCCAAGACGTGCAGCCCAGACACACGAGAGAGATGAAATTCAATTACTCTTTTTTAAACATCATCCTAATCAAATAATCCAATTTCGATTTAAAATCGATTCATCGTGCAGCCCTAAGTAAAATAATAGCATAATAACTATAAATAATGACTCCAAACTCCGAATTTTCGTCTTGGTTCAATGTGAAAAATGACATTACGAAAATATTTCCATTTACAAACTATTCTTTGACAATAAAATGTGAATAACCTGAACAAATATGAACAACCTTTGTAGATCCACTGTGATCTGGAAGTTGTGTTAATAATAAGCTGAGACTTGTTTTTCTAAAGAAATTCCAGGTTATACACGGTTCTTCAGATTATTCACATTTTCATAATATAACTTGACTTTTTTTCCACATTAAAACAAAAAGAAAAGTTCGTAGATTTACTTCTAGGTTATTATGTTATTATTTTACTGGTCTGTAAGTCGTCCCTGAACTGAAATGAGTCTGACACCTTTGGTTACAAGTTGGGTTGGAGTATTAAAGCGTCTAAGGCCGTTTTCAGAATGGGTACCCGAGTACGTCGGACCCCAAAGTCCACTTACTTTTATTAGTATGAATGCAAACGTTCCACGCGTGAGTACCATACCCGTGTCCAGCTGAGAAGGTAGACCTGGGTACGGACTGCGTGGACTCCAGTACGGAACGTTCTCGTGTGAAAGTGATCTGTACCCGAGACCGGAAGTGACCTAATCACCACAAGAGCATAGATGTGATCCTGCTCCACGCGGCACGGGCTCGGCTTATCCACCGAACCACTCGCTGATATATCAGGGACAGCGAAGGTCGCTCTTCTACTCTTTGCCTCAAACACTTTAAAAGAAAAGTACTGCCTGTGAACAGAACAGTCGCTCGGTTGATGCGTCTGTTGGGTAGGTAGAGTTCCTTTAACAGCGCCACCTACTGTTTCGGCCCTGTAACACCCACTCGTTCTTGGGCTGTGGTACGTGTGGGAAAGGTTCGATTGTATCCACGTACAGTACGGCTCCGGACACCCGGTCTGAAAAGTCGACAGTACCTCGTAGCTGTCCAGCAGTGTCTTGGCGGGGGAGGGGCTCAGTCTGAAGGCGCTGTTCAGGATCCCCAGGCCCAAACTGTGAGCCAGACTCTCCCAGCGTCCTTCACTCTCCAGAGCACCGCACACCGCCTTCTTCACCTCCGTGTCCAGGCTCGACAGGTCGCCTTCAGACACAGACGCAGGTTAATGATACGAACATCAGAGGTTCATTTACTGTCCAAAGGCTCCACGGTTGAGACGTGGCTTTAAATGAGTTCGAGGCTCACCCTGAGGAGGAACGAAGGCTTTGTGAGGACGTTTCGGTTCATACTCTTTACCGTTCAGGAGCTCCAACACCTGGAAACCAGAAGCACCAGTGGGTTTATTCAAACCCCTGCAAACTTCAAACGCTACAACATCACATCCAGTTTAGAGGAAAAGTAGCTTCCCTTTAAGCTTTAAGCCAAAACTGAGGCTGAAACCAGACCGACTCACCTCCTCCCACACAGAATCTGCTGTCAGTACCTGAAGCTGAGGTGAGGCTCTGGTTCTGGTTCTGTAAAGTTCATGTAGATCACTACTGTTTTTACCTGTGAGGTGGTGGCCATGTTGAGTGGAGTCGTTCCTGGGACGTAGCCTTCATCCTCCTCCTCTTCATCACAGGACTCCTCCTCTCTGAAGAACAGCGGCTCATAGTTTTCCTTATGGGGGTCTGCTCCTAAAAACACAGACAAAGGTGAAGGGTTTATTTAGTAACTGATCAGTAAAATGATCACTTGTTATTTTTGCGTGGTGGACAGTTGTGTTACAGTGTTCACAGCCCTCATGACCCTAACCCTCTAATGCCAACGTATACATTATATAACAGACACCAGGAGTTGTTCTGTATTATTTTTTCTCTTCCCTGTATTCTCAGTCTTTATGAGTCCATGTTGCCTCCAGCTGTTATCAGACGTAGTTTGTTAGTTTTACTTGTGGAAACACAGTACCTAGTTTACCAGTTTTATAAATGCACTACAACATCTTTGATTATCAGACTTCCCAACCTCAGGTGTGCGTTTACCTGCAGCCATGAGCAGAGCCGTCAGTTTGGCCGAGCCCCGTCCTGCGGCGATGTGGAGGGGGGTGGAGCCATTAAAGGTGCGGCAGTCCACCTTGGCATTACCCTGACGACAGAAAACAGGCATATATCACCACAGCACTGGATTACGCGCTCAGATATTTGGTTTATGAGCAACAAAATCGGGGCTAAATCCAGGAGAAGCTTCAGACCCCACACATTTTGTACTCTGGTGTCCAGTGACTATGGTTTTAGACCGTTATCCCAGACCTTTCACCTGAGTCCACCTCCATCAGCCATGTTCCATAAATTGACTGACTGTATTATCATTTAGTTTATTACATTCATTCTCCAACAAAGGTTCATGTAAGTATTCTTTTTGCTCTACTGTCTTCATGTTTCTGGCCTGTGGTTATTAGTGGCCTCTATAATTATCCCCCTTGGATATGGGTGTTTCTATGAGCCCCCATGTCCCTAAAAACAGGACATGGGTCTAAAAATTAAAACCAGATGTAGACGAATGTTACGAAGCAAGTTTGGAAGCACTTTGGGTCTATTTGAAAAATAAATACTGAGATAAAAGATAACCTATTTTTCAGATAAAAGACATTTTTATATTTTGCATTATATTTAATACAAAAATCTGCATGCAACACGGTGAAAAGGACATGAAAATTATGTGCTACTATTTTTTTGAATATCTCTTTATTCTCACAGGTGCATTTTGGGAATCAAACTAATTATTTAAGGCAGAGTGTTTCACAAACATGGCCGCTGTTACAAAATCATTTGCGATTTATATGCGTTTAACCGGGTAGGTTCTGCGTGTAACGCAAGCGGACACAATGGGTTCCACCAAACCTGGAATGAGACGTAGATTGATGAAAAACCCACGTGTGGATTAGAAAAACCACTAGGATCGACACATTGAACACAGTGTCTTTATTTAGAGTCTATAGACCATTTACAGCCATGTGTCCAGATAAAATCCAATGACACCCAAGTAGCTTTTCCTGTCCCAATTTGGGTCCTATTTTTGGCCCCAATATTTTATAAAAAGTTCATTAATTATGGGATGGCTCAGAGCAAGAGTATCATTTTTTGCATTTATCTGAGGTCAACATTAAGTCCATCCTGGGGGGATATATGTCTACATTTACCTTTTATTATTGGGTCTGAAAAGCTGACAAAGTGCTGGGTACCAAAATGTACCCAGTTTCATAGAAGCACCCATAAATAAACTTCATTATGATGCTGGCACCAGTTAGCCCAGTTGAACCAGTCGCTGTGTACCTCCAGCAGCAGACAGCCGGCCAGAGACACGTTGTCGGCCTCGGTGGCAAGGTGGAGGGCGGTCCGACCGCAGCTGCGCTCCTGAACCTCCACGTCGGCCCCCCATTCCAACAGCTCCCTGATAGATGACAGCCGATTGGACAGGATGGCCAAGTGGATGGGACACAGACCTGGTAACCACGACAACAGATGGACAAGGACTCGTCAGGCCAGTTCTACCTTATGTAATCAAACATGGTGTATACTGTGTGCATTAGGGATGTTGACTGAGGCCAGTGTGATGCACCTCTAAATATGCTGAAGTAACTGCCAATGTCATATGTTATGATTCATCATTTTACAGCACAGTTTTCAACACTGTTTGGTTGTAACTGATTCAATGCGATAGGATGCAAAACAATAAGATGCCATGTAACTACAGATGATACGCCTGTTTCTTCTTAATCCAACAGCAAGCCATTAATAGGCCAAAGACTTTTTTTTCCCTCCAAATCACCGTAATAATGTCAAATAAATCAGACAATTAGAAACAGACTGATTGATCAGTTTAAGTTCATCTGTACAATATTTTATGTTTAGTTCAGGAGGAGTCGGCTCCATCAGTGACAGATGACTAATATCAGGTTTCTGAACTGGATGTACTGACACTAAGGGAGGTAAAAAAAAAAAACAAAACAGAAAATCACAACAACTCTTCCTATAGTTTTAACAGCTTGTTTGGTGTCCAGTTTCAGATTTGTAGATTTATTGATTTTGGCTTTCATTACTTTGACTTAGATGTTTAGTTCATTCATATTTGAAGTAAAAGCGTTAATTCCTAACATGCAATGACATTATGATATCATCAGTAGCCTTTAAAAATCCTCAATAATTATCATCCTCTATCATATCATATCATATCATATCATATCTTGACTGGTCCACAGATAAAATCCTGGATGCTCTTTAACTGAGATTCATTCAGAGGCAGAGACCTTCAGACCGTGGTCTCCACAGCTCCAGACGGTCTGTCCTGTGTCTGTACCTGCTGTGTTGGTTTGCTCCAACAGACCCTTCAGCTCTTTGTGTTTCAGTAAAAACTGGACCATTCCTCCTCCCTCCTGCTGCGATGCCAGGTGCAGTGCTGTGTTGCCATGACGATCTGTCAGAGTTGGGTCGGCGCCGGCCAATAGTAGCGCCTCCACCGCCTCCTTCTGCTGTGTGATCACAGCCAGGTGCAAAGGAGTCTGGGAAACATGGACGTACGAATACAGGTGAGGAGATCATTCAGATGATTCATATGAAGATGAATATGGGCGTTCGTTTACCTGGTACAGGTGGTTCCTCATGTTAAGAACCTCCTCTCCAGGCAGAAGAGACACTATCTGAGTGAGACTCCTCAGCGCCGCCTGCTGGTTGTGGAGAACCGCCAGGTGGAGTCCACTGAAGACCAAGAGGAACGAAACAGGATGCAAAGGACAAACTACTTACATGAACAGAAAAAACTATCTGGACCTATCTGTGATGATGTATCTGAAGTATATTTTAACATAAAAAAACCCAAATAACATTTTTTTAACTGTCATCAATTCCTGCTTTGTATTTAAAAAAAATACTGTATTCATAAAACTACTACAGCTCCATCTAAAAACAGTCTTGAAAACAATCTCCTAAAACTTCAAGGTTTTCTGAAAAATTTGACAGAACCGTCAGCGTTTGCTAAAAGATTTATTTCTCAGTGTCAAGTCTCAAAGGTAAAAACACACAAACACATCCGGACTTGAAGGTAAAATGTGTTTTAACCTTTAAGATCTAATACGAACAGGTTAAATCTGGCTTAGAAAAGGTACAAACACACAAATGCTGCTCTTGGTCTCCAAGTAGAATATGTGTGTGTGTTTGTGTGCAGACTGACGTGTCTCCGTCCTCGTCCTGAGCCGTCATCAGGGGTCGCTGTGGAGCCAACAGGTACGCAGAGTCTCCAGTAACACAATATTGAAACAGAGCTTCCATCTGTTGACTAGTGACCTGAAGCAGCTGCTCATCTGCAAAAAAGTAAAAAAAAAACAAAACACACACACAAAGGTAACATCATTAGAAGAGGATTTAACATTTGTGTAAAGTTTTACTGGCCTTTGCACACTGTCGTATATTTCTATCCCCAAAATATTTTCCATTGTCTCTTTAGAATAAAGCTAGTTAATTAGCATTAATTAATGTGGAAAGAAGCAGTTCCTGACATTAACTAACAGTGGTTAACAGTATTAAACATGACTTAATAATGTGTCTACTAAACATTCAGCTGTGTTTATGTTAACTACTAAAAATGAGTGGGCAAATGGGGAAAAACCCACCCCACGTGTAATTCCAATTATAGATATCGGGAATTTCTCACCATATCACATACCAAAATATCTACTGAAGTAAATAAAAACTCATTATCACAAATAAAACTAAGTGTTAGAAATGTTAGAATATGACACCACTGACAGACGACCAAATGAAACAGACCTGAATGGAATAAAGTCAATAACTAGAACACAGGCCCGGTCTGTTTTGATATTTTAATGTTGAAATGTCACATTGTGTTCAAATCACAAATTAACACAATAAATGGATTTAAATGGTTTGTAACTGGATCCAAAACCGTACTTGGACATTTAATCAATCATCAAAATGATTCAGTCTATTTTCTAATATGTTAATCAACAACTCCATCTACTACAGATCAGTCTGAGTAGGCTGTTTATAAATGGTGTGTGTTTGTTTTTGTTGTCGTTGTGTACCTCTGTGCGCCTCAGGCTGCACACTGACCCCCCCGTCCTCAGTCGTCTCCCCCGGGTTCAGGTCCTCCGGCTGGGCTACGGGTCTCTGGGCGACCCCTGACCCGGCATCATCATCTGGATCGCTGTCATCACCGCTGTCGCCTGCTGTGTCACCTTGAGATGCTGCAACACAACAAGAACACAACATCAACATTTCAGACGACTGGCACGACTGCTTTCTGGAACTCTTCATCCCATTTAGCTTAAACTATTGAATCAAATATTGTGAAACATCATGGTGACGGGTTTATGAGGCCATACATGGTTTAATTTAGGCTTCTTTTTAATCAACTAGCTTTATTTTAGAATTCTAGAATAAATGGAAACATACTTAGTCCCTGAATATAGAAAAATACTCTTTAATTTTGTCCTATTTACTATATTAAGTCACAAATCACACTCTGTAAGGCATTTTTCATCATTTGTGTTCTTCTAATATTTCACTTAAATGGTTAATTTAATACTTAATTTAAATGGTGATAAACCACTTAAAGACGGTTAAATATAGAGAAAAATGTATTTGGGAACTTCCACAAATGTCACACAGGGTCCTTATGGGTTAAGGTGTAAAAAATTAGACTAACTTAAAATGCATCAGAGAGGGGATGAACACCTTGCACACCTGATATCTGTAAAGCAAGGCAGGTTTATTTCTATAGCACACTTCATGTACAAGACAATTCAAAGTGCTTTACATAAAACATTAAAAGCATTACAGCAGCAATAAAAACTATAGGCATGAAAGAGAAGAACAAAAAAAAAACCCAAATAGATAAAGCAGATTAAACTTTAAGCTTAAAAGAAACGGAGCAGATCTGAACTGATGAATAAAAACTCGATACAAATGCAGCTGAGAACAGGTGGGTCTTTAACCTGGCTTTAAATAAACTGAGTGTTTCAGTGTTCAATGGATCCAAATGAACACAAACTCCTCTTGGATGCATTTCATTTATATATTTCATTCCACTACAAACTAATACTGACCAAAAGATTCACATATGTCTTTTATGTTTGCATTGGAAGCTTTTTGTAGATCAGCAACACATTTTAGCTTGTTTTTTTCTTCTATTTTATTTTTCTTCTATTCTATTTTCTTGTATTCTTTGTATATGTGAAAATAAAACCTGGTTGTTGCTCAAATGGTTCAATTTACCATTTTGACAAAAAGAAAATTAACATGTTACAGGTACGGATTTTACAATTTTATTTTTTATTTTTTCAGATCATCTGCATTTTTATAATCTCCAAACTGTATTCCCACATAAACTCTGAATCGTCTGTGAACATGACATCATTTAAAGAATGTACAAAATCTGTTCATGAACCCTGCAGCCTCTGATCCTGAACTAATGACTCCAGACATCTTTCAATACTCGATAGCATCTTTGCAGTTTTAGTCATGTACCCAATGTGTTTGCAAGAGTGGCTGGTTTTTCTCACCGTGTTTGATGCCTCCTCCTCCCAGGCCGGCTGAGTATCCTGTGGGGAAACCACCACCACCACCACCACCACCTCCTCCTCCTCCTCCTGCTGCTCCGTAGTTATAGTTTGTAAAGCCCTGGAAATACCCTGTAGGGAAAATAAAACACCCAGACTCCACCTAAGTACTCATATGAATCTAATCAACTGAAAATTGGTGGAAATCAGGAGGGCAAAGGTGAAATACCTCCTCCTCCTCCTGCAGAGCCGGGTCCTCCTCCTGCAGCTGGACCTCCTCCTCCTCGGTACAAACCTCCTCCTCCTCCATGACCGCTGAAGTCCTGGAAGTTTGGCAGTGTCTTCTGCCTCTTCCTCTGCACTTCCTCCTTATCTGCACACATGAACATCACAAAAACATCGCCACGCTGATGAGGAGAAATATAGATAATCACTGATATGACACTTATATGAAGTCATTTGCTGGATTTTTTGTGACTACGTGTTTATGTTTTTCAATAAATAAACACAATCTTATGTTGTATAATGTGATTAGGCACTAACAGTCTGAGGACTGGAATCAGGGGGCAGGATTGGATAAGCAGTGGCTTTTTCCTACTCCCTTTCAGGCACAACAGTTATTCCATTTTCTATTATTCTATTTTTTATTTTTGTCTTGTTTTGTCTGTTATGTTTGTGTCTGAAATAAACTAAACTAGATCATTTTTACTCAAAAACAATCCTCTGCTCCCCCTTTTTTAAGATCAGAGGTGGATACTGAGCATCCTATATCGTTTGCCTCATGGCAAAAGTGCCCAATCATATTCTAAGGTTTTCAGAAAGAAAAAAAAAAAAACACTTTTTCCAGCAAACACGTAAGAACTTTTTTTTTTTTTTTTTTTTTTTTAATACTGTAGTAGTACGTTTGACCTCATGTGCAAATACATTTGCAAAAAATACCAACAAAGACTGAGTAACAAACAAAAGTGACAGAATATGCCATGGCTTAGCCAATTATGCCATGAGGCTAATAATATGTAAAACCAGACTCTCTGTCACTAAAATTAATAATCAAAACATTGAATTTTCTTTTCTGCAGATTAGTCGATGACTCATGAGTCTGACCTGTCCATACTAGGGGTGTAACGGTACAGAAAAATTTCGGTTCAGTACAGGGGTCTTTGGTTCGATACATTTTCGGTACAGTGTGTGTGTGTGTGTGTGTGTGTGTGTGTGTGTGTGTGGGGGGGGGGGAATCTAGGACATTTCTACCAAACATTTTTAAGTAATTTGTGCATTAACAGGCACCCCACGTTATGTATTTTTGTATTTTTGAATGTTCAATGTTCGTTTATGGCAAACTGTGTAATTTACTGAGTGTTTTTGAACGCCTCACAGTATTCCCTGAGGTGGTGTGAACATGACCTCACAGTAACACCGCAGCAGAAGCCCAGTGAAGGAGAAGAGGAGCAGCTTCACTAGATTTTGCCAACTTGAGTTAAAAAATAAAAACCTCTTTGCTATTAAGGAACCTGTGGATACCGAAAGTGAAACTTAACATGCTTCCAACGTCCGACCCAGCTTCTGTGCCTCTGTCATACTCTCTGCTGTCATGTTTTGGGTTTTTTTTTGCAGCGGTGCTGAGAATTCCCGCTGCTGAATGTATAAAGAGGGAACTGCACATGGGTCCTGCTCTTGTCCACCCTGCTTCCAGAGTGTTTGTGTTCTTCACATTGGCTACATGTATACATTTGGTACACGTCCAAATTGTATTGAAGGCCCTGTACCAAAACGGTTCGGTACAAACGAGTGCACCATTACACCCCTAGTCCATATTATTAATCCTTTACAGATGGTTAACCTGAGAGTCAATATTCAAAGCCTTGGATGCCTCACCTGTATGTGGGCGGAGTCAGACCTACCTATGATCTGTGGGTGGTAGGTGAACGGTTTGGGTTCGCTCGTCTCGTTGTCTGACTTCCTCTTCAGCTGGACGAACACAGACGTCGGTTTCTGCAGGTTCTGGTCTCGGTACTTCGGTGTCTTAAAGACGATGGCAAACTGGCAGCACAGATCATCATGGTAACAAGATGATGAGTGACGTGACTGACAGGTGGGATGGTGTGAGAATCAACGACACATACGGCACGATGTTTTTACAGCTCACCTGTCTGTGGACGTCCGTCGGAGAGAAATCCCCCAGAGCCTCCCAGGTCAAACCGGAGTCATCCTCCTCATAGAATCGCACCTGGATGTCATCTGTTTAAAAAAAAAATAAAAAACACAGGTTTGGTATGAGGTCTGGGAGAATTTTGGATTCTGATTGGTCAATGGTGGCATTCTACAATCTATCATTTACACAAAACTAGCTGAATTTTAATTTTTTTTTAAAAATTTACAGTACTGTGCAAAAGTGCTATCCCACCTTTATCATTGTTCTATTTTCAGGGTTAAAATGAGTATACATGTTTATTTTTTATTCTCCTTTCTTCAGATACAACAAGGAAATAAAGATAATACGTGTACATTTTTAAAAGACACACGAAAACTGAACTAAATGTCTTGTAAAAGTTAAAGTCACTACTTAGTGTGACCTTTGACCCCATAACCAGAGGCAGCACAAACAATTAGAAACATCTGACATGTGTTGAATGAAACCTGGTATAAAACATCAGAAAATTAATGCCATAAATCTCACATTGTCTGAACAAAAGGGTTAAAAACATGTTAAGTGCAAAGGGAGGTCACACTAAATACGACCACTCTGGTTTATAGAAGCCGTTTTTAACCTGAAATTTTGTTTTTTCTTGCTGTACATACTTCACATATATCATATTAGATCTAAATACAGAAACTGATGAATGTATATGTGTGGACATTAGAACTTCACTCTACCAACAGACAATGCTGGAAAAGGACTTTTATACAGAACTGTGTAATCATATAAGACAGCCAGCTACAGTCACGGAAAAAATTCTTAGACCATCCAAAGTCATCAAAAACAATGGTTATGCAATCAAGTACCAACTCCTGTGTGGATCATGTGACTAAAACAGACAGAACAGAAAACATGGAATGAATCAAAGCACTGTTTTTGTCAGT
>JAPQRP010000002.1:3312101-3339419 GCA_037367295.1 Apogon hyalosoma
CTGGTGTTGGAATCGAACCCAGGACCTTCTTGCTGTGAGGCACGAGTGCTACCCACTGCACCACCGTGTCGCCCAGAATAAAAAAATATTTTTTAAAAATAGTAGCGCGTAATGTTTGTGTCCTTTTTACTTTGGTTACGTCGCGGTAATCATTGCATGCCATTTTTGTGGAAAAAGGGGAACTTACACAATATGTTTTTTTTTTTTTTTTTAGATACTTTTGGTAAGTATGATAAACTTAATAGTAGGAATGAACAACAAGATCTGTGGAAACTCTGACCCAGTGATTTGGACATCACATTTTTGCCTATTTTTGCTGTTTCTAACACATGAACTTGGAGGTCTACATGTTCTCTTGCGGCCTATTACAGTTTATCCTATCCATTGACAGGTCCCATTGGAATGAATAGTCATCACTGAAACCACTTTACCCGTCAGTGTCAGAATGTTATGGCTGATCAGTGTGCACAACTAATCATAAAATAAACACACCAGTTCCTATTTTTCCATGATTATATTTTTACACCAATGAAAACATTAATGCTATATTCCATTTCTGACCTTTAGGACCTTCAGCTAACAGTTATAAAATGTAAAATTAAATGACGCTTAATGCAACAAACATCACAGTAGCGTGTAATAATCAGTAACAGAATACGGCATTTACATGGAGCACAAATAAATATGGTTCTTCATATTCTGAGTATGAACACAACCGAATAATCATCATCATCAGTGGGATAAAAGTGCAAACATCCACATTGTCAGTTTAATGTTTTTCCAACCTCACCCACTAAACACAACGTAACTTATACTTAGTGTGAAAAGGGAAGCGTTAATAATTTGCAAGTGAATGTGACCGCTGCTGCACCAACACATTATTCAGTCAAATCATGCGACTGCTAAAGTGTCAACGTCTGTGCAGCGGTTTGCAGAAAGCACATGTAAAACACTGAAAACGTGTGAGTTCTGTGACTGAATTCTGGCGTGGAAGGAGAAAACTCGAGGCTGAAACGCGCGATCAAAGGCTTCAGATGAGATCTCGAAGGTTGATTGGACTGGTTGTGGTTTCTGAGCTCAACAGATGAGTCAGACAAAGGAGAGGAAGCCCGACACACGGCATTCTGGACTTTTTGTCGCTTGCATACACTTTAACACTTTCTCCCGACACGATGACTCACAAACACCAGACTCTGGAGCCCCTTGTGGTCCCGAGACACGGTTCAGTCACGTCAAAGTCTTTTACTGTGTTAAGGATGGTTCAGGGTTCTACATTAGTTTTCCTTATTACGTCTACAGTCGCGGAAAAAATGATTAGCCCGACCCTTGTTTTCTTCAGTTTGTTGTTCATTTTACTGCCTGGTCCAACTAAAGGTCCATTTGTTTGGACAAATACAATACCTACAAAAATAGCTCATAGTAGTTGAATTTCAGAGCTGATATCTATCCATTTTCTATGTTTTCTTCATAATAACCCAAATCACTTCAGTTCTTCCATCAATATCTATGTCATTGTACTGACAAAAACAGTGCTTTTATTCATTCCATGTTTTCCGTTCTGTCTGTTTTAGTCACATGATACACACAGGAGTTAAGACTGGATTGGATAACCATTGTTTTTGATGACTTTAGATGGTTTAATAAGTTTTTCTGAGACTGTATATGCTGTGTATGGTCAATATCCACAAAAATGTAAGTATTTTACAATTAAAATGAAGCTCCGAATTAATGTTGCCAGAAAAAGGACCCTAGGGAAAAGCTCATGCTTATGTACAATTTTAGCATTTTTCACATCAACTGGAAAACAAAAACATAACCTGCTCAATTCAATCCTGAGACATGATTTTAGTTTTTAGGTTGTAAATAAAAACGCAGATGACAGATGAACCAAAAGGTCAAATCAGTCATAGGTGTCAAATTAATTTTAATTAATGTTAATAATGTCAACTCCAAACTTTTCTTTATGTTTTAGAGGGGGAAAAAGTAAAATTACATTAAGGAAAATGTTTACGTCTACAAAATATCCTTTAAAAATACGTAAATAACATGAACCTGAAAGAGCTTTTAAAAAAAAGTGTAATTTCAACAATATTATGCTTCGGCTTAGAATTTACACGAGTATTACAACTTCCAGATCACAGTGGCTCTACAAAAGGCACAAGTTTCTAAAGACGGTAAAGGTTGTTCATATTTGTTCAGGTTATTCACATTTTTTGTGAAAAGGTAGTTTGAAAATGTAAATATTTTCATACAATTAAATTTTTCTTTGTACTAAAACAAAGAAAAACTAGGCTTACGCCATCGGAAGCAATGGCTAGGGGTATATCCCCGAATGCCCCAGTCCTTAATGATGTCATGACGTGAGGCATCCCCAGGGCATGACCTTTCATTTGCACTTGATTTGAAGTCAATCAGACAAATAGTTCCAGAGATATGAACAAAAGCGTGTTTAGTGATTTTAAACTTTTGAGCGGCCCCTTGTGGGCAATCTAGAACTGGTAAATCGTCCAAAATCGAATCAGTTCTTCCTCTCCATGATATTCACTGATATGGAAAACATGAAATTTCTAAACCAAATATCTTTCAAGTTATCGCGTTAACATGAAGGATATCCAGCGGCGGTGATCTGACCAAAAACATAATATCCCCGACACTCTGTTCGGGGATATAAAAATTGGAGTTGTCATTATTTGTATGTTATTATGATAGTATTTTACTGGTCCGACCCACTTGAGATTGAATTGGTCTGTATATGGAACCTGAGCTAAAATGATTGACATCTTTGACCGTTAATATCTTCAGTGTAATTTTTGCATTTCACCAATTCATCCTATGGGCTGGATTGGACCCTTTCTATATTCGAGGTGGGCTGGTTTTGGCCCATGGGCCGTATGTTTGACACCCCTGCAATTAAGTAATGAACACAAATGGCCACTTATCAGGGTTTTAAAACTTATCACATGGATGGATTTGCATAGAAACGATGACGTATCAAATGTTGCACCAGGAAAAGGCAGATAAGTCTAACAGGGTTAAAACACAGCCGCTTTCCTGAGCACAGTTTGATGTTTGTGGGTGTATTTGTCCATTTTCGGCCTGTTTATATTGTCCTAAAACTAATATTCCTGTCAGGTCTGGCATCAAAATATGATTCAACAAAACCAAAACAATGACAGTGGAATATCAAGGGAAGCCTCATATACTTTATGAAGTTCCCTTTGGCAAAGCAAATTTGTTCAGAGCAACAAGGCAGCCAGACCAACATTCTGCTGTTATGATGCTGGACAAGACAAGTTAGAAAAATAAAACAAAACCAAAAAAAAAAAAAAAACCCCAAACAAACAAACTAATATTACACTTACTAAAAACACACAAAAACTTCTCCTTTCCTGATCTGCAAAACATCCAACTCCTTGAAACTTAAAAATTACAATTATCCTAATAGGTCGAGCTACAACTGGACATTTTCAGCATCACCAGGTTCTATTACGGACTCATACTCTCATTTTCATGTCATCATGTAACTATGCTGCTACCGTTTTACATAAAGGAAATCAGATCGCAAAAATGCAGTTCCTCTTTCTACTCTGTGTGTGTGTTGTTGCTGCAGTTATTCGCCTGCAACCACTGCAGTAAATAAACACAAAGCCCACTTCCTCTTCCTGGTCCTCTCAGCCAATCAGACATGAACCCAGTTCCTAGAAACCTGCTGCGTGCTGGTTTTTAATGGTTTCCTGTAGAGTTTTTAAAGTAGAAGATCAGAAACTAAATATGAAGGAATAACACGTAGGTGGCTTTTGTCAAAGTTTTATATTTGCAGGAATAATTTTAATGGGTTGCACGTGTATTTTTTTGCCCATTTTCTTGATTATTTTGAGCATTTTTGTCAAGTTTCTTCATTGTTTTGTTCATTTGTATTCACTTTGAGTATTTTGTTCATTATTTTCATTATTAACAACCTTTTTGTCGCTACACATAATTTGTCCATTTTCTTGAACATTTTGTTAATTTTTGTTGATTTTCTAGAATAATTTTTGTTCATGTTCCTTAATTCTATTTATGTACATGCTGTGTTCATGGAGTTAATGTAAAATTAGCCAACAAGCTGGTGGAGCTAAATGTGTAAAGAGTACGGATAGGAATATTATCCGATACCTATTGATACACCGACACACGTATGCACGATCTGAGTGCACCGGTAGAGAAGCTGTGAGTGAATGAAAAGTTTGGAGCTACATCGCAATGCCTCGGTTACTGAATGTTTGTATCGATAAAATTTGATCCGTTCAATAGAATTTCTTTAGTTGCATTTAAAAGTGTTTCTCTTTATTTGGGTAAAGTTTTTCCACATTCTACGTTAAAGTGTGCTGCGGATTTGTGGATGTGTACACTGCACACTACAGTATGAGCTCTGTGGATGCACGGTGGCACCAGCGCCGCAGATGAATACTGTACTGTCTGTATCTGAATCTGACAGACTTAGAAGGAGACCACATCTGGTTTATGAACGCGCACTTTTAACTAGATCAACTGTATTGAATACTGCCGTACACACCGGAGATAAACAGTGACAAACTTAAACAGTGACATGCATGTCTAACAGCACATCCCAGAATACCTTGCGCAGGTGTGTCTTAAAGTGACAGAACCTTTTTCTGTCTCACCTACATTACAAATACATTACATTACAAATTTATTTGGCAACGGAGCAAGAAGTTGAGTTTAGAAACATGCAAAGAAACGACTTTGGAAACAAAGCCCTAACTTTTTCACTGACTGTATGTGAGGCACGTGTTCTAAAATTGAACAAAAGCCACTTTGTGCAAAGTCATGGTCTTATTTGATAAATAAATAATCAAGCTCATTGAATTGCACTGCATATTATTTTTAAAGAAAGTATGTGATGAATCAGACTGAGCTTAATCACTCTGTATCGTGATTTGGGTGTGAATCGTATAGTATCACATCATGAGGTGCCAAACACGTATCTTTAATATATCGGATCAGAGATGCGTATTGTATCGGCCTTACACCTAAGAATCCCAACACTAAGTAAAGAGAGATGAGAAAAGCTGAAGAAACGTATCCGCATTCATTTCCTTCCTTTCCTACTTGGAAATTAACTGGTACAGTAACTAACATTGTTAAATGAGCTTTGTTGTCAAAGAGTGTTCATGATTGTATGCGATCAGTGTTTCACCTTGATGATCAATAAAATTAGTTAAAAAAAAACCTGAAGAAGGTGTTTGAATATTACCCGATGGTTACTGTGTTTTCAGATTTTTTTTGGTGCATTTGTTGATTTGTAGTTATGTTTTGTGTGATTGCTCTTGTTGTTCACTTTGTCTCATCGTTTACTTTATTGTGCATTCATTTTGTGTTGCTTTCAAGGATGTATGTACGTATGCATGTATTTATTTACTTTTCTGGTGTGTCAATATCAGTGCATGTATGTCTGTAAGTGAAGATGGTAAGTGAGGTTAACTGTTCTGATTTTTCATGTATTATGCTGACAGGAAGCTAAAGGATAGACTGTTGTGTGGAGAAGGGGGCGGGATTAAATAAATTATACTTCCTCCCACTCCTTTTCAAATGTGCAAATGAAGTCAAGCTTTGTTTTCATGTATGTGGTTTTTTATGTTTTCTTGCAATCTGTTTTATTTCTAAAGACTAAGTAGGATTTGTTTTGTTGCATATTCAAAATGAACTAAACTAAGAAAAAAAAAAAATCTGATGTGTCAGTTAAACCAAGAGGTTAGAGATGTCAGTCTTTTTAGGCCACATCAGGCACTAACACAGATCTCATGCCTATGAAACTCAACACCTTTCCTGTCTGTGACGCAGCTCCACTTCCTTGTAATTAAACGGGGTGTCGTGGGGAGGAAATTCCCAACAGACATGAAACGCCGTGTATGACAGGTTGAGGCCAGCAGAAAACTCTTCACAAGCTTCACGGTGCCTTCTGCAGCAGCTTCTACACAACAACGAACACCCCAAGCTATTGCTCATGACAGAAATGTGGAGTTAAAAGAGAAAAAAAAATGTTCTGTGCTGCAATGATGAAGTCTGGAAACTAGTCACATCATCTGGTTCTACATCAGCAGCAAAATGAGAGGTCCCAGGTCATATGGTCAACAGAAAAAATCATTTCGCTTTAGAACAAAAAAAATTAATCCCACTCATCAGCATGTTCCCTCAGTATGGGGAGGGTTCAGCTACTGTGATGTGGTTTTTGTTGTCGTTATTTCAATATTACTGAGAATACAATACAGCTGATGACGTCAACACACAATAAATGAACTCCACCTCTACAAAGATGACCTCCAGAACTAGTAAAAACATCTATTTGGAGTAATTCAATGTTAAAAATCCTCAATACATACAGTAGAGAAGGTACATCAATGATATGAAACTTCAATAGTTCACTTCCTGTCTCCTGTGAGGGCGTTGTCAGAAGGAAGGAGAACATTATATGGATGGATGGACAGAGATTAATAAGGTCTAAATGAAACCACAATACACTAATATCATCTGTTTAACATGTAACTTTTATCATTATTATCATTAACTTTATTTTCAACTATATTTCACCAGAGATTTGAGTTTCAAGATCTTGCAAAAGCCACTTTTTTCAGGATCTGTGTGTTGTAAAAATAAAGTGATTTTAGCAGCAGAATGTGAGGAGATGTGGCTTGAGAAAAAAAACGTATCTAGTACTGATTTGGGTGACTTAGAGGAAAAAGAACTTGCCAAATTTTGTTAAGCACTTTCACTTCTTCAATAGGAATGAATGGGACAGGATCTGCCGCTTTTCTACTTAAGGGGCGGGGCCAAGAAGGAATCATGTCATACTAAAACAGGAAGTTACTCTACAGCAAAGTGTGCTTTTCATGAGAATCTTTACTCTCCAAAATAGTTGAAAAAAAAAATCTAGTCTTTCTTTAGCTTAAGTGCTTGTAAAAATACTTACAAAGGTATATGTCCAAGTCTTGTTGCGACAAGGAAGACGTACGGAGACGCATGGAGTTTGTTCTTTCTTTTCCTCTTTCACAATGAGTCTAAAAACTGTACTGTGTTAAAGTCTTAATCCACCTTTATCTTTGTTTTTTGACATGAGGATACATACTTGTCTCTTGTTCCCTTTTTTCCAGATACAAGAAAATACAGAAAATATGGTCACAGCCTTAAAAGACATAATAAAACTGAACTAAATGTATTGTAAAGGTTAAAATCAGCATTTAGTGTGACCTCTGACCCCATGACAAGAAGTGATCATACATATCATAAGCCTCGAAGCATAATTGCATAACTCATTTTTTTTAGTTCATAGGCAATGGTACAAAAAGAAGCAGCAGTGTTAGGGGAGTAAAGTTATAATAAAAATATTACTTAGGCAATTATGCTATAAGGCGAACGATATGCATTTCTCATTTTCTTTCAATCAGATACAAGAAAATACTTGAAATCTGTCTTAATGCCTTAAGACACATTAAAACTGAATCTAATGTGTTGTAAAGGTTAAAGTCAGTCTTAAATGTGACATCTGACCCCATGACAAGAAGCAACACAAAAGAGAAACATCTGACATGTGTTGAGTGAAACCTGGCAAATTAATGCAATAAATTCTCAGTCGCTTTTCCATTGGACATATGTGCAAAACTTTACCAATATTTACTAAATGTTGAAAAAAAAAATCAATACCATAAATGTCATATTGTCTGAACAAAAGGGTTAGAGACATGTTAAGTGCAAAGGAAAGTCACACTAAATACGACCACTTTAGTTTAAAGAAGATGGGTATTTACAATGTTAATATGCAAAAGTAATATTTCATTTTAGTTCTATATTTATACAAATGTCAAATTTCTAATTTTTTCATTTTTCACTCATTTGTGGTTTTTCCTCTACCTCTCTTTTCTCTGCATTTGCTTGTGGTATGTTGCTGCTGTTAACTATAAAATTTCCCCACAGTGGGTTAAATAAGGTCATATCTTATCTTATCTTCAAAGTTGGTTAAGTAATCAATGATGTTATCAGTCTGAATGGCTCCTTTCTGCTTTGTGGTTGGTTGGAATCATTAAATGTCAGAAGTATTGTGTGTTTTTTACTCATGTTTCCTCTGTGTTCATGGGAAGTATTGTGAGAATGAAGAAAACTGATTCTCAGGTAGATTCAGGTGCAATGAGGCTTTTTAATGATTTCTCATCAGATTTATATGATGGTTGATGTTTCCACAAAGTGTACAGTGTATTTATTTTTTTCTAAGTTCAGATCTGAATAGTTTAAAAGGAAGAAGTTATGATTTTAGACTAGCATCAAACTGATAATAATGAAAATCTGTCTGCTTTGTGTTTCATGTCTGAATTTTCCAAATATTTTTTGGCACTTTGATATTTTGACCTTAAAAAAATACAGTGTTCATGTGTAAATAGCCTTTTAATGTTAACTTTATTAATATGCAACATGGGTACTTCTATAAAACTGGTCCTAAAAACAGGACATGGGGCTAAAAATTCAACCCAGACATAGACTAATGTTACAGAGCAAGTTTAGAAGCACTTTGGGTCTACTTGAAAAACAAATAATTAATGAGATAAAAGAGAAACAATTTTTCAGATATTATTTGACATTATTTTTAATACAAAAATCTGCATGTAACACGGTGAAAAGGACACCAAAATTACGCGCTACTATTTTTTGTAATATCTCTATTCTCTTACAGTTTGGGGAATTGAACTAGTTATTCAAGGCAGAGTGTTTCACAAAAATGACCGCTGTTACAAAATGATTCACGATATATATGTGTTTAAATGGGCAGGTTCCGCATGTAACACGAGTGGACACGATGGGTTCCACACCAAACTTGGAATGAGACGTAGATTGATGAAAAACCCACATGTGTGGATTAGAAAAACCACTAGGATCGACACATTGAACACAGTGTCTTTATTTAGAGTCTATAGAAGAGCATTTACAGCCATGTTTTCACATCTAATACACTGACACCTAGGGAGATTTAACTGTCCATATTTGGGTCCTATTTTTGGACCCAATATTTGAATAAAAATTCATTAATTATGGGATGGCTCAGAGCAAGAGAATAATTTTTTTTTTTTTGTATTTATCGGAGGTTGTCATCAGTACATCCTGGGGGAAATATGTCTACATTTACCTTTTATTATTGGGTCTAAAAAGCCGGAAAAGTGCCAGGTATCAAAATGTACCCTGTATCGTAGAAGCACCCAAAGGTTCTTAAATATTTATTTATTTGTTTGGTTAATAGGATCCCCATTATCTCCCACTGTGGTGGTTGCTAGTCTTCCTGGGGTCCAGAATGAAAAGACTAAAATTCAAATACACTACATATACATTGTAAAAAAAACCCCATACAATTACAGATTGAATTTTAAACACAATCTTTACAAAAGGAATATAAAAGGGGTCATACAATTCATTTAACCGTACATCTACAAAATATTAAGTTAAGTTAAATGGGATTTCACAGCTTTTTTAAAAGTGCATGAAGTTGGTAAGTCCTTCAGCTTTTTAGGCAATTCATTCCAGAGTTGAGTGAATCTAAAAAAAAGACAGAAATTTGTAAAAAAAAAAAAAATTGTATTGGGACAACTGATTACTAAATTGGAGTTACAGGAGAGTATCAAAATAGTAGCAAATATCTCAACTCTTAAATACCTAAATAAAGGACTAACACTTTAATTCAGTACGGAAATAGAAACTCATTCCTTAGAAATCAGCCTGAAACTTCAGAGACAAAACCTGATGCGTCATCAACCAGACAAAGGTTTCTGGGGAACTTTTTATGCTCCATTTAAAGGGATTATTTTTGTTTCATTTCAGTGCTTTTGCTTTTTTTTTGGCTGGTTTTGTTGTCCTGTTGTGTGTTTGAGGTAAGGAGGTCCATCCACACACAAAGAGCACACAATCATCATCGCAATCATCATCCCACAGGTCCGACTAGAACAACAGGAGGGGTTTTCCCACTCTGCAGACTGAGCAGGAAAACACACAGACATTTCCTCAACTCACACTCTCAGAAAAGATCCATTTAATACCCCGTTATATATGTTAAAACTTTAAATTGTGTTTAAAAAAAATAAATTAAAAAAGGGACCGTTTGTTTTATTTGATGTTGTTGCCCTGTCAAAAATTAATCATATTCTGGCAGATTTACATTTAAATTAATATTTTCATTGTATTTAAGTTTTTGTTTTGTTTTTTTGATGTTTTTCTGTTTTATTCCTCCTCTATCAAACGATAAAACCTCAGAAATATGAGGGAAAATGTCATTTAAAGTAGAAATATCTGCTACAAACTGTTCTAGATGAGGCATCACTGAATTAATCAAATATATATTGATTTTCTTTTCTTATTTAAGGGAGTCAGATCGTCAGACTGCGGCAGGAATCTGGGGATTTCCCAATCGCTCTGGTTTGGTCGGAACATGTGGGAGCTTCAGACTGAAAACTAAACATCAACAAAAAAAAAAAAAACCTGACCTGAAATATAAGCTCCTAAATATCAGACTCAGACAGACGCTGTAACAACTGATTTACCAAAAAAAAAAAAAAATGTTATGACAAAGACGCATTTAAACAAACCGCAGTCTGTATTTCTACACAGCTTCATGCTACGGTGCATTAGGTGTGTGAAGGTTCATGTAGGCTGTTCATCCTGAACCGTCATAGTACATCATAGAACCAGTTACATCTATTAATGTCGTTTTTTTCTTGTGTTGCTAAATATGATCTCCACTGTTGCTGTGTTTGACGCCAATTCATGGAAAAACTGTCAATCCTCGCTTTCTTTAACGCTATAGTGCGGAACTTCTCCATGTTTGTAAATGTCCGTTTCACCCAAGCCACTACTAGAGGAGGTGACAACGCTGATTAAGCCAATCGAGGAGCAAGAGGCTGAGCTCAGGTAGAAAGGGAAAGTAAGTTAAGCAACATGGCGAAGCCAAAGGAGAGGCCGAGACCTGGTTCAGAAGTAGATCCTACCTCAAAGAAAAAGCCTGGACGTTCGGCTGAAGGAGTATTAGCCAAGAAGGAAAGTGACCGACGGAGAAGGCAAACAAGGATTTGGATTGGCGTGGCTTTTCCTCGGTGGAGAGCCCTGAAGGAAGAAACTGGGCTGAGGGCAGACACATGTTAACCTGCTGCTGTTGGATCAGTAAGGGACTGGGTTTAGAATTCTATTAGTAGTTGGATGTGTTGCTGTTCCATGTACTGGATCTAATACTTTATTTTCTTGGAAACGGTGCTATGAACAGAATGTAATGTTAGCAGCCTGGTGTTAGCCACATTGTGTAGCCAGTGTTACTCTGCGTACCATGGCGAGCAGTACACAGTGTGTAGCGCGAGCGTGGTGAGCTACACTCGTTCAGTTTGGTGTTGCGTTTTACCATAATCCTGCTTACAAAAAACAGACAGATCACCGACAACATAACATCCATTATCTACACCTGGGTGCATGTCATATGGAAGCAGTTGTAATAATGCAGAATTCCGTTGGGGGGGCCACAGAAGTTCCGCACTATAGCTTTAAAAGAGTGATGTTTTGCTTTTTTAAACGGAGTTATGCATTTTCCAACATTTCCCTGTGGTCTACATAAATTGTAAATGCTATGCTTGGGTCTGAATTCTTCATTAATTCAACTCCACTGCAAGCACACGAGGAATAAAAAAATTAACCTTTCTGTCCCAGATGTGATCATTTTAAGCAACATCAGTATTAGCATTATTAGTCTCAGCAGTTCTTCCGGTGTGTAAGGTTGTTTATTGTATCCAGTGTGCAATGTTTGTTGTTCATTTAGTTTTTATCATCATCATCATCATCATCATCATCATTATTACTTACATGCTCATATTATTTACTTATATCATTGTTACAACTATTACAATTATCACATTATTACAATCTATATTATATTAAAGCCAAGTGGCCTCTGTGTGCGTGTGTGTGTCCGGGGATTCACACAAAATCCGTACACAGCTGACTGCTGCAGTTTGTCATACTTTTGTATTTTTGGTCAAGGAACAGACTAGCAAAAACAGCAAATTGATAGGACCAATATTTTGTGAGATATTAGTAATTTTGGAATACAGTACCCTCACAATCACATTGCTAGGGCCAGAACACTTTGGCGGTGACTGCTGGAGAAATGCGGTACAGCATGCATGAATACACAACAGCATAAAAAAATTACCACATCTAGAAGGTGTAGATCCTCACAGGTCAATGCGCTAGTTGTTATTTTTGTTTTTATAAATTCAATAAAGGTCCAAAGGAGGTGCAAAGGTCTTGTTTTTGGTCCAAGGGCATAAATCGCAATATGCAGACAGGTGAGGGAATTATTTCTAAATGAAGCCAACATCGCATCACATACGGAGAACGTTTAATACATTCACAAAGGTAACGCAAAAACGTAGTGTGCTCTGAATAAAGTCACTTGACATGCCCTTTCTCTTATTTAGGAATGATCCAATGCTTCTCACATGTTTATGCCATCAAAACCAATTCTCACACAGGAAATGACAAAAAAAAAAAAACCTACTCATAGATTTTCCTGTGATTTTCCGTTGGTCCAGATTTATCTGCACCTGTGATAATCAGGTGGGTCACCACACCCTACGGCAGCAGCACATTTGCACTTCTTTCCATCTACTGTTTCCTGTTGTGATGAAGGCTGACTGTAGCAATTTAATGCTGACGGTAGAAGACACACAGGAAGTGTTACCTTAACGGTAGGGTAGGTCTTTCTGTTCTTCTCACTTGAGGCGCCCGGTAGGCCGCCGTGAGACGGACCTTCACAGCCGTATCGGAACCTGAAACCACGCTGAGAAACACAAAATACAGTCAATGAGCAACTTCAGAAATAAAGTAAACATAAATATAACCCAAGAAAACAGTGGAACACATGAAACTAAAGACATAACGCAGAAAAATATACAAAAACATTATATAAAAGACTCAAAGTTCAGCTGATCAATATGTTTTAAATGAGCAGCTTGTAATTTACACCCGCATTATTTGATTAAAAGGGGAAAGAACAAAAACTTATCTTATATGTGATTGCTGAACATAGATAGATTAGACTAGATAGAAGCTTTATTGTCATCATATTAGCACAAGGCATCAACATGACCAAATTCAAAGTGCTTTTAAGTTTAGTTTACTTCGAATATGCAACAAAACATAATAATCCTACGTAATCCTTGCAAATGAAAGATAAGAAAACAAAAACAAAACAAACAAGAAACAAAAATATATACATGAAAACAAAATATGACTTCATCTGCATATTCGAAAAGGAGTGGGAGGAAGTAGAATTTATTTAATCCCACCCCTTCTCCACAAAACAGTCTATCGTTTAGCTTCCTATCAACATAATATATGAAAAATCAAGTCCCTTGGATCAGTTCACCTCACTTATCATCTTCACATGCACATACACATACATACACACCTATATTGACGTACCGAGAAAAAAAAAAACATACATACATCCTTGAAGGCAACACAAAATGAATACACAATAAAGTAAACAATGAGACAAAGTGAACAACAGCAATCAAACAAAACATAGACAAATCGACACATGCACACCAAAAATAAATAAAATTAAAATAAGAAGAAGCAGAAGAAGAATAAAATACAGCAAAAAAATCCAAGAGGAAACAGTCCCATGTATTCATACTCAAACACCTTCAGATTTATACCGTGTACAGATCATCTCTTTAAAACCTCTTTTTAAATTGGCTTGACATAAAAGAGAGCATAAACTATACCAAAAATAGAGGTAGCTAAAAACAATTAAAAGCAGCTAAAACTAAACTTAAAACAAGTAAAAGCAGCTAAAACAATGAAAGTATCTAAGACAAAGTAAAAGTGGCTAAACAATAGCAACACACACCTAACAACATACAACATATTGGTCCAAATCACAGCACTTACAAGTCATTATCTAAGGAGACTTTTCCATCCAACTTGTTTAGTTGAGACTTTTCTGTCTGATTTCAACTAAATTTACTGATGTAAAACCTCCTCGGGCCCACAGAGCAGAAGAACCAGTCTTTGGTTCAGCCAAAACAGTTGGTCTCGGTCTGGATTAAACCAACTGTGCTTTGGCTGACTAACACTGAAAACACTTTGTGGATGAATTTCAGAGCAGTTACACAAGCCTATCACTGTCAATAACTGACTAACAACAAAGCAAACACCAACAAAAAAACCATAAGATGTAAGAAGGTAGACTGAGAACCACATGCTGAGGTCAGGTACTACTCATCTATGAACAGTTAAAGTAACAATAGGGAGAAACAGCAAACAGAGATGATGACGACAGCGTTTATGTACGTCATGAACAGGTATTTAGTCCAAACTAACTGGACCAAATGTACAACAGAAAAAAAAAAAAAGATTTGGATGTAAAGACCAATAAGGACAAAAAATATTCCTTTAAACTGTAAATAAATAATGACTTGACACTCACTGTGATAATTATTTACATCAACTGATGTGCATATTTTTGGCCACATTACAGGTCTAAGTCAGACCAAACCAGAAAAATAAAATAAAAAACAGCAAACACCGAAGACACAAACTGTGGATCCAGTTCTCTGTGTGTTTTTGGATAAATAATGTACTTTATAGTATTTACAGTGACTCTTTACCTCCACTGACAGTACTTATGCCTGCGTATGTACAGTAGTTGTGTGTCTTTATTATACTATGTATCCTACTTCTGTCTGATTTTAATGGAAAGCACTTTGAGAAAAAAAACTTCACTAACTTAAAACATACAAGTCTATTTAGGAGATTATTTTAATTCATTATTTTACTCTAATTTCGTTTAAAGGCTATCAATTCTATATCTTACAAACCTAGTTGTTTAATGGTTCAATTATCCATTTCACTCACCTTTTCTGTTTTGTCCTATGTGCGTTCATGCTCACATTATTTTCTAGTCTTTCTACCTCGACTCTGATTTATGTCTTTGGTGTATTAAACAACGTCTTATTCATTCATTTGTTTTGAGCAGAAGAAAAAACAAACCTTTTTATGTGTACAAGAAACCAATAGCGGAGCAAATACATTAATAAATAAAGGTGATCAAGACAACATAGCAACTGCCATGTACACTAGTAATAACTAAATTAATTCAATATGTATTGCTGGAAAAGGAGTGGGAAGAAGAAAACGTATTAAATCCCGCCCCCATCTCTCATTTATACAACGCAACACATTATTTTTGCTTCCTTAGTGATAAAGTTACATCTGTTTAGAGTCTTAATAATGTAAATAACAAATAAGATAAGGAAAACTGACATAAAGTACACATAGTAACTATCTAATTGGTAGTCTGCATGTATTATCAATAATTCATCTCACTGTGTTTTTCTAGTCAGATATTGATTTCTTGGTGAGCGTTACCTGTTTTGGCTGCTCGAGGATCTGCAGAAAGGGTCCGTCCACTGAAACAGAGACAACTTTTAGAATTCAGACAAAAACAGTGAGTGATAATTTACATTAATAGTGATAGTGAATCTCTTGCTCACAAAGTCAGATTAATGTTTGCAGTGATTTTTCAAATTGACCAAGATTTGCTTCTCAAATGCATCTAGTTTTCTTGTAGAGATTCAGTGAAACATCTTTAGGTTTTGGAGAGTTGTCTGGTGACGGAAGCTGTGACTTTGAGCTTTTTCACCGTTTTATTTTTTTAATACATCAAACCATTCATTCAGATAATAGTCTACCTATTATTCTAGGCAGAAAAGAAGCTGCATATTATTCTAGAATGAAAAGTGACAAACATATGCTTCTATAATTTGGTGATTTTCCCAAAGTATAAAATGCTCTGGGAATTTCTCCTCCATCATCATCATCTTTTTCATTTAACTGTGTAGGTCAACACATTCAGCAGAATGTCACAGATACTAACCTTTTCTAATAACACCGACCCTTCTGTTAAACATGTGATCTCTCTCCGTTTCACTGATGGTGAAACTGACTAAAGATGTAAATGTACATATTTTCCCCTCCTCCCACATGCCATTCACATATTCACATACAGCGAAACATCATCTGCTCATGAACGGGGAAGTGAGAGCAGAGCGCCGACGTCCCCCAGAAGCCACGATGCGACACGTCACGAAACTCCGCTTTCACTGTCACTTATTTTTTACATGTGGACATTCGTTTTCTCCTCCTGCAGCTGCTTCCCCAAAAAACAGGACCAATGCGCCTGTGTCTCACTGGCATGTTTAAGAATCAATACCCAGCTAAATTTGTGAGGTTGTCAGGTTCTGTTCTATATTTAGAGTCCTGTGGTGTTGATGCAGGAGATCAACCTCCCAATAAAAGTGGGTGGTACTTTCACTGGAGAACTCAACTACTTAAATAAAAGTCCATATATGACTTCTATCATAGAATACAACAGAATGCCTTTATTGTCATGATACACACGTACAATGAAATTAAAAGTAAAATCAGTAATCAGTGCTCAATAGTAACTATACTGATATCTCTAACCATTTCCATATTATAGCCCATCAAAATATGGACCATTATATGTACAAGGGCAAATTTTAACACGTTCAAAATTCAAAAATCTAAATTTCTCATAACTGTGAACTAGAACCCGGCTGATTACGCGACCCGCTGATTAATTGGGCCAATTATAGCGTAACACCGATTAGTCAACATCAGTCAATATGTAACCTATGTATTAACTTTTTTGTCTGTCACTCGCTATCCGCCCCCATCTTATGAACTATTCACCCCCCACCTCCATACGTGCGCTTCCTGTGTACCTCACAATTTCATTCTGCAGGCGCCTGGGTATCAATACTGTAACTTAATTGTCACTCACATTTTAAAGAATGATTTACCAAACAACTTTTGTCGCTTATAAAATATAGACTCTCATCTTTTCCCAAAAGTCTGCCCTCCCCAGCACAAAAACTACCCCATCTACAACCCATGGTTCCCCACGGGTCACATACTAGTCTAATATAAGACTATTACAGACTATTGTACAATGTTTTAAAGTTATGTAAATTATCTTTGTGAGATAAACAAAGATTTATGCAACTGTTAATTCACATGTCCACCAATATCTAATATAAGACTATTATATCCTGTGTATATCAATGTTCTTATTTTATGTATCGGCCGATATATCAGATATCGGCCTTCTTTTTTAGCCTCCAATATCGGTATTGCCCCAAAAATCCCATATCGGTCAGGCTCTACTGTGAACAAACTATGGAGACAGTTCCAAGGATGCTACATATAAAATTTAAATTAATCCAACCAGTGATTTTGTCAGAGAAGATGTTTGAAGAAATTGCTAACAAGTACGACAACGAAAGACAGCGCGTTCACAATAACCCATGGCTTATCGGCCAGTGAACTAATAAAAAGTACCACATGACGGAGGAGTACCATCATCTTAATCGACCTTCACTGATGTCTGAAAACAATTTCAAACACACTAGCAAACCTCACTGCTGCACTTTCTTTACGAAACAGAATACAATGTTTGTTTTTCCACAAATAATCTCTAACTTCGAATAATGACTGTTGGTTTTTACAGTAAAGACAAGTTTTGAGCAGTTACAGTTATTTCTTGATTCCCATCTTTATTCTGTAAGCTGCAGTGGACAGGGTTTAACATCTTCCAAACTGTGTGATCCAACAGAATCTTATGTTTGTGATCTCATCAGTTCTTTTAACTGGGGCTGTAGGAGTAGGTGAGAAAACAAAATTTCCTCCACACTATTTCTTTCTACTCAGTGTCATTAAAATATCATCAGAAATGATGTTTTTTTGCCTCATTTCTGCACTGTGATCATCATAAATACAGTTAAATCTGCATTTCAATGGCAGCTCTTTTAGAGTTATGTAATTACAAAGGTTAATACTGAAATTATAACTATGGCTCAATTAATTATGCTGCTCTACTTTAATCAATACAAGTATGATTCTCTGAAAATAACACCAGAATCATATGTTTGTTCTGCTGGAAACATAAAACTTCCATTTCTACACTGTGTTCAGACTCAGAGATTGAACAATTACACAGTTTTATCGATAATCTTTTCTCCACACAGATAAAAAGATTAGAAATCAGTGAGGGAATCGATAAATCTCCATGTCACTGTATATCCATCCACCTCAAACACCCATCTCCTCATTCCAGCTTCCTGCATAAAGCCTGGACTGAGAGTTAAAGTTCACACATTAAATCCATATATTCACTGAAAGTATGACCACAGATATGAACTACGGCAGATCTTTCAGCAGAGACAACACAAGAGCCAGTGATTTATACAAATAAGAAGAAGATATTTCTGAAAAACATGGGAACATACTCCTTCTGTTGTGACATTTGTCTGTTCATACAGTAATAAAACCTTTATTTCTGAGGGAGGCTGCAACGTAGTGATTTTTAAAAAAAGTTATTTTTGACCTCGGGAACAGCAAATGGTCAGGTCTTGGATGGAACTTTTGTCACTATTTTCCCAGAACTGTCAGGGAAAATCAATCCAAGTCACCAACACTGATGCCCAATGGATGTAGATTAACTGGTCAATCTTAAGTATCTGCAGTATAATGATCTAATACATTAAAAAATAGACCCCATTTCATAAACACAGGTTGCTGTTATGGAAATATTGAAGAGTTATAGTGCCCAGAGCTGATCAAACTCAAAAATTGCTAAAAATAAAAGGAAAAAGGATAAATCATATTGAAATAATTGTTAAAACATTTTAAAACTTTTGTGTTTCTAAAACAAACGGACAATGTGAGTTGATTAATGGTGCAGCTCTATTCCGGATTAACTGCTTTATCTAGGTAACACGTTTAGAGGAAGAGGAAATCACACTCTGCATGTACTGAAACCAGATCATGACTAATGCAGATGATCCCAACAAAGTAATTCATAGTTCCGACATTTAACAGGTACTGGACTTACCCGTCCGCAGAGTCGTGGCCTGAGGCATCGCAGGGAAATGAGTAAACTCCCATGTCGGATCCATCATCATATTGTCAAAAATCTGTCAGGACAAACATTTTCACCATTAAAAGAACAGGCAACAGATGTCAGAGACAGAATACTCTGTTCACTTCTTCTTTTAATGTTTACATGACTGATTAACAGTAGACACAGGTGAGCTTTACCTGACTGGACGCGTGAAGATAGGAGTCATCTCCAGCCATGTTGTCTGCAAAAGGTCACAGGTCAAAGGTCAAACAAACAATCTACTGACAAGAAAATTCACTTCACATATGCTTTTTCAAGATATCCATTTACACACATAAAGGAGCAACGATATTAATTATTAATTATCAGATTATAGAAATAATTTGTTCTTCCTCTTTTCTTCTGATTTATAATCAGTAACATAAAATATTCAGGTCAATGTCAAGTCATGAATGATAATAAACATGTCCAATTTTGGATTTCTGCAAAGAAAATATAACAACTACAGATAATGTAAAAAAAGACAATTATAAAAATAACTACTACTACTACTACTACTACTACTAATAATAATAATAATAATAATAATAATAATAATAATAATAATAATGATGGGGAAAAAATTCAGATCCCCTAAGTTTGACATTCTGGCTATTCCATTCCACATTTGCTGTTACAGACACATTTAATGTTGAATTACTCTTACAATATATTCAATCAGATTTATTGATTTTTGTGATTTGTAAATCCACACTATAGTATATTCTGACACTTGTTGCTTTAGTTAGAACATCTTTAATGTTAGATTTATACATTTATTTTGTGATTTGCTGAAAACATTCGGACACCTGTTGTTATATTTACTCTTAGATTTATGGATTGTTTTGT
Organism: Apogon hyalosoma; assembly: GCA_037367295.1. Lineage (NCBI taxonomy): Eukaryota > Metazoa > Chordata > Actinopteri > Kurtiformes > Apogonidae > Apogon > Apogon hyalosoma. The sequence continues at coordinate 3,331,999 of JAPQRP010000002.1, forward strand.
GATTGTTGAAGTCATTCTGGCTGTTGTTATAATACATTTAAAAGTTAGCTGTATTGATTAGTTGTTAATAAATATATCCTGAGTGTCGTTATAATACATTTAAAAGTTAGATTTACTGATTAGTTGTTAATAAATACATCCTGAGTCTTGTTATAATACATTTAATATGACATTTATTGAATTCATTTTTTTCAGTTATACTTAAATCACCTTCTGACACTTGTTGCTGTCTGGGCGCGTCCCCGCCGCGCATCGTACTATACATGAACGCGCCTGAGTACAGTATGCTAGCGGCTAGCAGTTAGCCCAGCGGGGCTGTTTCTGACACTGGGGTCGGTCGTGTAACAGTTACAACAACACACACCTGTTGGAGGGGCACACCTGCTCACTACCCACAGTCGTACAGGTGATGTGTGCCAGTGTGACAAGTTCCACACTGTGTCAAGTTCCACACTGTGTCCTCGGTCCAAGCCGCTACCTGTTGTAGCTAACGCAGCTAATACAGGTTGGGTACGGACACCACGGTCAACCCAGACTTCGTAGAAAAAGGTGCAAATTTAGGTTTTTCAATAATCGACTCACTAACACTCACAAACCGAGCATGAAATAACACATTTTAGTGCTAGATCCGTGAAATACATTTACGGCAGGTGTTACAGCTTCCTATCAGTTATTTTATGAGCTAATGTCCACAGTTGGAGCAGTGAGGAGAGGCGAACGGTGCGCGTGAGACATGCGCGTGAAGCAGCAAACGAGAGTAAAACGACAACAAAAATCAGCCTTAAATTGTGAACATATCCGAGCCGAATGTTCCAGAACGGGTCCCGTGGCCGCACTGCGCTTTTAAATCTGTCCTCGGGCAAACGCGCCTCTCGCGGGTAACGGATAAACGGTATCGCCGCCGTGTTTCCAGTGCGGTTCGGTGTGACTTTTACCTGGTTAATAAGGAAGTGAGGAGCACAACAAAGCCCGGACCGACGGCGCCGGAGCGGGTCACAGAGCGGAGGGACAGCGCTCACAACCGGCCGCCAGGTGTAGTCTGGTGGAGGAGTCCTCACCTGGTTCGTTAGACCGGGTCAGGGTCGGAACGTGAACTTGGTGGCTCGTCCTCGGTCCGCTTCACTCCGGCTGACTCGTGTCCATGTTCAGGCAGCGGATCCGTTTACCAGAACCGGCTCCGGCTGTGCGTCATGACGCCGCGGATCCGCGTCAACGCAGCTTTATCGAAGCAGAAACAGAAGAGTCCGTCCGAACGGCGCGACGAAGGTGGTCGAGTCCCGCAGGTGAAGCCGAACTGGTCGCAAAGTCGATTTCCTTCCCCACTGGAAATTCCCTCTGACGCGAACCAATATAGTCCAGTCTAAGATAGGGCTACGGAGGAAGATGGGTTACTCGGAACTAAAACACAGTTCACTGCGCGTGCGTGTGTGTTTGCCTTTTTTTAAATTATTGTCGTTTTAATTAAGATTTTATTTGTTCACTTTTAATGGTTTTAACCCATAAAGACTCAAACAGCCAGTGGCAAACAAAAGCATCTGCTGATTTGAATATTTAGTACCTGTTGAACCACTAACCCTATGATATATTTTAATACTTGGTGTAAATCCAGCTCTTCATCTTTTCATGGTCATCAGGTATGACCCGTTTGGATGTTCAGAGGCTCTGTGGTTACCATGGAAACGCCATCATCTTCTACAGCATTGATTCACCACTAAAACCCACAGAGTTGGATCAGTGACAGTGGATGGAGACACTGGGTTTATGTTCAGTTCATGGTAGATTTTGCTAAAGAAGTCGCTTTTTCTTGAGTTTCCTCTTTTTCTGATATAATAACCCTCAACTTTAATCTGAGCTTTTATGGACATACACGTGATCAGTGAATTCAACATCGGAAAATAGATGATTTAAAAAAAAAAAAAAAAAAAAAAAAAAACAACACAAAAAACAAAGGACAGTAAATAAATAACAATACAAAACTAAAGAAAAGTCAAATATAGAGGAAAAAAAAAAAATTGGAACTACCACAAGAGTGGCACTGGGTCTTTATGGGTTACAGTATTTTTATATGTGTGCTATTTTCTCTTGATGCACCTTAAAAGGGATTACATTCTCTATTTTTTGAGTATTGTTCATTTTCTGGGGAGGTATTTACATAAGCCTCGTCTGGCTTCCATCCTCTCCTGCACAATGATGTTAATTGTTTGAAAATTGTGTGTTTTTTTAGTTTATTTCTTTTTCCTCTTGTGCAAATAAATAAATAAATTTCATTGTACATGTACAATGACAATAAAGACAATCACTCATTTACTAATGCATTCATTCATTCACAAACAAATTGACCCTTAAAATATCAGCTTTTTCTGAGGAAATCAGTATGGTGATTCCATGTGAAATAATCACTGGATTTACTCAGAATCAGAAACATTCATGACATCATTATTATTATTACTACTTATGTGTGTGTATGCATATATACATGTTGTAACCATTATTACTATGATTGCTTGTATTATTTATTATTAATTCCTATAATAATAATAATAATAATAATAGTATTATCTGTTACCATAATTCTTTTTACAATTATTTACCAGTACTACTTTAATTATTTATTAGTCATGCTTTACTAACGTCTGAAAGCAATGACGTCCAAAATGTTGTCTTCCTCTGATAGAGAAAAGGATCAAACCATGCAATTAATGTTCAGCAGAAAAGTGTTTGACTGTTAGTATTTCCAGATCCCTGTTTGTTATCATTGATGATCAAATCTAAACTTCCATCCATGACTGGAACTCCTTTCGACTCATTCTCCTTCAGTCTCATACATCTAACACAGAGTGAACCATCTGTCCATCATAGACTATCTGTGGTGAAGGCTGTGATTGACATTCTGCCCCCTGCTGGTCAAACCGGGTCAGGACTAAATTCTGCCTCATCTGTCCTCTTTCTTATTTTGTTTCTAAATTATTTTAATCCAGTGCAGTTCACTTCAGATTTGTCAGGTTGCGCAGACTAGTTACAGTTTTTATTTATTTATTTTTGTGTGTGTTTGTGTTCAGATAAAAACCCTGATATTAATATTATTAATATTATAAATAAGAATTTACAGCATCACACTGGTTTTAAAGAAGATGAAAACATGGTTAAATAATAACAAAAATAACAACACCATCCAGTATGCACAATTGTAAATTCTCATGTAAATTACACACATATACTCAAATCAGTATAATTATGGTTCTGGACCTGACGTTACAGCAAAAATATTGAGTAAAGGGTGTGCATTTGCCTCTGAATCTTGAAGTTGGCGGCTATAAAAACATCCACGACATTTATTATGATGAGTTCAAAATATCTACATCAAATGAATGGTTTTCCAAATCTAAAACTGTTGTGTTACACTGAAGAATGAACAGTTTACAAGTCTGCTTCTTCTGTTTTTAAAGCTCAGAAAAGCATCAGGGTGGAGACTTTATAAACCTGGTCACTTAAAAACACTGGCAACAAAACAATAATAAGACGGGTGATTATTAAGCAGATGTAAAGAAGAAAAAAAAATTATTATACAGAAAAAACGGTGGAAAAAGTGTGTAATTATGGGAAAGAAAAGACAGTAAACATGGACAATAATAAAAAGTATTTTCACCTTGTTTACATTTTTAGAAGCTGCTCATCTGTAACAGAGTTAAAGCAGAGTTAAAGCAGAGTTTTCATGTTTCTTATCATTTCATGGCTCATTTTTCATGTGGAAGCTGCTTAAAATGCACTGAATGTAAGTAAATGAAAGTCTGTAAAATACAAAGCAGTGTTTCTATTGTCTGTCACCAAAGTGAAGAAAAAAAAAAAAAGACCTAAACACAACTCATTGATATGTGGCTCATTTTAGGGAAAATTAATGTTCTGTTAAAAAATTTAATTACAAATAAAATGTTAAAACAGAGAGTGGAATCTTTAATCTTTCAAGGCAGAAATAAATGTGACACAAATCACAATGTGTTTAATTCTTAGTCTTTAGTTTATTATGATTAAACACATAAGAATTAATTATTTAAACATATATATATTTATATCTATATATGTACCATATATTTAACTTTAGTTATTACAACATTCATAATAACCTGAACGTCACATCTAGGAGCATGTGTAAAACAATTAGTGCAATTTACAGTTAAAACTTTACAGTTAAAACTAAAAAACAGCTTCAGTCTGCAAAAATATACATATTATCTATTACATTAATAATAATAAAACTCCAGGTAAAAACTAGTCACAGCAAATGAAAGTCAACGTACAGGACGTCTAGAGGCACATGAGCACTGCACCGGCAGAAACACCTTAAAGACGTAAAGAGCGATTCGATGAGGCACTGCCCCGCCCCCAAAACACCAGGGGGCGGGGCTTAAGAATCACGACTCTGACGCTACGAGGCACGATGGACGCAGAGAAGCGACAAAACCACGCTAAAGCACAAAGGCCACAGTCACGACCCGAACCGACACAGAAACCCGATGGTTCTGCAATACGTCCTGAAAATAAAGTTTCAATATTTAGTTTTGTTAGTCATGAAAAAGACGATCATGATCACTGCTTGAAGGATATATACATGTTTTTCTTGTGTAAAGAGTATTTAACATATGGTACTAATGAAACAGAAGTGTGATTACGGTTTATTTATTAATTAAATCAACTCTTGCCACTAATGTTTTCTAAAAAGCCCCAAATCTTTTAGGATTTTTTTTTTTTTTAACATATTTTATTGTTTCATTTTTGAAATTTTACAACAAAAACATTTAGAACATAGTGTCAGTTGTCCTGTATATTGTTCTTTTAGGCTTTTAAAATGACTTGTTACTCACTTTTAGCTGTTGTTAGCCAGCTAGTTAATGCTAGTTTCTGTTAGCTCATATAATAACGCTTGCTCCTGTTACTGCACATCTAATGCTAGCGTTGTTAGCATGCTAGCAGATGTTTGCTGATTTGACTAACTTTTTTTTTTTTTCCAAAAATAAGCTAATATTTCATATCTATTAAAACCAAAGGGAGCATTTGTTAGAATTTTCTTCAAATTAACGTTAGTTCTGTCACAGTGAACTTCTATACTATGCTAACTCCCTACTGTTAGTGCATTCACTACCATACCTATACCATCGTTAGCTCTGTAGCTAACATTAGCTACAGTTAGCTCGTTAGCTAATATTAGCTGTATTTAGCTTTTTTTGATTGTCTGATCATTAAGAAAAATGTATATTTCATTCAAATTAGGTCTTACAATTAAGTTTATCTTATTTAACTGATAAAAGCACAGATTATTTTACTTAAACATCCAAAACCGCTGCAACGGCTGCATTTTGTCGTGTGTCGAACAAACCAGGTTTCCATGACGGATCAGATGGTGTCGGCGGTGATGATGAAAACGTTGTTTTGTGACGTAGATGGAGCGCTGCTGTGTTGTGCAACCAGTCGAGTGGCAAAAAGAGAAAATTTAAAGCTGGGAAGTTTTTGGAAAAATACAAATGCTCAGACAACGCACAAATAAAACCCACTGAAGTCTGTTTTTATGAAACTTGACTGTGTTCTTCTTTACGTACGAACTTTTGTGTCATTCTTTTGTCGTGGAACACATCGACAAATCAAATTGTGCTTTGACAGAGGCAGAGACATTCAGGTTTGTCGAACTTTACTCAAACCAGAGACTAATTTCTCCAAACTATCTACCTACAAGTCCAGTTTTTTAGGGGAAAAAAGCACTAAAACACTGTACGACTGCATTTAGACTCGACAGTGCAACCGTAAAGCCGAGTCACCAACACACTCATTCATTTCACTGATCGTTCATTAACGTTAGTTATTATTGTTTATTTGTGCGACATTTGAGCATATTTGCTGTTTTCTGTCTTTTTTTCTTCAGACTGAAAGCATGTTGTCCATATTGTGGCTAAAGCTTCATTCTGACCTTCATTTTTGACTCTTTTTCCTAAAACTGTCTTAAACTAACACCTTAAATCTCCAGTCTGGATGAAACATTAAACACAGCTGATGTTTGTGCTTTTTCTTGTTAAATACAGGAGATTATTTTAGGTTTAGCTCAAAAACAAGAAACTGAACAAAGAGGAGATGCGCTGCTACAGTACGTCATATTAGAATCAACACTGACAGTATCTGATATTTGTACAGTTTAATACATTTTACAGCTACGTTATTCCACCAGCTGTAACTCACTGCTGGACAGTGCAGTTTATTAAAATTAACAGTTAATGCCACTGATGCAGCTCAGTTTTCTGTTCCTTCAAAGCCAGAAACCCTTAAAATAACTCACTCCGCTACAACTTAGATTCACTTTGGCTTTGAATAAAAACAGCACAGAACATATTTGATCTCCTAGCACCAAAAAACATCAAAAATAATTCAGTTAATGCTGGACTTGGACTACAGAACCAGTGGTGGAACACGTCTGCGGCTCCATCTGCAGCTGAAATCCCTCCTCCGTCCAGGAGAACGTGGACGGAGCCTCTTATAGTTAAATCCTCCTCTGACTTTCTGCCAGAAGCTGTGAAGTAACTCCTGTGTTTTTTTAATCCGAGTGATACAATAAACTCTGCATAAAGTCACCGCTGTAAAAATACATCTCGTGCTCACATCGGGCCAAAAGCTAAACAGTTTAGGTCTTTTCGAAACAGAGAATTAAACTGAAAAACTGAACTTTTTAACGACGGTAGAACAGTTTGACTGAGTCGTCAGTTAAATGAAGAGGGGCGTGTCGTCTCTAGAGTAATTTACTAGAAAAATGACAAATTATTTTGTAGTTCTGCTCCAAAGGGTGCAATGAACCAGGATGTGAAACACACCCTTCAGTAACTTAACCCTTAGCGACGCCTCAGGCTGTTTTTGTCATTTTTCTTTTATGATGTGCGTATCATTATGTCTGTGTAGCAACTTATGGCATGAGTTTCAGCCAGAATGTTTCTTTTTTTTTTTTGGACATATTTTTAATCTGATATCAGTTTCTCTTACAGGTTTATTACAGCCTACTGACAGTTTTTGCATCCTCTGCGATAAAATCCTAATAGATTAACATTTTTTTCTGCATAAATCTCTCAAACCACTTCAGCTCTGCTCAAAACTACCACAAGTTCAACAGCTTTCAGGATCGTACACTGGAAAAATCTAACTCTTATGGAGCATATTTTTCTCATTTCTAGTCCAAATATCTCATCACACTTAAAATAAGACATAATCACTTAAATAGTAACTTTTCAGTGAGATATAAAAACTGATTTATAGTGAATAGATCTGGAAAATCTGATTTCCAGAAATTTTACCAGGATAATTTTCACTTGTTCCATTGACAGATTTTTTTTTTTTTTTTTTTGCTTTAATTAAGCAAAAAAAAAATGTTGCCAAAGGAACAAGTGAAAATT
>JAPQRP010000002.1:3349055-3361660 GCA_037367295.1 Apogon hyalosoma
AGGAAGAAGAAGAATGAAAAGGAGGAGGAGGAGGAAGAAGAAGAGGAAGAGGAGGAAGAAGAAGGAAAAGGAGGAGGAGGAGGAAGAAGAAGAGGAAGAGGAAGAAGAAGAATGAAAAGGAGGAGGAGGAGGAAGAAGAAGAGGAAGAGGAGGAAGAAGAAGGAAAAGGAGGAGGCGGCAGCATCAGCATCAGCATCAGCAGAGCCTGGGTGGGGCCGTCACGTGCTTGTTTGTGTGGCTCCTCACCCGGCCAGCGGTCCTCCGTTGGAAATGTCAAAGACCTGGTGAGGGTTCAGGAGCTTCCTGAAGCCGTAGAGGAGTTCCCTGCCCTTCATTCCGCCGCTCTTTGGGTTCACAAACACCAGCAGGGGGCAGACGTCACCCAGAATGCCGTGCTGCGCCAGAAAGCGGAACATTCAAAACATTAAAGCTGATTATATGAACCGATCACTAACTAGTAGGATCTGCTGGTCATTAGTTTTATTTCCAGTTTGGTTTGAGCTCATTTTACAAGTGCACATCAGATTTAGTTTGGGAATTGACTAGTTTTAGTAGATTTTTTTTAGTTTCACCTTTAGTTTGACTTTTTCCAGTATGAAGCATCAGGAAAGCTTTGATTTAAACTGTATATTATGATCAGCTTGAAAGAAATGTTAGTTTCGAGTCAGTGGAGTAGAGTACAGTTCTGAGGAAAAACTGGGAATCTCTGATGTTAAAACGTAAATTTAATAGAGGCAATGACAGCTGTTTATTTAGGACAAAACTGAACAATTTACGATTTTAAAATGAACACTTTGAGACTCTAACATCATAAACTATTACTGACTATAGTTATTTTCATGTCTTTGTGGAAAAAAATCATGTGAATTAGTTCGATTTCAGCAGCAGCCGTGTCTATGAATATGTGCGGTGAAAGACCCTCAGTGGTCGCTGAATGTTCAAACTCAAACCAGTGAAAAATTAGCAGCTGGTGATAAAAATTAGCAGGATTTTAAGATTTTTTTTTATTTCCATGATAATCCAAAACATAATCTTTCACTGTGGTTTTTCAACATAATAATCACGATGTTCATTTAAGTGAATTTTTCCCCTCATTTATTTCCATCAGTAAAAGTCTGTCAACATTTAACCCAGTTTGTGATGTTGTATATTTGTGTAAACTGTAACGTGGCCTCGCTGTGTGCTGTCGTTTTAAATACTTTGGATTATTATGGCGGCGCACACCGACGTGAGGACGTAACCTGTACACCTCGAGGTCAGACAGGTGTCGCTAACTGTACGATGCTGGGACTCAAACCGTTCATCTGCTTACTTTCCTCAGCAGAAGTGTGCTTATGCGACAGGTGAAGAACGTCTGAGCTTCCCTGCAAACATTAAAAATGCAGCGCGACGGTAAAGAGCTGTTTCCAGGAGGCCTCCCTGACCACGACAAAACGTTAGTCACCATGATGTCAGGAATGACGAGCGACGTGAGCGTCTTGTTGTTGACCGTCGTATCCTTCGCCAACATGTAGAGCCTCTCTGCTTCAGAGAAACACGAGATCTGCAACGACACGGCACCTGAAACCACAGAGTCAAACCTTCAGTCTCAGGTGGACTTCGCACACAGACACTGAACCAACGCAGAGCTGTTTTCACTGTGATCTGCCTCACCTTGACTGGCATATGTGTGGCTGATGGTGACCAGGTGACCTACACACAGACAGACGGACGGACAAGCAGGAGGAGGCCGTTATTACATCAGTTAATAATGCTACTGTTTATTTTCCCTTAAGACCTGGTTCAGAACAGGTTTAATCTGTATATGAAAAGGGGATCATCTGTACAAAAATAAAGATTTCTGATGATTTTAACGCCATTTCTTTATTTTTCTAATACATTAACCCATAAAGACCCAGAGCTGCTATGGTGTCAGTTCCCAAATTAATGTTTTTTCTCTATTTTTAACCTTTATTAAGTGATTTATCATCATTTATTCTAATATTATGCTCTGTATTTTGCATTTTTAAGTGAAAATCGGGTATTTTTCCTATATTTATTTTACAGATCATGTAGATGTCCGTTAAAGCTCATGTCAAAGTTGAGGGTTATTATATCAAAAACAGAAAAAAAATTGAAGAAAAAGTATTTTTCAGCTAAATCTCTCATGAACTGAACATAAACCCAGTGTGTCCATCCACTGTCATTGATCCAACTCCATGGGTTTTACTGGTGCATCAATGTTACAGAAGGTGACAGTGTTTCCACGGTAACAACGGAGCCTCTGAACGTCCATATGCAGAGGTCTCAGGGGCCAAATCCGGCCCCCAAAGGGTCCAGTCTGACCCGTGGGATGAATTTGTGAAATGCAAAAATTACACTGAAGATATGAATCCTTTTAGTTCAGGTTCCACATCCAGACCAGTTTAATCTGCAGTGGGTCGGATCAGTCAAATACTATCAGAATAACCTATAAATACTCACGACTGCACATTTTTCTCTCTGTAAACGTAAACAGTTTCATGTCATTTTACTGTATTTACACTAAAACAAACCATCATTTCACAAAAACGCAAATAACCTGAACAAATATGAACATTTGAAATGTCTGAAGTGTAAGTTTACCAATATTCTGCCTGTTATTAAATGTTATGTGTATTTGTAGATCCACTGTGATCTGTAACATGTGTAAATGATAAACTGAGGCAGAATATTGTTCAAATTACACTGAGTTTTCTTGATAAATTTCAGTTTGTTCATGTTATTCATGTTGTTTTAAAGGACAGTTGGTAGGTGTAAACATTTTCATCGCATAATTTGACTTTTTTTGCTCTAAAACATAAAGGAAAGTTTGGAGTTGACATTATTCATATATTATTGTGTTACTATTTCACTGGTCCGGCCACTGCAGATCAAATTTGACTTAATGTGGAACTGAACTAACATGAGTTTGACAGCTCTGGTCTAATGGGTCATATCTGATGACCATGAAAAGACGACAAACTGTATTTTACACCAATTATTTACATGTGCTGACAGAATTCGTGGATCAACAGTTACTTAAAATCTTATACGAGTAAATGATTTTGGTCGGTGGTGGATGTTTGGGTCTTTATGGGTAAAACGGGTACGTCTGATGTGATCAATATGTTAAATACTTTATAGAGGAGACAGATCAGTGTTTGCAGAGGCTGTTAAAAGGTTTTCATTTCCTGGGGGGGGGGGCTGAGGTCCCAGACTCACTCTTGATCTTGAGATGTTCCTGGATCATCGTGACGTACTCTTCTTTGGTCAGCAGGGGGGGCAGTCCGCCGATCAGCAGACTGACCTGCGCCGCTCGGTTTCTGTTCTCCACAACGTAAAAGCGAGTCTGGTTCATCTGCCGCAAAGACACCTGGGAAAAAAAACACAGCAATGTTCAGTTCACCGGTGTGTGTGGCCTTTAAGTCCAGCCTCACAGATTCAGATTCTGTGGGTTTAGTCTGTGGTTCCGGTCTGTCACAAGGTAAACGCATGACGTCTCTGAAGGCCGCAGACTGCACCTGAGGGAATTACCCAGAATTCATTGTGTGATGATGTGGAATTGGGGTTTACCGATGGAAGCTCTGAAGTTTCTTTTTTTTTTTTTTTTAATTTATTTATTTTTTATTTATTTACTTTTTAAATGAAAATTAGTTACAATCATACAACATACAAGGCTCAGAAAAATTACACACCATTACATTCTTCTTGCATTGGGTTGAGCAAGTATATGAAAAGCAAACCAAACATCATACATCTGAGTATAATACAAACATAAACTAAAATAAATTGAATTAATTGAATTCACTGCCAAATTCTAACCATTCATAGTTATTTTTAAAAGTTTACAGTTTAACTATGATGTTCATGGTAACCAACTATGAACAGACATTCATAGTTTAAGAATACGGTAAAAATGTGATTTTGTTGAAATTCAACTATGAAGTGGGTCCAATTCACTGTAACGTCATAGTTTAAAAAGTTGACAGTTTTACTTTGAATTTTCAGAGTGCATTCTGGGTCTGCTCTGCTCTTCAATAAAGACAAAGTATTTCACCACAGAAGCACATATTTTTAATGTGTGACAGTGTCCCGTATCAAAACTAGGCCTACATCGCTGATGTTTGTAACAACCCGGGTGAAAATCGGGTCAAAACTGGGGAGGTTTGAATTATTGTAGTTGCGCCTTCAGCGTATAAATAAATGCACTGGGGTCACATGGGAGACCCACCCAAGATGGCAGCCATCTGGCACGTCGGCTCCAATAGGAATAAGCAGCGGAAGTCCATGAGGTGAATATGTGTATGTGCTTTGAACAGCTGGAAAGGGCGTACGACACCCCCTGGGGCCGCACGTACAAAGACACATGCTGAAGGTGAGCGTGGAAAAGTCCGTACGCCACGTATTCGGGCGTACGGACGGTTTGTACATGAGGCTCCAGGGGCCCCCAGGGGGTCCCTGGGCATGTACATGGGGGCCCCTGACAGTTTGCAGACTGTCATTGTTCAGAAGTGGATTCTCATGACATTGCAGTTTTCCTTTACCTTCCTGACCCCCAGGGGGTCCCTGGGGCCTCATGTACAAAGACATTTCATCCTGAAACCTGCCCTATGCTTATAACTGGAAAAGTCCGTTCACACAAAAAAATCCAGACGAACCAAACTGAGCGTACGCACGAATCCAAGCACATGTCCTTTGTTCATCCCAATCAGCTGGAACTGACCACATATGTTGGAGAAGCAGACTCCTCCCTCTCCACGCCCACATGTGCATATGCAAATGAGTATAAACAGGGTCTGCAGGTGGGATTCCCTCTGGGATTCCACTGTGCATGATCAGATGATGACGAGGACGACAAAGGAGGAAAAACAGACAGAGGACGAGCCCCAGAGGACCTGAATGAAAAAAAACTAAAGGGAGCTGAAAGTCTGAACTCAGTCAAACCAAATACTGCCTGAACATGTGGACTCAGGTCCACTGTCACCTCCACAAACCTAAACCATCAGACTGGTGAGGACTGATGGCACTTTTCCTTCATTTTTCCATGGCATATATTTCCTCTATAATGTCCAGGCGTTGCTGCCGTCGAAGAGGCTCACTTTTTAACCAGTTCCTTGTGACGACCGTTTTCCAGGCAAGAATTAATATTTTAAATAAGTGTCGTCTCTTTTAATTCCATCATCAGGTATTACCACTTTTGTTTTAATGTTTAGAGTCGCTTTAATTAAACTTAAGCATTTTATTCCGCAGCAGTACGACGGCAGCACAGGTGTCTGACCTGGTGAATGTTTTAGGAATTAGCTGATATTTCAGCAGCAGCATTTTATGTTAAATATTTTTAGAAAACATTTATTTTTGTAAAACAAACTGGATTAATATTTTTTTTTCTTTCTACATGAGGATCCTACAGATTAGATCATTTAGGACCATGTCCAGCATCACCAGTGCTCCTGTTTGCAGACTGTCATTGTTCAGAAGTGGATTCTCATGACATTACAGTTTTCCTTTACCTTCCTGATCTCCTGCAGCTTCTCCAGAATCTTCTCCTGAGGCGTCAACGTCTGTCTGAGCACTGACAAAGACAAAAAAAATCATTAAATATGCAGGAGTAAAGTTCAGTCTGGTGACTTCCTAAGCTTAAATTACTGTCCACAAATATGTGCTAAAGCCAGGAATATCGTCTTATTCAGTCTTGAGTGCATCTAAGCGTAGTCAGCAGCTGCATTTGCATAAAATGTCAAGTCAGTTTGACAGATCCAAGTCCCTCGGCTGGTTTGGAGTGAATACATCAGGCATTGTAACGTCCTCAGAATGTGGCGCTAGAGCCTGTTATGCATGAAGAACCTGAACAAGAATCACTGTTTTCCACTGATCACTTAACTGATCAATTACATCACATCCATTTTGCTACTTCAAATAATTCAAATATCAATTTCCATGTATGAGTTTCAATTTTGTATCATATTTGATCCATCAGGTCTCAAAGCTCAAATATTATTATTTGTGAACAAAAACATAATCTAACACAAACATGTCTAACAGATTGTTAATTCCTTTTCTAAATGGTCTCAGTTCTTCCTCGTTAATGTCAGTCTTGTAGTGTCACTAAAGGCCTCTGGTCAATGAACTCCTTCCCCTAGTGGATTATCCGTGTATTGCATGTATCTAATTGTATACATCAGGTTTTTCAAGAAAAAAAAAATCACACTGATCATGTAGAGGGCTTCAAAACTCATGTATCAAATATGATACGTTTGGCGTTATAGGGTTAACCTGGCACAAAAAATAATAATGCATATTAACCAGTGTAACTGTTAATCACTGAAATATGTCAGACAGCAAACGTTAAAAAATAAGCAATACAATTTTTATGTAATATATCAAGAGGGGAAAAAATATTTTTTTTGCTTAAAAATGTGGTTTGTTTACATTACAAACATGGCATTTAAAGGGTTAAAAATATGACAATTATTGAGTATTTAGTATTTTTGTTTATGGCTGAAGTTGATGAAATACAAAAAAAAAGTACCAAAAAAAAGTTCAGTACTGTATGACAAAAAACGGACATTACGATGCTGTGCAGATTACAGACTTTTGCTGGTTAAAGGGCCTCTATGGGCGTGGCACCGGAGGGTTAATATGTACAAGGGAATCCACCTATGTACCCACATATGTGTTTTAGCCACCATGAGTTCCCGTTCCTCTGAGGAGCTGCGTACGACTCTTAAAATAAGGTCCTGAATCCCACAGTGGACGACAAACACCTGAGCAGATCCACAGTGTGACCTGGTTTCCGGCTCACCTTGTTTGCTGCCCATGTAAACCTCCATCAGGCTGAATCCGGACGTCTCCTCCTGAAATCAAACACAGACATCAGCAGAGGCCGGGTTTCATCATCGCCTGTGTGTCCAAAAGTATGTGGACGCCAGTGTCTACCTGTCTGTGCAGCTGACTGAGGACCTCAGTGAGGACTGAGGCTGCTGTGCTGCTCGTTGAAATGGACACAGAGACGAACGCTGGACCCGACCTGAAACATAACACAGCTTAGTAACGACTGGGATGTAACAGCACAATGAGATTTACATACTTTTTATTTTGTCTGGAATGCTGTAAATAAAATGCATAATTTTATATTCATTGTGTTGTTGACAAAGGACTGAGCTTTGAATGAGCTACTTCTAGATTTATGAAATTTTCCATTATTTGACAAACAATTTGGAGTTTTGAACCACTAATAATTTTTTCTCAGTTTGTATTATTTTATCTTCATCTTACATATCTTTAAAACATAATTAACACCAAATATAATCTTTTTGGTTTCACTCCAGATTAAAAATCAACCTTTAAACAGTAAAGAAATAATGATTTGACAGTTAATACTAATAATAATTATCAATATCAACTGAACGTTTCATCATGAAAACATCTTTGGTCCGGCCGTCCATCCCAAACCACCTGAAACAGTACAGAGACTCCGTTTCCCATCAGCCCTCACCTGGGCCAGCCGGCGTACACCTTGATGACCTCAGCGTCCCGGGGTTTGGACCTCAGCATCCAGGCGTCGCCTCCATCCTTCAGCGAGCCCCTGTTGTCCGGACCGCCGTTACGGTTCAGGATGTCGTCGCTATGGAGACGCTGTTGGCCGCCGATCTCACGGAGCTCGTAGTCCTGGGGGTCGTCAGGGAGGTAGAAGGCCCTCAGCGCCATCTCCTACGAGGAAACACAGGAACTGCGCTAAGAACGGCAGATCGATCTAAAACGACTCATGACTGACTATGATTTAGTTCAGTATTTAGAAAACTGAACTGAAATCAGTTTTGTATTTAAAATAAAATCTATTATAAATGTTGCTAATTTGGAGGCAGCCGTGGCCTGGAGGGCTGGAGAGTCGGCTTGTGACCGAAGGGTCACTGCCTTAATTCCATGGACTGGTAGAAAAAAAAAAGTTGTTGGCTGATGTGCCCTTGAGCAAGGCACTTAACCCCCCACTTACTCCCCAGGCGCCTGCCGTGGCAACCCTGCTGCCTGTAGTTCGCAGTGTGTGGTGCTGCATGTTCTAGAGATGGGTTAAAGCAGAGGTTGAATGTCAGTGTGTGGTAAAAATAATCTGTGTTCTGAAAATAAAGGATCTTCAGCTGAATCTTTCCAAGACTGACACTTATTTTTCAGGGGCTTATATTATATTATATTATATTGGCAGATTAATTACCTGGTATTTATATCCCCGAACGGAGTGTCAGGGATATGATGTTTTTGGTTTGACTACCTCCGCCGCTGCCAGATTTCCTACGTGTTAACGCGATAACTTGAAAAATGTTCAGTTTACAAATTCCATCTTTTCCATATCAATGAATATCATGGAGAGGAAGAACTGATTCGATTTTGGACAATTTACCATTTGTAGACTGTCCACAAGGGGCCGCTCAAAAGCTTAAAATCACTAAACACTCTTTTGTTCATATCTCTGGAACTATTTATATGATTGACCTCAAATCAAGTGCAAATGAAAGGTCATGACCTGGGGATGCATCACGTCAGGACATCATAGCTGTGGGTAAGGACTGGGGCGTTTGGGGATAGACCCCTAGCCGTCGCCTCTGACGGCGTAAGCCTCGTTTTTTAAGTATCATGATTTTATCTGACTTTAAAAATCCACTGTCAGTCATATATATATATATATATATATATATATATATATAAATAAACATTGTTAATTTCACATATAAAGGATATACAGTATTAAACAAAATGTTTTTAGAAGTGTCCACAGTGCACCTCTATAGAAAACATCATATCTGAGCAGCTGTTTAACAGAATGTTCGGTGAGTTTGTTCAAATGTTCACTTGTTCTCTGTCATGAACAATAATGTTTGTGGTAACAAAAGGTCAAAGGTGAACCCACCTGGACCTCATATCTGTCTGTTCTTATCGGTGCAGTATCAAAGGAACACCTTGAGCAACTACTTTGGCACAAACATTAACCCAGACTCAGAGATAAACTGATTACATTTTGATGGTAAAAGGTCAAAGTTATTTTGACTTCACACAAAACATTTTTGTCCATAACTGCTAATAACTGGGAGAACTACACCAGTAGATTATGATTTAATTCTATTAGACACATCTGATTGATTTTATGGCTCTTGTTTTCTAATTTAATGAAAAAAAAAAACCTAAAAAACTAAATTCTACATTGATATGAGATTTTTCTTTCAAAATCCAAAATGTAACCTGTGTTTTTGTTGAATATATGAATTGTGAATATGTTTCTCCCATTAGTGGTGCTTTATTTAAAATTATTTTAATTCTTTGGACAATAATGTACATTAACACCTTTACAAGTGCTGCCTTCTGTGATGGCTTTTGCTTACTAACACTGTACATATACTGCTGACAGACAATAAAACTGATGTACTATTAAAATACAATCTGAATTAATATATTAACAAATATTACCTTGTTTTGTCAAATAGAGTCTGTTCACCAGACAATTTATGTATGTGATGGAAATACATCACCCTACAGGTAACGTACTGTTGATATAGGGTTATATATGTCATTTTTTAATATTTCCATGTGAGCTGTAGAACAGGCAGAGTAGAAGTGACTCTTACCACCACCTCTTCATTCTTGGTGGCTCTCAGGATGGACACCAGTCGGAAGTGGCCGCGTTTGACGGCATCATCTCCGTCAAACACCTTGAGGTACTGTTTACCTGTGGATCAGAGCAAACACACAAACAGACGTAATTATCAATCTATCAGTCCATCGATATTTATTTACTTGTAGAGCCCTTTACAACACTTAAAGTGACCAAAATACTTTCCAATAAAATCAAAGCATATAAAAATCATTAATGAATAATAAAAAACCAATAATAAAAAATACCATACAAAAGTAAATATACGACCTCTGCATGCTGTGTATGCGTTCATGAAGCTCCAAACCTACCGGACTCCGCAGCGGCCGTGGGACCGTCTTTAACCCCCGGAGCAGACGGATCCACCTCATCTGAATTATCTGAACAAACACGTGAAAGAACCACATGTGAGGAACGTTCTGTATTTTCTCTACTCTCGTGAATCGACTTATGAAAACTGAAATGCACAGAGAATGTTTCTGGACATTTGAACGGCTACGAACAACAAATATTTGACTATTAATTTATTCACTGGTTTATTTAACAGGGACATTGTACATTAATTCACATTGCTGTAAATGCACCAGAGTCGGCCTAATGCCTGCTTTTCATCTGCAGTCCCTGGACAGATGCTGAACCGTCACCCTAAAGCAGGGTTCTCAAACTCATGTTCTTTCAGGTTCCACATTCAGCCCCATTTGATCTCCAGTGGCCGGACCAGGAAAATAATAACATAATAACCTATAAATAATGACAACTGCAAAGTTTTGTCTTTGTTTTAGTGCAAAAAAAACCTCATTCAATTATGAAAATACATACTTTTATAAACTATCCAAAAAAAAGATGTGAATAACCTGAAAAAATGGAATTTTTTAAAGAAAAAAAAGTGCAATTTTAACAATATTCTGCCTCCACTTATCATTTCCACATGTACATTATGGATCGGATCCACAAAGACACTAAACACTTAGTAACAGAAGCAGAAAATGGTTCAATTTGGGCTGAATTTTCTTTAGACATTTCAGGTTGTTCATATTTCTTCAGTTTATTCACATTTTATCGTTACAGGATAGTTTGTAAATGTCAATATTTTCATAATTTAATGTTATTTTTTCCACGAAAACAAAGAGAAAAATGTGAAGTTGTCATTATTTATGGACATAATGTCATTTTTTTTTTTCACATCAAACCAAGAAGAAAATCTGGAGTCATTATTATTTGTTGGTTCTTCTGTTCTTATTTGACTGTAGATCATATCAGTCTGTATGTGGAACCTGAACTAAAATGAGTTCCACAGCCTTGACTGTTGAATCTTTGCACTTTACAAATTCATCCCACAGGTCAGATTGGAACTTTTGGCGGGCCCCATTTGGCCCCCGGGCCACAAGTTTGACACCCCTGATCTAAAAGGTAGCACACAGTTATAAACATACAATTTTTACAACATAAATTTAAAATACCTAAACACAGACGAGTACAATACAAGTACTGCAGTTCAAAATCTACAATTAACATCACATCAGACAAAGTCAGTCAATAATTATTAAAAACACCCGGCTGCTACTTAGACATAATAAAAACACAACAGAAACAGGACTAAAACATTCTAATGCCGGCAGCTCCAGTTTTTCACCTTACAGTGTGAATCATGGAGGATGTAAAACTGTCTACCATGTGTGTTCAGGTTTGATGAAACCTGTTTGTCTCTGTCACACGTCCAGGACAGACTCATGTGATCTCACAAATGTCATGAATCCAGTTGTCTCGCAATTTGATTTGGCCAACAGGACTGTTCATCACATTCTCAACTGAACCCATTAAGACCCAGCGCTACTTTTGTGGCAATGCCCAAATTCATTTCTCTCCATATGTAACCTTTCTTAAGTGATTTATCACCAGTCTTTACGGTATTATGTTCTGTATTTTGTGTTTCTTCAGGGAAAATCTTGTATTTTCCAATATATTTAATTTACTGATCATTTAGATGCTCATAAAAAGCTCAGTTTAAAGTTGTGGGTGATTTTATCTAAAAGAGAAAAATGATGGAAAAGTGGCTCATCAGTAACTGAATGTAAAACCAGGCGTCTCCGTCCACTGTCACTGATCCAACTCCATGGGTTTTACTGGTGAATCAATGTTGGAGAAGATGACGGTGTTTCCACGGTAACTATGGAGCCTCTGAACGTCCAAATGGGTCAAATCTGATGACTGTAAAAGGATGATAAACTGCATTTTACACTATTTACTTACATGTATTAATAGGTTTAGTGGCTCAGAAGTTCGTAAATATTTTTGATCAGTAGATGGTTTTGGCTGCCAGTGGCTGTTTGGGTTTTCAAGGGTTAAAAAATACAGAATGTGGGTTTTCACTCACATTTGAGGTCTCAGGCACAGCGCCTAAAACATTCTAGGCACGACCACAGCTAAAATAAACCTTATCCTCAGCTGAGTTCTTGGATAAGTTTCGGTTTTGAGATTTTTGGAAGTCGTAGCTGTAAAAATAAGGCTCCAAAATGATGTGAGTGGTAGAATTTGTAATAGAATAATACTATTATGTAAGGCTGTGACAATACTGATGTTGGATTTGTCGGTTTTGTTCGCTTTATGCCACCACTCTAGTCTGGGTTTTCCATCTCATTATTAGGCTGAAACACAGCAGCCTGACTGATCATTTATCTTATACGCCTGTTTTCCATATTTTTTTGTACAAAGATATGATAATAATGATGTAATATGTTAAAGTTTTTATTGAAAAGCAGAATATTTTTTCTCTTGGTGATAAAATATGCCAAATCTCACATACTTTGATGAACTAGAAAAGAAACAACAAAAGGTCCAGTTGGCTAATGTGTAAGATTTATGATGAAGTGGTCAGAACAGAATAGAATAGAATAGAATAGAATAGAATAGAATAGAATAGACAGAATAAAATAGAAGAGTATAGACATAGAATAGAATAAAACAG
>JAPQRP010000002.1:3424333-3447603 GCA_037367295.1 Apogon hyalosoma
AAGCAGAGCATTTACAGTTTATGGAAACCGCAGGGAAAGGATGGAAAAGGAACGAATTCCATTTAAAAAAGCAAAATATCACTCCTTTAACTTTACCTGGGATTTTGAAAAACCTCAGCATGTTTCCACTGACATTACTCTGGTTAAAAAAACTTTCCCTCGACCTCAAACTTTCTCTGAAAAAAGTTCCAAGTAGAGGGATTGGACTTCTCAGATTCCCCACAATTCTTGGGTGGGGCTTTGTGCTGAAGAACACTGACTGGTGGAACACACTTACAGCGTTCCACACTTTTGCTGACCCTCCATGTTTAATCCAGATGTCTATACAAATGTGTGCATTCCATTTCTACAACCTTCACTTCATTTGTGTTTTGATCATTTGGAAAATGGAGAAAAAGAAGAGAAGCTACAAGAAGTGGACAACAGCCACGTCCATAACTACAGTCTCCGGTCCCAGGTCTGTTGTGTCTACGTGTTCCAAAAGTCAGAACAGAACTGGGAAAGACAGTTTTTAAATGTTCTGCTTCCACTGCCTGGAACAACCAACAGATGGAGACAAAACTGAAGGACCTGGGGCCTCATGTACGAAGACGTGCATAGATTCCAAACTGAAACCTGGCGTATGCTTACATCTGGAAAAGTCTGTACCTACAAAAAAATTCAGATGTACAAAACTGAGCGTACGCCCATTTCTTTTATTCATCCCAATCAGTGTGGAATTAACCGCATATGTTGGAGAACCAGACTCCTCCTTCTCAACGCCCATATTTGAATATGCAAATTAATATAAACAGGGTCTGCAGGTGGGATTCCCTCTGGGATTCCCGTCTGCACGATCAGATGATGACGTCAAGGTGGACACGAAGCGGAAGACTGATGTCCACTGACAAAGGATGAAAAACAGACAGAAGAAGAGCCCCGGAGGACCTGAATGAAAAAAAACTAAACGGAGCTGAAAGTCTGAACTCAAACCAAATAATGCATGAACATCTGGACTCAGGTCCACTGTCACCTCCACAAACCTAAACCATCAGACTGGTGAGGACTGATGGCAGTTTTCGGGCATGAAACTATGTTTAATGTTTTGACATTACGTGTTATATCAGTTTATAGACAGTGTTTAGACTGTCCAGACACACACCGGGGGATTGGAGTGTGTATTTGTAAATCCTTCGTTTTTCTCTTGGATTTCAACTCCTGCAGGTTTAATGCAGCTGTGAACAGGACCACATCCAGTGTCCGGGTCTAACATCTTCACATTCCCTTCACAGTGTGAACAGGGAGGACTGAATGATCCGCTGACATCCTCAGCATTTAAACAGCTTATTAAAGAATTTTCAAGTGAGGAATTGCACTCTGATTTACATGTTTGGAAGAAATCTAGATTCATCATAAAGAGAATCAATAGAACAAATGAAACGTCAAAGGCAGCCTGTTGTTGTTTACTACAACGCTATAGGAAAGGTTTCCACAAACTGGAAGCAGCTGGAAGCTCCAGATGAGCTTGTTTATTTGCATGTAAAGCAGGAGAGCGGGATTTGACCATGAGTGAACACTTGAGATGCATGAGGAGACGTATTCTAATGCCAGGTGTGAACATACATAATAATCACACCGTGTAGATGCATGAGGACGTGAAGCTGTGATTGGATGTTCGCTACTGAAATGCATCCTGGGAGTTGTCAGTCAGAGGTGGGTAACCTGTGGCTCCTGGTCCACATTTGGCTCATGAACCCTTTCCCAGTAGCCCCCTTTCACTTTATCAAAAAACATATGGAAATGAATAACACTTATTTTTTTTATATGACTTCTACTATTATTGTTGTAACCATCAAGTCATTCTGATGTTAGGAAGGTGTAAAAATGTAGACTATACTCCAAATTAATAAAAAAAAATTAAATAGCATTAAAAGTAGGCTGATTTTTATTTCATCTGTATTTTTCATGTTAGTCGATTCTTGCTGCACAAACAATACAATAATCACTGTTTTCTTTAGTGTCTGTACTGTTTTTTCTGTTTAGTTCTGTAAATGCACCAAAACATTGATTCACTTTTGGCATATTATTTACCAAGTAATCCTAAAACCCCTCACACAGTCACCACTTGATGAAGGCAAAACATATTAAGGATTTTTTTTTTTTTTGTAATTTCTGCAGAACTCATACCAACCTGAGGTTTGGTTATTTGGTACAGTATTTCTGATTAAATCCAACATTTCCATCAAATATTCCCAACGTCTGCTGCTTCCTGAGTGCATCTTTTGGTTGTTGCTGAGGCTCACGAGATTGTTAACATGAGCTTTATAATAAAGTTAGACATTTTTGTCAAACAGAATACATTCTAACTTAGTACTTATAGTTTTAAACTGTTTTTCTCCCAGTGTAAAGTGTACAAAAGGCCTACAATGGCATTGATGGTTACAATTTATTTTTATTTAATAATGGTAGTCTGGTCTAGTCTAATTTTAACTTATTAACATGCAGTTTATGGTTAAAAACGAGTTACTTTTATCCGATTTTATCCTCTTTACACACTTTTCTGTTTTTATTGGTGTACTGACTATTCATGGTGGATGTGTGAAAGTTTCATTTTTATGTGAACCATAAAAATTACAATAGACCAATCTGTCTGACCTCACATCAATCCAAATGACAGAGCCTCAAGTCTATTAAAAGTCTAATAATTTTACTCCAACAGACATGAAATCTGTTAAAAAGTTGTCAGGTCTGCAGTTGATTTAAAGCCCAACTGCCAAAAAATAAACCCTAATGAACATTTCAGAGCGATAATAACTGGGAGAGGAGTCTGTTTTTGCCTGGAGGTTAAAGGTCAGACCTGTAACTCATCAGCTGACTGGACTGGTGCCCTAGTTGCTTTACAATCTGTGCGTGATTCATCATGTAAATGTGCTCCGCGGACTCTGCTGAGCCAGCGGTACACCGTGGAACCACATATAAACAGCGGCGCCAACGCCAAAGACAGGTATTGATGGTGTCACATGAGGAGCGTGGTTATACATTACTGAACGTCTTAATCTTTTAACTCCACTCCAAAGTGATGACTCAAACTTAGAGACCAAAAACGAGGCGGCGGCAGATGGTGAAATAGGTCAGCGGCTCGGCTCTTCGATCTGTCAGAGCTGTTCAAATGTTTCTATAACCAAAAACGCAGCGGCATCATCAGCAATCAAGGCTCTAAATGAGGATATTAAACAAGCGTGGCGTGTTTACAGGGTTTTCAGCTGCAGAAACATCAGGCCGTCTCCCATGGGGGTTAATGGAAGAGGGGGTGGGGGAGGGGGGCGCCCAGCGGTGGTAAACACGCCTTCGGGTGTGGGTGCACATCGACAGACACGCCGTGACCTTTACCGCGGCCGCTGATGAACGTCACCAGCTGAGAGTTTGCCCTTTTCCCTGTACCTGTATGTGAAACGCTGCTGAAAATAATCATTTCCTTCTTGCCTCCCTGTCGGTGCATCGACTGCTCTGCGTTCTGCTGAGCCATTAGTGTAATGAAAGGGAGTAATTCAGAGTCCGTTATGCTGACTGTGCATTAGGAGACATTTACACACACTCACATTTATCAACAATCCGTTTGTTATACATCATGTTTTTCTCAGCCAGGGAGGTAAGCACTGCGTCTCCTGCAGAATCACAGAATAAAATACAAACTGGATTATTTCTGTCGGTATTTAAGTCTTTCTCAGTTATTATGTAATCTCCGTATCGCATTTATTAGAGCTAATTGCAATGATTTTGCATAATTGTAACAATCAGCTCCATCAAAGTGTATAACAGCTGATTGAATTTAACACAAATGGTGCATTTCATCTCCAGTTTCACATCATTTTCCAGCTTTCGACCTGATCTTATCTTAGAATGCGGCCTCTGATCCCCTTCAGGTTCTACTGGCACCTGAGTGGAGACTTACAGAACATCCCGTCTAAACTCGAACACGGTCATTTCTTTTTTGCAAAGGTCTTTTTTTTATTAAATAACAGAACATGAATAAAACATTCACTATACAGGAAGGTGATTTTTGATTTTCTGAACAACATCCACCCATGACACAACACGTAACCTTACCCAGACATGAACAGACACAACCACTGAAAGAAACGTATGAAAAGATGGAATGAAAATTATTTAAAAAAAAATATTAACGGTCATGTTTAAAAAGCATAAATAAGTGCAGTATAAATGAACAATATAAAAATAAAAAAAGACAAAAAAGAGAAAGGGAAAAAAATAATTAATTAAAATAAAATAAAACATAAATACATAAAAAGGGGGGGTACTCAGACATTATTGTTGTGGGTTTCTCATAAAATACCAAGAAGGGGCACCATATTTTGTAAAATTTATTCTCTGACCCCGAACAGTGTATCTGATCTTCTCAAGACTCATGCAGGACATCATGTCTCTGAGCCAATGTGAACAGGAAGGAGGAGCTGGATCCCTCCACTTCAGTCAAATAGCTCATCGAGCTCAAAAAGAAGCAAAAGCCAGGAAGCTGAGTATGGCTTTAGGGGGATCTAAATCTGGAGCAAGGCCAAAAACAGGGACACGGTCATTTCATCTAATATGTCCATTGATCAGAGGGAGGGGTAGGAGAGTCATGCAAACGTCACCGCTCTGGACCTCATAGATCACAATGGAAGCTCGGTGCATCAAACGAACAGTTGGTTTTCTACTAAAGTTAGGCAGCTGTTCTTGCACTGGCGCTGACTTTTTTCCATACAAACCCTATGAAGGTCAGCACACACTGCACAGTGTGTTTTCTTGCCTCACCAACAACACTGAGTTGAAACGTTTTCAGCTCTTATGATTCAGCCCGTTTCCATGACCATAAAAATGTGATAACTGGGAGGAATCTGATAATTGTCCTACATGCACTTCAGAAAAGCATTAATTGGAAAACCCAGACTTTTGATGTTTCAGTTCATTATTGGATGTCTTTGGCAGGATGAGTCGTTATTGTCTTCCACTCAGGTTTGACTTTTCTACGACTGCTTTTTTTTTCTCTTTTACAAACAGGTAGATGTAAAAGAACACAGATTGACAGATATACATGCACAGATACATTGGAGTAGTGGGGAGAAATCCAGGTGTCTTAATCCAGTTTGTCATAATCAGATTATACTGTTGAAATGATCATTTGAATAATCTGATAACTCCAGAAATCAGATAATGATCAGAGTATTTGTTTGCATGTAAACGGTCTCCATGTCATATTTCTTACCAACCGAGCAAAATAAAGAAGGGGCATTTGATGCGTCAAAGATGAATGATAAACTCACTGACAGCCTCATTATTTCTTAGCTAAAACTGTAGGAATAGCATCTTGATGAAATAATTTATGAAAGAACTGAGCATCCATAAGATCTATTACATTTTGAAAACATCACTGACTGAACAGGGCTTTATATATGACACCTTAGATTAAAATACTATTATATATCTCCAATTCAATGACATGGCCTATTCACTGTTACTATGAGGAACTAGTATAGAGAGCTGAAGTTGCACCGTTTCCCATTGGACTTTATTCTGCAGAAAAACTGTATTACAATCACAGGCAAAAGTCTTTTTTTTTTAATATATCTTGTTTTTGAATTATGCATCATTTACCCATATGATGTTTGTCACTTTTAAAGATACTTTTCCAAGTGAATAAAAAGTGAGTTTGTGGTAAAACTGCTGAAGTATCAGACTTTGAAAATCCATAAATATATTAGTAATAATAAAATAGTCATTGTCCATGATGTGTTCAGAGTCTGAAGATGTCTCTGCAACATCAACATGACCAGACTGGAACCATTAAACCTCCTACAGAACGAGGTGAAACAAATCAAAGTAATGGTTGTTTTGATGCTGGTGATGTGTTTTGTTTCTACCTCGGTGAAATCACAAAGTATTCTCAGTCCTGGACACAGAAACACTTCATTATATTTTCTTTCCTCCAGTCCACTGGTGTTTTTTGCCAGTATTTTCTGCCTATTTTTCATCTTCTGTTTTGACTGGGCCACCAGTTGGAGGTGACACTCAGGTCGAACCTGTTATCTGATCATCCACACTACAAAGTGTTGCTATATGTGTGTGCGAGGACTTAACAGCAAATCATCTGTTCCCCCCACACTGTGCAGCATTTAACTGAAACCCCTTTTGTACAGTAAAATGTTTAATTAAAAGTTTTCCCCCACTGTTGGCATAGCTTACCTCGTTGTGAACATTTGCCTCTTTGTTGTCAGTGTGTAAGTCTATTCAGCCAACACATTAGGCTGAAAAGCTGCTTGAGAAGAGACCATCCAACATTCCTGATGATCTCTTTAAAAGCCTTTTGTACACAGCCTGTTTTATCCAACAAGCTAATTAAAAAACTTCATGTCTGTCGGCTGATTTCAGGACAAAAATATGGCATTGAGACGTTAAAGCCAGGGAAGAGCTTAGAAAGTTTTTGTAACTAGTTAATTTGGAAGTGCCTGGTTGTGCTGTTTTCCAGCTCTTGGGTGTCTCTGTTCCCACGGTATTCAGGTTTTATTTTCAGGTGCTGTATTCATAAAGGTTCCCAGTGCAAAAAGTTGCCACGGGTGACAATTTGAGTAAAAGAATATTCCTACAATTATGAGCCATTTCTGAGAATTTCTCCAGGTGGATTCTAGTGGTGACAGGCTGTGTATTGGACACCAAGGCATTAAGTGTTGTTCGACCTGACTTAATTCACCTTTTAATATCAATACCATACAAAAAACACAGTCTAATAGGGCATTGCATCAATGACAGATATCTGACGTAGAGAATGAATGTCATTACTGAAGCAAGAAACCAATGAACACGACTCAGTAGGTCTCCTTTGACTACAGCCACAGCTGAAATATTTACTGCAAACAAAAGCCACTTCTACACAGACATCCCAGAAAAAAGGTGAGATGGTGATCCCACCTTTTTGCCACCACTGTCCCATTTCCACAGCCAAGCCAACGGAGGAACAGAGGTGAGACAGGCTGGACTTTAAAATTAGATATTCAAAATGGGGAAACTTGAACTAATTCTACAATAAATGGAAAGGTTTTTGAGACAATGGAATTCCCTTCCTTTTTTATTTTTTTTTTTGTTCTTATGTTTATGTGACCAGTTTAATTATTTTACGCATACTCTGTTTTAGAATTCTTTTCATTGTATTGTTTGTCAGGTTTCACTGTTATTTGTTCTTAAAAGAAATGTAAATCTAAATCTAATGGTGTATACAAACATGGTTAATGTTGACATCAGTGTGCCCTGGGATATGGAAGTGCCTTTGTTCCTCTTGTATACACATCGATAAAAAAATATGAAACAGAGACAGGCTGGACTTTTGCAGGCCTGAAGCCTACCCAGGACCAAGATCCAGACTAAACACCTGCTCTTCGGTCAGATCTGAAGCAGTGATCCTGGTCTGGACCAGATAGAACCACACTTCACGTCATTTATAGTGTGAAAACTTTGACTTTTGCACCAGTAACAGGAAGTTAGTTGGACCCAAGGCCTTATGATAACACCCTAAAACTAAACCTAGAAGTGAAAAAAAGAAAAAAAATGATCTGAAATGAAATGAAACCAATAGTTCTCAAACACACAAAACTAAAATAAAACCACAGTGGACCACACGACACCAACTGCACCGGTACAGAATGTCAGCTGAAATGGTTTTGGTTTTCCCACAATATTAATGGCTCACCGTGAACGAGAACAAAGTGTCTTTGCACAATAAGGGACCTTTAATAAAAAAAACAGTTTTGTAAATCATATTTAATGTCATCCATTCTTTCATCTGACCTTTTTCAGCTTCCATAAATCAAGACTTTGCCTCATAATACCTGAAAAACAGTGAAACTCAATTTCCCAAAACAAAAATCAAACTAAAACTCCCAGTGCGCCCGTGAAACTCAATAAAACTAAACTGGGAAACTAAAAAAAATGAACTTTGTCTGTGACTTTCTAAAGGTTTATAATGTACTCAGAGATCTTCGTTACTTAAAATCGTATCTCATGTCTTAATGGGAACTAAACGACATGATGAGGCCTTCATTTTTTGGCCTGTTGAACACATCACGTCCTTCCCAATGCGCTGAACCACACCTTCACGCCGAGGTAAAACTTTTTGCCTCTTCTTGCCCTGTGAATTTTCCTAAATCACTGCTGGGCGAGGACTGTTCTTGGAAGTTTTTGGGCTGAGTTAGGAACTCTCGTAGAGGATGTTCACGCTGTTCGTGGTCTCTGTGCTCCCTCCGTCAGCAGGTGTTTCGGGTGCAGCTCTCTCAGTATTTTTAACATGTAGGCCGCTGCACCCATTCAGTCTGATGACGAGCCGCCTGCCCTGCTGTGATTTAGCACACCGGGCCCCGTGCAGCGAGGGGAGGGGAGCCCATCCTACTTTATCAACGTTAATTTCAAAGCCTTGTATTGCTCGCTCAGCAGGTTCGGGTGGCGGCGGTGGCGGCAGATCCTTCCTTCTGAGCTGGCCTCCTTTTTCCTGCCGTCTCAGCAGTCTGGCTGCCCTCGCCGCTCGCTGAAACATCTCTATGAAGCTGTGGGAGTTGGCAGGCCACGAACTGATTTTCCACTTCCTGTGCAGGAGATTGACAGGCGCCGTTGTCGGATAGGGCTGACCCGTCAAACGCAGCCGACCACGGGATGTTTTTGTATTTTTTCCCAGGCTGTGTCGGCCTCTCGGAGCGTCGCCGTTTGTTCCAGAGTCGCTGTTGTCGGGCCGTCGAGCAGAACTGATGACTGTGGCTGTCCACTGCTGTTTCTCCCCAGGAGCTGATTTATTTATCATGCTGGAATGTTATTGACAGCGACAGAAAACGAATGGGCATAAAGCAAATTATTTCAAACTAGTAGAGTTAGCACAAGTCCACGCTTTGTTGACTCCAGTAGAAGCACAGATACTGGTGTAAAAGCAGAAGTACAGATTCAATTCCCCTACTGCAGTAAAGGGGAAAAAGTAAAGGTCCTGAAGTTTATGCAAAGTATAGAAGTTGCCCTTTGAAGGTCATTTCCCAGGCTATTTTCATGCAAAGTGAATTAAATCACACATCATATTAATATAATCTATTAAAGTTCAAGTTAAAGTCCTCTCCAACCATCAGCATTATAATGCTCTCTGTCAGTCTACTGTTACTGTTTTAGTCTTGTGTTTTTGAATTGTCCTGATCTTGTTGCATCTTTTATGCCATTTAATCATTTTTATCATGTGTCTTTTACATTTGTCTTTTGTGCTTTTGCTTTGTTTCATATTTTACATTAAAACATTCAGGGCCATTTTTGTCAAAATAAAGTATTTTGTCAGAACACATTACATTTGCCAGTATTTCTCTGTTCTGGGAGCTCCCTGAACTCCCATGCCCAGACCTGGACAACCTAAGCAGGACGTTCACACCTTCATGCTCTTCCATGAGCGTCCACATCTCTGCACAAGATGAACCAATAGGATGTATAGGATAGACTCAGTTGATGTCAGCTGGCATTGAGATCAGCTGCTGTCAATCATCTACTGATTCATGGGCGGAGCTTGACTTTGTGGCCTGAACTAAGACTAGGCTTGATTTTGTCTTTTATGATAAAATAAGATTTTTTTTTGATATGAAAAAAAGATAAGATAAGATAAGATCATCTGTATTGGTCTAACAACAGGGAAATATGCTGTTTTTAAGCTAAAAATAGAACAAAAATGTAGAAATAAATGAAAGTCACTCTCAATATATATTAATAAAGTAGCACTTGAACAGCGCAGACCTCCACCAAGGCAGATCAGTGCCCCCCCCCCCAATCACCACCAAAATGTAATCATTTGTTCCTTGTGCCAGTATCAACATTTCCTGAAAATTTCAGCAAAAATCTGTCTATAACTTTTTGAGTTATCTTGCTAACAAACAAACAAACAAACAAACCCTGATGAAAACATAACCTCTGCTGTTGTTGGTGGAGGTAATAAGTAGAGAAAAATATGTAAAAGAGCAAAGTATGTACAGTATTTATAACTTACGTGAAGTCCATTGAATACCATGAATGGTGGTAAAATTTCACACCAGTAGGATGGACCTACGGTCATTTTCAACTGGTTTGCATTGTTTTTCGGCTTATTTTGTGTCAATAGATAAACCAAAAAGATCATACTTTTTATGTATTACTGTAGCATTCATTTAGTCATTCAGTCTTCATTTATTTGTTTAATTTTGCAAAGAAATACAAACTAAAAATGATGACTAGAGATGCATTAACATTTAAGTAGCAAGCTTGTTTTGGAAATGTAAGGAGTAGAAAGTACAGATATGTGTTAAAATGTGGGGAGTAAAAGGAAAAAAAGATGACATTAATAAATACTCCAGTAAACTATGTGCAAAGTGGGAGTCACAACCAAAACACAGTCGTACACAAGATATATATGTGTTGATGGAAGCACATGCCGTTGTGGATGAGAAACACAACTAAAGTCCATCAATGAAAGTGAAAGAAGCCATATTCACAGAGCTGAAGGTGGCAGGCAGGATGTTAACAGGAGGCTGAAAGCATGTTCAGCGCAGAAAGAGAAACACATTCACCAGGAAGAACCACAGACTGGACAGAAGACGTCAACCACCTGGTTTGGGAACTGCTGTTTAGAAACCGTGAGTTTGGTCGTCGCCATCTTGGTTTCTTTGGAGCCAGAATGAAATGTGTTCGAATGAGAAAATAGGTAAGAAGGCCTTGGAGAGAACAAAACAAAAACAGAAGCAAACACATAAAAAACGGTGATAAATAAATAACAGGATAAAAATGATGTCTGATCGCTCCTGACCATCTCTGAATTTGTGAATTAGCACCTCTTATATATTCTGTCGAAATCAAGAAAACACGTGAAGTTTCATACTTAGACTATATTTGAGCCATGGCAAGATTAATAATAGGACCAGTGGCCCTGTAGCTCAGGGTTCTATCAAGAATCAGTACCCAGTTGAATGTGTGAGGTTGTCAGGGTCTGATCTATGTTAGAGTCCTGTGGTGCGGATACAGGTCGGTCTCCTAACAGAAGTGGGTGGTACTTTCACTGGAGGAGAACTCAACTAATTCAATCCAAAAGTCCATATATGACTTCTATCAGTGATTCGTAGGAACTATAGTGATATCTGGAACCATTTACATGTTTAGGCCGTCCAAATATGGACCAATATATATTTAATCTCAAAAATTGTTCAAAAACTCATTAATGAAAATTTGTCAGAACTATAAACAAACTTTGTAGACATTGTCCCAAGGAAGCAATAAAAAATATTTGAAATGAATTCGACCAGTGGTTTTAGAGAAGATTGCTGAAATGTAGACACTGGTAACCTTGAGTTTGACCCTTCAAGGTCATTCAAGGTCAAAGGTCATGGGCCTAAATGAAAGTCAATATAAGACTTCCTATCAGTGCTCGATAGGAACTATATTTATATCTGTAACCATTTACATGTTATAAACCATCAAAATATGGACCATTAGAAGGAAAGCCAAACGTTCAATATTTCATAAATTCATCAAAAATGAAAAAATCTAACATTAAAATTAATAACATTATCACAAGGTGGAGGGGATATATGTGAGTGGGATTATGTTTGCAGAGCTGCCATGCCGAACATAACCTAAACTCACACAAAGGCTTTGGAAATATATGTAACAGAGGAGTCAAATCAGACATCGGTTATTTGTACGAAGCAGCACCGACTAGAAAAGTGTCAGTGCAAGAACACTGAATCATGGATGTTTTTTCTATCATTTTCAAGTGTCAGCGCTTTTGATAGCATATCACTAAAAACTAAACTTTTTTTTTGATCAGAAGCAAGAAGAAAAAAAAAAATTCAAAAATCTAAATCTCTCAAAATTGTCTAAAATCTTTGTAAACATTTCCCGAAAGAAGCTTCATATGAAATTTCAAATCAATCCAACCAGTTGTAACGTTGGAGAAGGTGTTTGAAGATATTGCTAACGAAGACAACTCCAGGCACAACGCCTTCACAACAGCCCGTGGTCTATCAGCTGTTGAGAGAAAAATATGATGTGAACATATTTCTACATTTCTCGCAGCCTTTTAAGTACATCTCAGAGCCGGAGCTTTTTCACCTTTTACCGCAGCAGAGATGTTGACTTCTACTTCCACATTCTGCTTTTACACAATTACCTGTCGGCTCACACGGCGCGTACGGAGAAATGAAGAGCGAACCGGAGGTGGAGAGACAAAGACTGAGGTGAGAGTTTTCCTCTGAAGGAAGGAGCTTGTCAGGAGCCATCGGTACTTTCATTGGCGTCTCCATAACAGCGAATCACTGGGGTCTGTTTTACTCTTCAGGCGACATCAAGCAACAAGACGGAGGAGGCGAGTGGTGGGCACTTCAGCGACTCCTGCTCGCTCTGATTTATCGGTTTGTTCAGCGGGAGGCCTCCTGCCTTCACAGGTTTTTATCACAGCAGAGTCGGGCTGAAGGCTCGCTGGAGGTTTTAACAAGGGAATCACTTTCTTTCTCTCATGTTATTGTGGAGGATTTTACTCCATCTGCTGCAAGAAAAGTAATATCTGCAAATGATGTGCCCTGCAGGTCAGATTCAGTTTATTAAACTGTTGATTTCTGTAAGACTGTCCAAATTTAACAGCGCAGATGTAACTGTAGACGCTCACCAGAAGACGAACACAACAGAACCTTTGACCTTTTTATTCTTCACTCCATTACACCCAAATTTCACCTGACACATTAGATACTGTACCATCTTTTAGGTTATGAAAAGAGCTTGCATGTGTTTTTTTCTGGTGCAACCTTCAGAGATATGAGCAATGTTAACTTTACCACCTACACCCAGTGCTCTTTGTAATGGATTTCACTAGTTTTTTGTGGAATTGGTCCAATTTATTTTGTGAGATGAGACTATGAATGTCAAACCTTTTTCTCCTTTTGTTGGGGATGCTTAAAAGCTCTGAGAGCACGGTGGGATTTAGGAAGATCTAATTACAGATAAAAAAAACATAATATTCACAATAATATTATCATGAGTGTATAATCACATGAAAATAATAACCACTGTGTTTACTTTCCCTTAGAATGAGTGGTTTATATCAACACAGGATGCAGGTCGACTTCACCATCACCAGGTTTCTTTCTCTGTTAGTCTGTAAATATTTCCACTGTGTATGTTTTTTTTCTGTGCTTGCAAATGCTTTTATTTATTGTAAAACTGTAATTATGACTGTATTGCTGCCATTTTGGCCAGGTCTCCCATTAAAAAGACATCCCCCATCTCAAAGGGACCAACCTGGTTAAAAAAAAAAGATAAAATAAAATAAAATAAAATCTTTAGCATTGTGTAAGCAACTTTCTTTATGAGTTATATTAGCATTAATTATCAACCAAGCTTGTTGTTATTTGTATATTACTGCTTCAGCCAAGCTTTCCCCAGTGTTTTTAATGTCATATAAGTTGCCATATCAGCAGCATTTCTTAGCTCTCTATTATTAATACTTTTAGGAACTGCACTTTAGCAATCTTTCACAGTATCACTTTTTGTGTTAGCACATTTTAGCAAATTACTCTGCAAGCATCCTCCTAAAAAAGATGTAGTTACCAGCTGAGATTAAATTTGTTAGCAACTTAGTGTTGATATTTTTAGGGTAATACTTTCAGCACGTTAGCTAAGCTACTAAATATTTGTTGTGACTTTATCATCTCTTAGCTTTGTTAGCCACACTAGCATTGGTTTTCATTAGCATTGCATTAAAAATGTTAGCATTCGTTAGCATCAAATAAGTTGAATTTGTTCGTAATTAACATTTTTAACCACAATTACACATCCAGGAATATAGATTAACATTCATTCTCTGTTAACTTCACTTTTCGGCAAATTACAAAAATAGCCTTATCAGTGAGTCACAGCCTTATTATTATTATTATCATTATTATTATTATATTTTTTATATTACTTTATAATCAAAATGTAAAAAAAAAAAAACCCTTTGATTTTTATAGTAGGTGCCATCTAGGGTTAAGTTGCGTTATTGTCTCCAACTACGTCTGAGTGTGGACTAACATACCCTTAAATAAAAACGTCAGTAAAGGTAGAAATAATGGATAAGTGATAATGGAAGTGGTACAAATGTAAATATCCTGGCAATGCTACAGTCGCCCAAACTAAAATAGATGTCAGAGTTATATCTGTGCTTTTGATGCTGAGCAATTAAAACATACCTTTGTAGACTCATACAGCCTTGTACAAGCAAACCTAATCACTATATCAGCAATCTGCACAGTCAAAGGTGTGATGTGATTTACATGGATTTAGGGGGATTTGATTACAGAAATTGGATGTAATACTCAAGGCTGTTCTCCCTCCTATGTCGTCACATTCTAATGCCTGGTCATGAAGCCTCGGCCTCTGGGTTCAACACCTGGGGTATTTCCCTAAAGCTCTGATTTTTAACATGCGAGATCTCAGATGCAAGTCAGACCAAGGCTACAGACAGCAGGTCTTAATGCACAATTCGGATTTTTTTGGTGAAATGCAATTTTTTCTGTGCTTGTACACATTAAATGCGACTTCTGTCAGTTTTGCGTATGAACTGAATGTGACCTTGAAGTGACCCGCACGTGTAAAAGAGGTCCTGACGGAATATGTGACCACGCAGGCACGCACTGAGTTTATGGAAGGAAATATGTTTGTCTTAAGAAAAGTAAGTGCAATTTCAACAATATTAAGCCTTAACTTATCATTTATACATGTGCATTACAATGGATCTACAAAGGCACAATACATTTAATAATGGTTAAAATGTGGGAATTTGGAACTAAAATGTTTTTTTTTAATCCTCAGTGTAAGTTTTGCACTTCACAAATTCATAGCACAAGCCAGATTGGAATCTTTGGCGGCCGGTTTTGGTCCACGGGCTGTATGTTTAACACCCCTGTCTGAGACTGAGGTGGTCACACCTGTAGAAGGAGCAGGTCTGCCATGTTTAGTAAATGCTTCTTTTTTTTGTAGCTTTGTTAAACAGTGGTCAACATCCAGTGTTATAATGTCACTTTCTGTTTCTAAGTGTGGATCATTAACTCAAGTTTAAGCAGCTGCTGTAGATGCAGTTGGCAACTCCATCACCAGGTGTCACTAAACATCACACACTGAACATTGATGATAATGATAAGCTTTCATGAGTGTTGCTTAGCAACCATTCCCATTCTCCCAAATGCTGCTGAAAAACTCCATCACTCGGCAGGAAGAAAAGTACTTCTGATACCAATACAGTCATTTATTTGTGTTTATTTTATGAAACCTTGCCAGATATATGTGCTTTCATCTTTATAGAAGCAATGAGCCACTCAAGGTTGTGATTTACAGTGATTTTACAGCAGAATAAGAGGGTTCAGAGTCTCTGACTCAGAAGGTGGGCTTGGTGCAGGGAACATAGAACCAGATGAGGTGTATATTTATCATAATAACTGTGAAAAAGTACGGTGTAAATAAAGGAAAGTACTTAGAGTGCAGGCGCTTTTCAGATGATATTTTCATTTTTTGATTCAGGCTCTTACAAGGTCAAATAAGTAAGGCTGTTTTATATGACTTCTATTCTATTCTATTCTATTCTATTCAAATTATCCAATTTGTACTGGATTATATAAACCACATAGTATGGAAATGTGATTTTGGATTATTCTCACATTGTTTTCCTTGTGAAACTAAGGATACTAATCCCTCTAGGATGTTGGAGTAATTGTATATCATGAAAAATAAAAAGAAAAAACCCAAAAATCCTATTCTTATGTAAAGCCAGGCACGTGCAAAGGCTGTACACACAATAGATGGTGTGCAAATATGTCATCATAAATCCTGCTGTCTCCGTGTTCACTGAGTTCAAACTATGCCTCCAGTAAGTGTGGACTTCAGGCTTTTTTGGTAGATACTGTATGTGCTAAAATGATCATCCTTCTGATCAGCTTATTAGAAAGTCTGGCTTCAAATTCCATCAAAGAGGCAACATAGCAGCTGCTGTGATGCCAGATTTTACTTTGTTTTTTACACAGCGGGAAGAAACCCTATTATGACATTCATCTTTTTATACAGTCAGGCAGTCGTGTCCACACTTTTTCAGCTTGTGAACTTCTTTTAACAGATCAAACACAATTTAAATATCAGTATCTGAATGAATGTTCAATCCATCCATCCGAATATTATTTATAATTTATATAGTGCCGCATCATAACAACAGTTATCTCATCACACGTTACACCTAGAGCTTGTCTAAACCAGACACTCACAGACACCCAAACCTCCAGGAACAAACACTTGGTGACAGCGGCGAGGAAAAACGTCCTGTTAACAGGCAGAAACCTCGAGCAGACCCCGACTCTGGAGGATGTTACTGCCAAGAACGAGTCTGACCTGGTGATAAAAGTCCTCCTCCCATTCCACATGGAGGTTTTTGTTTCTTAGTGGTCCAGCTCTTCCACTCCCATTTAAAGTAGAGGGAAGGTTAACTAGTTCATTGATCTCACTGGAGCTTGGCAGTAGCTCCTGTGGTTGACCTCTGACCCCTGTGTGAGAAGAGCAGATGCCCTGTATGTCAATCAAGCATCAGACGCCACGGGGAGGATAGATGGTAAACTAACATCAAAAACAGTTTTTAACCTTTGAGATCCACCAGATGATCAACATATTAGGCACCTAACCATCTAAAGGCTCAGTCATGCTCGCTTCACGTATGTAAACAGGTTTGTCCGTTTCTAATGTCATCAAGCATCACTGCCTTCATACTTCGATCTGTCCGGTGCGTTGGGATGAGTGTTTCTCAATCAAGCCACTAGAGGGCACTGCTCTTAATTAACATACTGGCCAAATACCATGAAGAAGAGTAAAGTTTTTCGAGAAGAAGAAAGTCAACAGCAACAAACACGGTGATGACAGAGGAGGTGTTTTTACTGTGGACATGAAGAACAGTAGTCGTCACAAATATGTGGGTAGTGTTTCACTAACTCACGAAGTCACTAAAGTTCCGCTATTTCTGGAAATTATTCTCTTCAAATCTCAACACCGCCCCCTATGGTTCCCGGTCGTTCTACTATGTATTCTGTGTCTGGGTTTGCATCCACAAACTCCCAGACAACAGACAGGACGTTCCATTAGTACCGTCTGTGTCCTTATCATTGAGCATAAATGAGCCTTAAGGGTACACCTAGGGATGGGAATTGAGAACCGCTTCCCAATAGATCAGATCCTTGGAATCATTTGCCTGCCTGCTTATCAATTCCGCCTTCGTTGCACATGCATGATGACGTCACACATACGCTGCTTTATTTTGGTTTAGACTGTAGTATGTAGTCTGGCTATGTTCCATGCAAAAACATGACGCCAGGGCCACTTATAACATTTGCAAAGCTTCCATTTCTTCAAAGGGGGGGAAACTTTCAATATCCCAAAACATTTGTCCACACAGCATGCAATTAATTTACGGGAATATCACATGTTTGATACTCTAATTAGCGCCGTTTCTGAATCTAGCAGCAGAGCGAACACCAGGGTGTCATCTGGGCCTGGTTCTGGGGGGGGCAACAAATGTCCTGCCCCTTCAAATAAAAGTTTCCTAAGGTAGAGAAAAGGAAAATGTGGTTCGCAACAGCGGGAGACATAGAGGAAGTAGTAAAGCGTCTTCAGTTTCACTTTTACTGGTCGTATGGTGTGACCCCCCCCCCCCCGAACCGGGCCTGTTGTCATTTGTTATTATTTGTGCATAATGTATGTTATATTTTCTGTGCAGAGATGGAAATATAAAAGACATTTAATGCAAACACATTAACCCGTTTGTACTCTTTCTTCTCACCCAATGAGAATCGATAAGGAATTGGAACCCTTAAATTCCCATCCCTAGGTACACCACATATGACCATGGACAGGAACTACTGTGAAGAAGAAAATAAAAACTTAAAGCACTTACAGGACAATTTACCAATGAGTGGAAGGTACTGCGTATGGACTTCTGTGCTATTTTCCTTGTCTTCATAGGCCATTATAGAAATAAAGGTGGTAATGAGCACTAAAACTCCTCCACGGTAACATCAGCTGATGCGTGACGCCACATACAACATGTCTTATTCTTTTTGTGAGGAATCCTCCCCATCCTGAAGTCTTGTTTGTAAAACTCTCCACCCCACGCCGGCCTTTCAAACAGTAAGGGCTGATTTATCGACAGCAAACCCACTGAACGACCCCTGACCTCCGCTCCAGCCGGAGAAATGTTTCCTCCTGCTCGGATGTGTTTTATCTCGGCAGCCCCATGATGTTATCGCCTCTGGATGTGAAAGGGCCGACTCAATCACTTTTAATTACCCGCACAAGCAGACGGCGAGCGTCGGCAAGCCCCGCCGCTATCGCTACCGCTT
This sequence comes from Apogon hyalosoma, assembly GCA_037367295.1. NCBI lineage: Eukaryota > Metazoa > Chordata > Actinopteri > Kurtiformes > Apogonidae > Apogon > Apogon hyalosoma. The sequence continues at coordinate 3,442,744 of JAPQRP010000002.1, forward strand.
CTGCCTCACGACTTGTCAATCAAATCCCAACGGTAAACCAAGTGACGTTTTTTTTTTTTTTGTCTCCCCCTTTGGAAAACGCCTTCACTGCCGGTTGATAACACTGCTGCTGTGGCGTTACACTCTGAGGGTTTACAGTTGATCAGCACCTCGACACCCTGCACACACACACACACACACACACACACACACACACAAAATGCTCAACACATCCATCGCCGTCGCCCCAGAGACTTATCTTGTCGTTCTCATCTTTTCAGGGATTGTGAAGGAGTGCAGAAGCCCAGGTGACTGCATCTGTTTTTCCTCCCAGCCCATCGCTTGCTAATTAGACTGAGGAGTTATTAATTAAATTAAAAGCTGATGTGCTGATTGGCCGTCGCAGGAGTTAACTCTCAGCGGACGTCGCACTTCATCTGGCACGTCAATGAACTCGACAAAATGGAACTTCAATAGGTGCACGTGTGACTGTGTGCGTGCGATGTGAGTAATTGGGAGTGTTGAATGTTGCTGTTGTTGCGGAATCACGTGACTCATCACCTGCAGCAGCTTCGGGCAGAACAGAAAACAGCGGCGGTGTGTTTCTGGAGAGCTCTGAAGTACGTGTTGTTGAATTTGACCTTTCCATGTGCGACTGCGGGCGAGGGGGGGCGAAGTGGCGGGGGGGAACGCACTTTATATTATATTGTGTGTTTTTAACTGGAGCTGCTGTAGATGTGACTTTCACTGTGATGATATGAGGACGATATTTCAAAGGATTACTCTGGTGATAGCGTATTTGTTTTACTCTTTGTCCTGCGTAAAAGTCCAAGGTTATGTTTGTTGGTTTAGTAAAGTTCTAATGTCCTCACATATGCATTTGTCTCTACATTAAGATCCAATCTGGATGTATGACCCTGACCTTGTGCAGAATTCATTCATCATGCTTCCTTCATTTGAGTCAATAAATGAGTGTGACTTGTTTGGGAAAGGTTGGATTTCTGTTTTCTCTTTATATTTCATGTTTCACAGCTTTATATTTTCAGCCTATTTTCTGTCTTCCCTGCACTTTATTTTTGTATTTGCTGCTGTCAACTGTGAAATGTCCCCATGGTGAAATCAATAAAGACTTGTCTTATCTTATGTAGCCAACAAATCATTTGAAAGTCTGAAAAAAAATCAACAACCAACAGGTAACATATTAACAGTATTTCTGTCATAAATTCATCTTTGAGTACCTAGAAACGCACTATATAAAACCGATGTATCATTATTATTATTATTATTATTATTATTATTATTATTATTATTATTAGTAGTAGTAGTAGTAGTAGTAGTAGTATTCTCAGTCAATAAAAAAGGAAAATCATGACTTAAGATAAACCAAATGGTACATAGTTTTTTTATTTGCTTATCTGACATAAAACAAAAATATTTTTCTGGCATTTAGAGCAGACAACAGATGTATGCAGTATGTACATATGACGTACCGAATGTGAATGTCTGATATTGAATGTCAATTAAAAATGAATTATGAAAAAAACAAAACAAAACAACTAAACCAGATGAAATTGAGATTCTCCTGAATCAGACAATACTATAGAAATACTAGATAGTAAAAAAAACCAAAATAACCTAGAAAAGGTGAGGTACCACAGAAATGGTTCTACATTCCCTATGAAACCCATGAATGTCTACAGAGATACGTGAGGCCATGGAAAAGCTGACAAATCACACTGTTTCCTTCCACAGACAGAGATGTAGATCATTTAAAATGAGAGTTTTTGCCATTTGTTTTTCTGTTTGCATTCATCACTTTTGTAAAAATGTCATTTTGGACATATATGTACATGTCAGTAAATGAAATAGAAGTGAACGTCCGAGAGAGAGTATCGAATAATGAGCTGAAGGACTGTAAAAGCATATTCCAACTTAAAAAGTACATAAAGCCAGAACAATGAGAATATGTGAACAGTTTTAAGTTTTTACATTTTGCGTCGTATTTGTTTGGCATCATGTGACATATTTATTTATTTATTTTGGTCTGGTATCATAATTGTTTTGCATCATTTCGACAGGTATACATTTACCTATGTTTTGTTTGCTTAGTACTTCCTGTGTATGTAGTTTTGCACTTGGTTTTGTATTCATTTTGTATTATCTTTAGATGTATTTTGTTTGGTTTGTCTGACTTTAAACAGTTTGACTTCATAGCTAGTCGTGTATAGCTAACCATTAACGCTATTGTTATTTAGAAGGGGGCAGGAAATATGAGATTTTCTTCATCCTGCTCCTTTTCGAGCATGGGTGTGTAAATGTTATCCACTGGATGATTATTGAATGTCTGCTGATGAAATGAACATCCAAGAATGAAATAAATGAAATGAAATGTAAGTAAATGATAAACTCACTTATTAGAGATAAGACGTGGACAAAAAGTCAGTTGGAAATCAGCATCTAACAATAATAGTGATAATAATAACAACACATGTTACATACAGTCCAGTGTAAAAGTCCTGTTCCAACATTCTGTTTGTTGGTTTAGTTCAGTTCTAATGTCCACACATATGCTTTTGTCTGTATTTAGAGCCAGTCTGATATATGTGAAGTATGTACAGCAGGAAAAACAGCTTCTATAAACCAAAGTGGTCGTATTTAGTGTGACCTCCCTTTGCACTCAACATGTCTTGTCAGTCTGTTTGTTATGTGTGTCTTGTATATTATCAACACTCTTATACCACTCTCAGGGTTCCTGATATAAATCAATGACAGATTAGGAACTGACACCATGAACCAGGCGACAGTGTGAAGTAGTGAAACCCAGAGTCGGAGGTGGAGGAGGTGATTATGTACCGAGTCAGGTTTAGACCAAAGATTTATGGTTTGTGTCCAGATCAAACTACTGAAAGCTTAACCTGTTTTGAAGTGGTTTCGTCTTGCTGTGAAGCTTCGATCTGATCTTGACTTTACACAGAGGTTTTCGGTTTGGTTTCATGCTGTGTTCATTTGTTCTTATTTTTAGCTCTTCTCAACCCTTGTTTCTAAACTAAACCCCCAACCTTTTCTAACACAAGACTGTCAAGACTGAGGTGTAACCATGGCATGATCTTAATATCAGTCAGAGTGTCTCGTGTTGAAATGTGATCACCTCGCTAAGCGTCACAGACTAGGAGTGAGAATGACGTGTAATGAGGACCTGAGGACTGAGCCTGTTTATATGCACGCTAATGCTCATATTATTCTAGTGATCCTTGAAAGAGCATAATGTGATGCTTTATCAGATAACGGCGGTAATCTGATCATGACAAATCAGATTAACACACCAGGATTTTCTCCCCAATACTCTGATGTCTTTGTACATGTATACAGGTTAATCGGATTTATTTCCTACTTTTACATCCCTGTGTGTCTGTTTTTTATTAGGGCTGCAAGTCATCGACTACTCTTAACAACTAATCAACTTGTCAGATTATGAACTGATAACTATTTATATTTATTGCAGCAATAAAATACATTTTATTTCCCTTAAAGGTGGGGTAGGAGATGTTTTCCTGGAGCATTTTTTACTATATTGCTTAAAATCCCCTTCACATCCTGATTGCGACCAATTAATGAAATACTCTAACACAAAAATAAAAAATTTTAGTCACGTGTGGAGCGGACAGGACTAAAAAAAAAAACACCATCCAATCATTTTAACCGGCCCATTGAAATGACTGAATGGTTATATGTCTATCAGCTGTCATGTGTCCCTCCCCCCTTTGCGAGTACAGTCTGGTACTCTGGAGGCGTGGCTTCGGGGGTTTGGACTTTTGAATTGTGTGTTTTCAAAATGTAGCTTGCTCAAACCGTTTTTTCAGGATCCTCTACCCTACCTTTAACAAGACCATTTGGTGAACAACATTTAGAATGCATAACAAAGTCTGTTAAACAAATATTTCATTTAATATTCAACAAATATTGTAAAATACTTTTTACCGTTAAACCGAAGTGTATTTTGTACATAACAATTGTAGTACCTAGCAACATTTGTAAAAAAACACTTAAATACTCAACAATTTCAATCACCAATAAAATAAATGTTTCTCCTTAAGCAAAAGTGCATGATGTTATTAATGACCTGTTGAATACTAAATTAGTTGTTGACAAATTTTGGTGTCGACTATTCATCAAGTAGTCGACCTGTTGTTGTGGCCCTAGTTTTTACGCAAATGTTGGGGCGCCACTAGCAACTGTGGGCTCATGAAAGGTAAATGTGGTGGGCCTTTCATAAAATTCAGCATCTTGTCGATCTCTTGGAGTGTGTGTGGGGGGGTATGTATGTGGGGTAGTGGCGGCAGTTATATACATGGGAGTGCAGTCCATGACGTAAGTAACGCTGGCGTGAAGCGAAAGTGAAACTTGACATGCTTTCAACGTCCGTCTCCCGGCTTCTATGTCTCTGTTCTACAGCGGATCTTACACAAAATTTTCACACCTACCAACCTGTATCCACTGGACCCCCTCCACTGCTCTACGGGCCCCCCACAAACACTGGGCCCCATGAATTTGTTACATTTACACACACACACACCCCTTTACAACACCCCAGCGTGTATGTATAAAAATAATTCAACAATAGAAAACAGAAGTGACATAGTCAAATGTGAGCTGAGCTGGAGATAAGTTTGAGTTTACCATCACTACATACAGCCGTGCTCATAAGTTTACATACCCTGAACGCACATGGGACGATCTGGGATGTTCCAACATGGCAAAGACCCAAAACATGAGGCCAAGTGGAGCTGTCATTGGAAGAGCAGACAAAAGTGCAGGTGAAGGAGTGTCCATGTGAGTCTGCTGACCTCAGGATCATGGATCCACTTTGGGGAGGAGTCAAAC
>JAPQRP010000002.1:3458955-3475495 GCA_037367295.1 Apogon hyalosoma
AGAGCCAAGCAGAGCATTTACAGTTTATGGAGACCACAGGGAAAGGATGGAAAAGGAACCAGTTCAGTTTAAAAAAGCAAAATATCACTGCTTTAATGGGTTAAGAAATGAGAAATTAGCTCCTCATACGTCAGTTAAAGGGTTGAAGAACTGAAACATATGAAGCATTGTTGTAATTGTCTAATGGAAGGATGTGAACTATTTGCTCAGGTGGAGACTGTTATTCTCGTCCAGGCTGTGGATTTGTTTGGAGTTCATCCTTACAGACTCATTACTTGTTGGTAGTCGTGTTTGTCAGTTCGAAGGCTTAGATGGACTGAGTCGGGGTTATCCCCGGTGTCTTCTCCGGTTCCATATCTGAGCTGCAGTACAGTCAGGTGCAGCTCCGTGGTTCTGTACAGTTTCTGATCCGTCAGATAAACTCGCCTCCTGCATCATCCATCTTAAACCTGGAAACGATGAATGAATCTGTGCACGCAGCTCACAGAAGGTCAGATTGGTATTCTGCGGCGGCGGCGGCGGCTGCTCTGTATGGATTCTATTGCAGAGGAACATGGTTTCTTCCCTCACTTTGTCTCCTTTATCTCCTCTGTGTGGTTCTTTTAAAACCTCAGACTTCCCCGCTCTCTGTTTCCTCTTTATTCCTTCATCCTTCATCATCATCATCACCATTACCGAAGCCTTCACCTACAGTCTGCATGCTCAGACCTCCGACCTCTACCCTTTCTATTGATCCAACAACTGCATCTTTTCTGGCTGTATGCTGCAATAAATCCTCTCAGATCAGACTCGCAACAACTGTCAAATTCTCTGCATCTGGTATTTTTGTGTAAATTTCTGCGCACAAAATCTCTATGAGAAACAAACTTTTAGAACCAAAACCTAAGCCGCTATAATTCAGTGTATATTTGTAGTTTAATTGGAAATTCTAGACTCTTTATGTCCCATATCTGTCCCATGCACCTTGTTTTTTTATTTTACCATGTACATATATGTTGGATATATTTGTTTTATGTGTTGTATAGATTTGGCTTTTTGTATATATTAGTATTTCTGTGTAGGTTTTGGTATATTGTCGATACTTTTCAGTACATATTTTAATCTTTTGTGATATTTTTACAGTCTTTTTGCACTTCAAGTTTTTTTGCTGCTAAACTGATTTTCATTGTTCCTATAACAATGAAAATACAGATCTGTTCTATTCTACGTTCTATATGTAAATAGAAATAAATAAATAAAATGCTCTATTTTTAGTTTTGCAGCCTGGATCTCTATGACACATCCACATATGCTTCATGTCTGGTGTAGCCACTCTTACAGTTGCAGCATCTGCTCTGCATACATTACATGTTCTTTGTAGCCAGGGGTAAAAAGTTGATGAATTGGACTAAAGAAAATAAGCATAACAGGACAGTTATGGTCCATTAAAGTGTGACGGCATTTACAGTTTTACACTTCCAACAACCACAGCGAAAGATTGGAGTCAGTTCTTTCGTGTCTTAAAAGGTAATACCACCAACGGCCACTAGATGCTGCCTTGCATCTCTATTTATGGCTAAAAAAGCATTGATATTAGTGAGTCAGGGTTTGATTGACAGGTATGATGGACAACGCCCTGCCCCCCAAATCAGACTTCTAGAACCCCTGTTTATTCACTAAAGCTTTTTTTTTTATTTGACAGGAATCTCACTGCACATAAGGCAAAATAGCAACAGTGTTTACAGACTTCATTACACAAATATTTGGCAAAGTTAACAAGTTAGGATGGATGTATTCATTTGTAAATGCTAATGCTAGGGGCTGTGTGTATTTGAATTTATAGGGACAATAAAGTGAGTAATCCTTTAACTTTTAGGAGAACCGGATGCTATTTCAGTGTCTAAAAGCAGAATCAGTCCAATTCATTCCAGTGGGAGAAAAGAAAGTGATTCACAGATTTCAGCTTAATTCTTTAGCTCAGAGGTCTTCCAGGTAAACATAGGACGAATTTCATGATCATGAATCACAAGAACATATGATTTTGCTTGAGGCCTGTCTGTGACTGCAACAAGACTCTCATCTGATGGAGGCAAATCTGAGCAAGAAAATATGTCGAATGAGGATTATGATAAAATAATATTAGCAGTATTAAATGATGATATTCCTTCCACACGGCATCCTCAACCATTTTATGATCACTGGGGAACCATGCAATACACCATCCTTGTATATGGAGCTATTTTGTTGTTAATCCATATACTTAACAATTCTAGGCATACACAATGGGCCAATTGATGCAAGTAACAAAAAAAATTGGGGTTGTGAATGGAAGGTAGCAGTTAGCATTAGCCTTGTGCTCCTTCAGCTCTGCACTTTAGCCCAGACATGGTGATTTACAACATGGCAACATCCTTAAAGGTCTGAAATTGGAGGAAGCAATGTTTATAAAGGATGTAATTACTCTTATCTTTTTAAATTAATTTGTTTCATTATATTTTATTTTAGCTTTGAGAGAAAGGTGCAATACGTAGATTAGGTGGATTACATAATTTTGATTATCCTGACTCCAAATGTTGTGACTGAGAATGTTTTGTTTATTATATGTGTACGAATGTGAATGTAGCAACAACAGTCAATAAAGTTTATCCTGGTCCTGATCAACAATCAATAGCTGGGTTTCCATTACCCTCAGAAATGCACAAAATGTAAACTGCAACATTGAAGTCGCAAAAAAGTTTTTACGCTCTCATGAGGTGGTTTATGAGACGTTTCGATATAGAAGTATTACTCAAAAGTGTAATGGAAACACATTTTGGTCATTTTGACCCATCTGGTCCTGGTGGTTCTGCTCAGGCCAAACGTCTCCCCTATGACCCTGGACTCAGAACAGGTGGTTCTAGTCTGTTCAGGCCAATAGACACTGGCTTTAGTGGAGGAACTGCTTCCCTAGGGAAGGACCAGTCTGGAGCCACCAGAGGTTCAAGAACATCACACAGTTCAGTGAACGGTACCTGGGTCACCGGGAAATTCTGGATCCACAACTGGTTGGTGAATTCCTGATGTACAGTTCAGTCCCATAAATCCATTGTGTGTGTCCGCTGCCATAAATAAGGACTTTTCCTTGGGTGGATTCTCCGTTCCTTCTTCTGTAGTTGAAGACAGTCAGTGCAATAGCAGTAGATGAACCCACACTACAGTGGCAACAGCGTGGAGGTTTAAACCAAACTCAGTGAAACCAGCGTCTTACGAGAACTATACATTTTACAAGAATTACAACATGTCGCAAGATGGGACTTTACTAGAATCACACATCAGAAGCCAAACACTCTAATGGAAACACCTACAAGTAGCAACTGTAGAAATATAACTTTTATTTTGCAGAAAACCGTAACAGAAGCCCAGCTAATGTTGGCAAAACTTTGCTTCTAGTGTCAAATATGAACCCGCTCTGGTTTAATGCATCAGACTCCAACTTGTTCTGGTATATTAGTGAAAAACAGGAGTGGAGATGCAGAGCAGAGTGGATGGAGATGAAAAGCATCCGACTTCTTCTTCTTACGTCTAAATTTGAGCCTGCCAGAGGAAGAAAAAAAAGGCTTTGAAAGCAATGGAGCCTTCAGACCAAACCGGTAATCATAGCGAAGAAAATCTCCATCTCAACCGGCAGCTCATTCAGTCCGATACTCTCATCTGAAAATAATGTTTTCTTAAACAAGTGGAGAAGATAAAACTACCAGTTGGAAGACATAATTGTTTCCATGCAAATCAATGCTTTTCAAGTATTGCAGAAGATAATGTGCCATTATCTCATTTCCCTGGTATTTGATATTGTTTCCAGCTTTAATGTTTTGACATTTAGCTCTGGCAAATTCCTGATCCTCGTGAAACTAGATCAGATAAAATTGCAATTATTTCACTGTACTGGCAGACATTTGTCATTTTAATCATTTGGGTCTCAACTTCCTCAGGATCTCCAATAAGGAGAGAAAATCCATTTTTCCTTTCATGTGAAATTTTTCTGAAACTTGGTGGCAGGATGGGACATACGAACCAAAAATTAAACCCTAAATTCTGGATCAGATCCTGGTTCTTACTAGTCTTGGTGTAACAGAATCATTTTTAATATTATGTATTCTCTGAACAACCACTTACATTCTATTCTTTCTTTAGCTATCATCAGGGGCGCCCCTGATGAGCGTAATCATTGTGGACCCTACAGAAATTGACTGTCTTCTCAAGCTATGGGGGGGGGGCTGTATATGTAGATAGGGGTGCAGTCCATAAACAGTGTCACTTACGATAGCATGAAAACAAAACTACAACTTAAGATGTTTTCAACGTTTGACTCCTGACTTCTATGCCTCTCATACAACGGCTCTCACATCAAACTTTCAGAACTTCTAACCTGTGTCCTCTGGGCCCCCTCCACTGCTCTATGGGCCCCCCAGAAATACTGGGCCCCATGAATTGGTCAATGTCACCCCCCTTATCAGCGCCCTAGCCTATTACAGCTTCCAGCTTTTTCTTTAGGGTTAGTTTTAGTTTTATCCAGCTCATCTTTATTTCATCTGCATTTTGTTCCCTTTTGAATCTTTTCTAGTATTTGTTACCCATTAACATCCGATCATTTCTCAGTATGTATATATTTTCAAAACACCCATACATTTATAGTTTGTTTCCTTAAGTTCATCTGGTCCGGTTCATATGGTCTAGTGTCAAAATTGGACCGCCTTTGTTTAGCAAAGGCCGGTTCTGTTTATTTTTTTTCATCTTTACATGGTTTGTTCATTTGTGTCCAATTCAACAGGCATGTAAACAACTCCAAGGATGTCCTTTACCCTGAGACTGATTGAATTCCTGTTTCCACTTCCGTTCTCCAGTGTCATCTTTCCATTATGTATGGAGGATGCATCTAAAGTGAAGAGCTGTTCATGATAAAGCACTTGTTTGTTTGTTCTTTAAGTTTCTGAAATGACCTCCACATCCATATGTCCATGGAAACCTTCTTACCAACACTGTTTTGTATTGGTAAGTGAACGCAGTAGGCTAATGTCCCAAATCTGAAATGTTTTGGTCAATATTTAGTTACATTTTTACTGTAACTATGGATAAGCCTAATCATGCAGAAACGGAACTTGCCTACTGGTTTAAAGTGCGGCATTGTTACAGCTCATCATTGCATGGTTATTATAGGCTGGGGCGCCATAAAGGGTGGGTAAACATGACAATTTCATGGGGCCCAGCATTTCTGGGGGGCCCATAGAGCAGTGGAGGGAGGCCAGTGGATAATTTCGTGTACAGTCCGCCATACAAGAGAGGCGCAGAAGCGGGGGCTAGGACGTTGAAAGCATGTTAAGTTTAATTTTCACATCACACCACCGTTAGTTACGTTATTTATGGACTGCACCCCCACATATGTAACTGCTGCCCCTAACCCATGTACAAACCCCTCCCCACCCCCTGACAAATTGACAAGATACTTTTATGGGGCCCACAATTGCTAGCGACGCCCCAGATTATATGCATTTTATTCCCAAATGGTACAATCTGCAAGTTTTACAAGGAGGCTGGGTCAAATTTTTCCAATTTTTAGGAGAAATTTATCTCATCATACACCAATCAGCTATAACATTATTTCAACTGACAGAAGAAATGTTTATAATATTGATTATGTCATTCCGATTATTTCATTCACTGGGTTGGATATATTAGACACTGAGTGAACTCTGAGTCCTTGAAGCTGATGTGCTGGAAGCAACAAAATGATCAAAGTAAGGATCTGAGTGACTTCGACCAGGTTCATATTGTAACGGTGATGACTAGGTCAGAACAAATCCACAAAACCAGGTCTTGTTGGGTGTTCCTGGTCTGCAGGCATTAGTACCAACCAAAAATGGACTATGGTAGGACATCCCAGTCTCAGGACCACTGATCATCTGCGGGTGTTGGACAAATAAACCAGATCCATGGAGGTCCACCACTCTACTTCAAGGACTTCAGGGATCTGCTGCCAACATCTTGGTCCCGATACCACACACACCGGCAGTGGTCTGGTGGAGTCTAGGCCTTGATGGTAATCATGTTCTGCTCCCATATATGCTGGACTGGTTGAGATCCAGTTGTTCTTTTGATACTTTTGGTTGGTTCTAACCTCTTTACATTGGGAATGAACAGCAAGATCTGGAGAAGCTCTGACCCAGTGGTTTGGACATCACTATTGATCACTCGTCAAAGTTTTCACATCTCTACTTACTCTTGAATATGCCCGTTTCATCAGCAAAGACCTCAGCTGACCTCATTTTGTGGACGCATAATGATGATGAACCTAGACCTGACCAACTGAATCAACCCCAGATCATAACACTGCCCCCATGGGCTTGTACTGTAGGCACTAAGCATGATGGGTAATGACTCTGGAACAGGATCAGTCTGGACTCACCAGACTATATGATCCTTTCCCATTGAAACACAGTCCAATCTTTATGTTTTCTACAAACTGATGGTTGTCAAAGAAATGAGAAGCTCCTCATGACCTGAAACATTCATCTGAGCGCTTCCTTTGTTAAATCCTGGTTGCTGAGCTTTGTGTGAAGTATCCTGGTCTAACTGAAGCGACAGCCACCAAAATGACTCACAGGAACAGAAGGGTCATCTTCTACCATCTTCACCATAACAACTTTTGCAGGAAAAATTAAGTGTCTGACAAAACATGAAAAGTCATTCACAGAGTCAGGAGGAGAATATTGGATTTACTGACATGTCTTTACATATTGCATTACTGATGTTAACTCATGGGCCATGAACCCTTGAAGCTACTTGAATTTTCCTTTTGGATGATAAAATAACTTTCTATAAAATGTAAGTTGAACAGTATTGTTTTGCAATTCTTTACATCTGTTGCATATTGATTTATTTCATTTAATGTATTTATTCATTTTTCAGTTTATTTATATTTGTATGTATCTTTGTATCTTGTATCCTATTTTCTGTTGTTGTTGTTGAAATGTTTTCTTTAACTATTTATTTGTCTTTTATTTGGGATTTGAGTGATTGGCCTTGGGTGAGAAGGGAGTTGACATTCAGCTGTGACAATTCATGTCTATTCTGTATCTGCATTTTTATACCTTATGCTGTGCATCACTCTGTTAATAGTAGTAATTTTATTTGTCCATTTAACAAAACATGATATATACGTACATACAGTTCGGATCTCCATCCCAAACATGGGTGAAAAGGCGTAGGCTGAAGCAACAGCTTATTTATGCCTGTCCTATTTACAAGAAGGAAAGTTGCATAAACAAAACAAGATAACTGTCCAAAATGTTCAAAATGTTCTATAAATAAAGTTTAAAAAAAAAAATCCATTGCATATTGAAATTCTGGATAGCAGCAGTAAAAGCATCGTAATCACACATTAGAGAAGTATTTTACATAAGATACTAAAGCACTGGCTTCACTGTGGAGCTGCGGTTGTTGCCCACTGCCAGTGCCATCAGTTTTCCTTTAATTTGTCTTCTGTCTGTTGTTCTGTCCAGCCACTAAAGGCTCTCGAATCCCTTCTGTAATCCCATTTTGTCTCGTAGCCCTGCCTGACAATATGAGCATCCTGATGGCAGCGTCACAGATCGGAAAATGATTATACAGGATATTTGAAACGACACCGAAGTTCAAGTCGGAGCTCTTTTTGGGTTATAAATCTGGCTTTTAATACAAATCCATCCTCAGTCTGATTCAAAGGTGGTTTCACATCCTGATATCGTCCAATTGTTGGTGTGTTGGAGGAATTTCACATCTTATTTGAAATAATCCCAACCTGTATGAGCAGAGGCCCAGTAATCCAGTAAAACCCTGCGTCCCCTCACTACGCCACCACAACCGCAACACACTCGCACGCGTAGTAACACACACCCCGGCACAACTGCAACACACTCACACACATAATAACACACCAGCATTGCTAAGCCTGCCCGTGAAATGGGATTCTCAGGGATGAGAGCTGCTCTTTGTGATCACAGAGGGGGACCCACCGCACACACATCCACGCACTGACATCGGCTATCGCTGCATGTGTGCGTTTGTGTATTTGTGTCTGTGCCTCTTTATGTTGAGACACACACATCTGAAAAATGAGACAAACACTTCTTTTTTCTCTGAAGGCTCTCTGGAATGGATGTTGTGGGACTCAACTGTTTCTATGGCAACTGCAGCCCATTTACTTCCCAGTGTGTGTTTGAGTGTGTGTTCACGCTGTGTGCCTCTGTGTGTACTCATACGCTGAGTGTATTTTTGTGTGTGTTTGTTTCCGTGTTGATGTCATGACAGCAGCCGACCTGCTCTGATGGATGGGAGTCGTGGCGTTGCCGGTGGCTGATCAGAAACAACCAGAGCCAACATGGCGACATCTGTCGTCCCGTTTCCCCCTCAGGAGGGAACAGATGCAAACAAATGCACTTCTTTTCTGGAAAATAAAAATACAATAAACTAATCTCACAATTGTGCTGGCAAGCTTACAAAAGCTCAAAGTTCCATATAATGACTCCATGAGAATACTGTTTAAAAAACCTCGATGGTCTAGTGTGAGTTATTTTGTAACGGAGTTAACACTTTTCAGGCTCTTATGAGAAACTAAACATGCAAATTTATCTGGTGATTTAATGATTCTCAGAATTCCATCATTATGCTGTGGACAAATCGCAGCCATAGTTCGGTGCCGTACCACTCAGCCTTGTGGCGACACTAGTACAGTTTTTTTTTTTTTATAATATTAGTGATGTTTTGTCTGTGTTTTTAACCTGACCAGTTCATCAGTCCTGCGATGAACTGGCGACTCATCCAGGGTGAACCCCGCCTTCGCCCATATGTAGCTGGGATAGGCTCCAGCGACCCCCGCGACCCTAGTGAGGATAAAGCAGGTTTAGAAAAGGAATGAATGTTTTGTCTTTTTTTTTTTTTTTTTGTGTTTTTAAATGGATTCCTGAGTCTGGAAATAAAGATAAAGATGATGATGATGAGTCATACACCCAGTCTTAAAGGTACAACATGCAAACATTATTCTCAGCTTTAAGGTAAAAAAAACAAAAAAACACAAACGTTGCACATGATCTAAAAGGTAAAAACACACTAACACCAACATTAAATACAGTTTAAAAGGTAAAAATATGCAAACTTCACACTCAGCCTTAGAGGAAATCAGTATCACTGGTTGTGACATTTGCCACATTTTTACTTGACATCACAGTAAAGGAGGCCAACATTACACCACAACTAAAATGTAAAAACACACAAACGTGATACTTGGTCTTAAAGCTAAAGAAGTGCAAATGTCAAACTTCGTCTTCAAACCTGTCACGAATATCACCTGATTAAAAGTAAAACCTGCAACCCAGCTGTAAATGGTACCGATACACACACTGATCTCAAACATGCACCAGAACTAACATGTAAAAAAAACAAAAAACCACAGTGTCTGTGTTTTCTACGTCTGAGATCCATGTGATGTTTTGGATTGTGACATTTGCCACATTTTTACTTGACATCACAGTGAAGAATGCCAACATTACACCAGGTCTAAAGTGTCAAAACACACAAACGTGATACCTGGTCTTAAACTGTCACACATATCACCTGGTCACGAAGGTTGTGCCACTGTTAACCTCAGCTGTAAAAGGTAAAAACACTCAAACGTTGAACTGGGTCTTAAAGGTACAACACCTAAGCTGTGGCGTTGGCGGTGACTGATCCCAAACAACAGGAGCCAACATGGCGACACATGGCGACATCTGTCATCCCGTTTCCCCCTCAGGACGGAACAGATGCAAACAAACGCACTTCTTTTCTGACAAATAAAAAGACACCGCCATTCTCACAGTGTCAGTGAGTCATAAGCAGATATGTTTAGAACCGTGGAGTTGGCCGGCTTCAAAGATTGGAAAGTGGCCGCGCTGTCGCAGGGAGAACAGGCTAATAATGGACGAGCAGAGACGACGCGAGAGGCAGAGAACCTGGACGGAGCCGATAGCTTTGAAGAACCGAGCCGAGGTCAGGGCCGCGACGACACCGACGCCTCTATAAAAGGAATAAAAACTAACAACCAAATGGAAATGAATCATAAGATGAAGCTGTCGAAACGCCTGTCCAATTAAACGTCCAGAGGAAACGCTTTGACATCTTACAAAATTAGCGTCTCTACATTCTTTCACACACAACAAAACCTATCAGGCTAATCTGTGTCCAGTACATTTTTACACATGACTAAAAGCACCACAAGACTGTCAGAAGACTTACGACGTCTGCGTTTCCCACAAATGACAGCCCTACCATTAATGCTCTGTCTGCCTTTCGTGGTTAATTGCTTTTCCTCACCATTATTATCCACTAATTAGACTGTGTTACCACACCTAGTGCAGAGCATCACTGTCTAAGTAATGCTGCAGGTTTAGTTAAAGTCTGTTCTAGCTCAGCTGTTTTACACACTGAGAGTTTGTTTAAAAAAATAAAAAATCAGCCATGAAGTCGATGAATTAATACTGGAAAATAGCAGATTTTCATGTAAAAATGCTAATTTAGACCAGGGCTGTCAAACTCATTTTAGTTCAGGGGCCACATGAAGCCAAATTTGATCTGCAGTGGCCGGACCAGTGAAATAATAACAGAATAATATAGAAATAATGTCAACTCCAAACTTTCCTCTATGTTTTAGAGCGGAAAAAGTAAAATTATGCGACGCAAATGTTTACATCTACCAACTCTCCTTTAAAACAATGTGAATAACATGAACAAACTGAAATTTATTAAGAAAACTAAGTGCAATTTTAACAGTATTCTGTCTCACTTTATCATTTACATGTAAATTACAATGTACAGATCACAGTGGATCTACAAATACACAGAACAAATACACAAAACATTTAATAACAGGCAGAATATTGATAAACTTACACTTCTGACATTTCAAAATGTTCATATTTGTTCAGGTTATTCACGTTTTTGTGAAATGATAGTTTTAGTGTAAATACAGTGAAATACAGTGAAAATATTTACATTTACAGAGAAAAATTCAGAGTTGTGAGTATTTATAGGTTATTCTGATAGTATTTGACTGATCCAACCCACTGGAGATTAAACTGGTCTGTTTGTGGAACCGGAACAAAAATGATTCATATCTTTAGTGTGATCCCAGGGGTCAGACTGGACCCATGGGAGGGCCAGATTTGGCCCCCGGACCGAATGTTTGACACCTCTGATTTAGAGGATAGTTTTCAAATAAATAGTAATTAATCAAAAAAGAAAGTCTGAAAGGAGAGAGAAATTCATTTGGAAGCTGCCACAAAAAACGTTCTCAGTCATTAAGGGTTAAAATGAGGTGTCCTGTAGGCTATATACAACTGGAGATCATTGTTTAAACCAGGGGTGTCAAACATACGGCCTGTGGGCCAAAATCGGCCGCCAGAGGGTCTGAGTCTAATCTGTGGGATGAACTTATGAAAGGTATAAATGGTGTCAAAACCATTTTAGTGCAGGTTCCACATAGAGACCAACATGACCTAAAGTGGATCAGACCGGTGAAATACCATCATGATAACCTATAAATAATGACAACTCATTCTACTTAAACCGAAAGAGAAAAAAAACACCCACATTCAACCTTTGGCTTAAAGACCTTATGAACGACCTGACATTAGAGAAGAAGATTTACCACAAGAGGCAATGCAGCCAAATTCTATGCAATGTGGCAGCCTGTCTTATCATACATTAAAAAAGATGGACACAGACAGTTTCTCTTTGTAACTAAGGATATATATTTATTTTATCTTATTTGAATACATTCATTTTATTTGATGTATTCATTTTGGATGTGTACATTTATATATTTTTGTTGGCGTATGAGGTGCATCAGGGTTGGGGGTACATAACGATGTTGTTATATTTTATGTACATTCAAATGTACAGTTATGATTGTTACAATAAAAAATTCAATTAAAAACAAAAAAAAAACTTTGGAGAAAAAAAAAATGACAACGCCAATATTGTCTCTTTGTTTTTGTGCAAAACAATAAAATTACATGAAAAAGTTTGCATTTACAAACTGTCCGTTTATAAAAAAAAAAGTCAATCACCTGAACAAACATGAAAATGTATTAAAAGAAGTGCAAATGTACCAACATTCTGCCTGTTACTAAATGTTTTATTTATAGATCCACTGTGATCTGTGCGTTCTAATGCATGTGATAAACTGAGGCATAATGTGGTTAAAATTGCACAGTTTTTTCTTAGAAATTGTCAGGTTGTTATGAGTGAGTGAGCGAGTGAATGAATGAGTGAATGAATGAATGGTTTCTTTTGGTTTGTACATTACTCACCGCACACGGCACAACAACCACAATAAACACAAAAACAAAAAAAAAGGAATATTCTAGAAGCAAAAGCTTGTTTTTTGCCTCTCCTTCTCACCTGACTCACCGCTTACGTTAAACTGAATGTGTTCAGCATCGAGCGTTCTCATTAGAACAAAAGAATCAACAGCAACAAAAACACATCTACCATCTCCACTTAATATCCCTGACTGATCTTATACTCAAGGCATTTTTTAAAATTTAGTCAGAGAATGAAAAACTTAAATTCATCTTCAAGTCCATTCCATAATTTCACACCCACAACCCAAATACATCTTGACTTCCCATTTGTTCTCACTTTAGTTCATTCACAAATATAAAGACCTCTGTTGTTCATGTTATTCATGATTTTTTTAAAGGATACACTACAAAAAATGTAAATCTGACTAAGTGTATTTGTTTCATTTCTAGTTCAAGTATCTCATCACACTTAAAATCAGACAGAATCACTTACAGAGGAACTTTACAGTGAGATATAAGAACTGATTTATGGACAATAGATCTGGAAAATCTGATTGAACAAATCTTATGATAATTTTCACTTGTTCCATTGGCAGATTTATTTTTTTTTGCTTGAATTAAGCAAAAAAATCTTGAAATAAGCAAAAAAAAAAAAAATATATGCCAATGGAACAAGTGAAAACGATCTTGTTCAGATTTGTTCAATCAGATTTTCCAGATCTATTGTCTATAAATCAGTTCTTTTATCTCACTGTAAAGTTCCTCTGTAGGTGATTCTGTCTGATTTTAAGTGTGATGAGATACTTGAACTAGAAATGAGACAAATACACTTGGGAAGATTTGGATTTAATCCAGTGTAGCTTGTAGATGTAAACATTCTAATGATGTAATTTTACTTTTTTCCTCTCAAAAACACAGAGGAAAGTTTGGAGTTGTTGTTACTTATAGGTTATTCTGCTCTTTTTTAGACCATATTAGGCCAAATGTGGCCTCTGAGCTAAAACAAACTCAACACCCCTGGTTTAAACTCAGAGTCCAAGTCATTTAGTGCCAATATAACCAGAATACCATGCTTTTCTTTTCCTTTTTTCATATCCACTCGGGTGCTGCTCCATTCATTTACAGCATAATCCACCTTATCTGGTCCAGATCCGTGTGAAAACCTTCCCGTTTGTTCGTGACACAAACCGGCTTCGCTCTGTCGGTTTTGTTCACAAGCTGCTGAACTACATCTGCACTGAGCACAATGGGAAGTGGTTAGTGTTATGTCGTTTCTTTTTTTTTTTTTACCCCCCTTTCTTCTGTTAGTCTGTGGCTTTTGTGGCTGAGAAGGTCAACAGATGATAAACTCTTCTAAAACACTGGAACACACAGTCCTTCCACCTCCAATATCTTTAAAGTGGATCGCCTTCAAATTAGAGGATAGAGGAAATGTCACAGCACACACACTCTCTTTCTGTCTCTCCGTCAGCCCTTCTGTGGTTTATAGTGCACTACTTCAAAGGTTATTCTCTGACCTTATTCAGGCTCATATCTAAGGAAATAAAATAGAAGGCAACTCTGCGCTCCCTACTGAATGCTCTTTTTGCACAGACACGACGCCGCTGCTCCTGCATGTCCTCCGCTTTATGCCCCCCCCACTCCACCCGTCCATTCCCACAAGAATAAATGAAAGGAAAGTCGAAGTCAAACGGGTTACGGTTCTGTAAAAAAAAAAAAAAAAAGACGCTTTTCAGAGTTTCACTGAGGAAACATTTGTTGTTTCCGCTGGTCACGGATGTCACTGATCTGTTCTGTTGCACAAAACCTGCAACTTAAGCCACTAAGACAGAAACTATATGGACAAAAGTGTTCAGACATGTTGAATTCAGGCCGTTTTATTTCAGCTGTTTGACAAACATCACTATATGGTTTTATATTGGGATAAATGTCATTGCATTGGTTAGTTTGGTTCCAAAATGCACCAGAGATTGTTTTTACTTAAGTTCTCTCAATATTATTTTTTTTCATCATGACTATCATTTTAAATGCTCTTCCTCTAAATTTCTAAAATATATTTCATGCTCTGACTGTAAATATTCATTTTGTACCACAACTAACCATCTACGTTCTTCAGATCTCACTGAGGAAGAAAAACCTACCATTAAACTTTAACTTCTGATCTAAACTGTTTAACAGTGTTTTTCAACCTTGGGATCATGACAAATAGGGTCACCTGACATTTCTAGTAATTGATCAAAACAAAATTACAAATAAAAACATTTTTAATGATTACCCCGCCCCCCAAAGGGGAGGTGAGGGTATTGTTTTTGGTTCATTTTTTTTGTTTGTTTGTTTGTCAGCAACTTTACACAAAAACTATTGGACCAATTTCCATGAAATTTCAGGAAAGGTGCGAGGTGGTCCAGAAAAGATCCTATTAAATTTTGGTGAATGTAGGTCAAAGGTTAAGGTCACCAAAAATATGTTTTCGCAATGATAAGAGATAGGACAAATCAGGTAAAACGTTTGCGAGGGGCGGGGTTTGTTGTGCCTGGCACCACCAGTTTAATATATAATTTCATTCTAATTAAAACGCCACACACTTTTTCTAATAAAAATCCAGTTCAAATAAAATGCAGGATATAATATCTGAGAGGGCATAGCTTGATTGGTCCGATCATGTGACTGTGTGCGTTACGACGCTTCCACCTGCCCGGACACAGTCGCAGTCAGAAAACCAGACCGGACCGAGAATGGAAAGACTTCTTCACCCGCCTGGTCCTGCTAAGACATCTGCAAGAGAAACTGAGAAGAAGACGCCAAAAAAAGGTGCATTATATGCATTATACAGACTAAATGTTATCTAAAATTAATGTATATTTGTAACTTACTACAGCAAACTATGACATGATCAAAAACAAATTAATTTTAGCAAAAAATGTCTCTGTTTTGAATGTCTGGGGTCGCCAGAAATGTGTGATGTTAAAATGGGGTCAGAGATAAAAAAAAAAAACAAAAAAAAAAGGTTGGGAACCGCTGAGTTATGGTGTTATTATTTAACTGGTCCGGCCCACTTGAGGTCAAACTGGGTGTCTGTGGCCCCTGAACTAAAATGACTTTGACACCCCTGCTCTAAAACATAAAGAAATGTTTGGAGTTGACATTATTTCTAAGTTATGGTGTTATTATTTTACTGGTCCGGCCCACTGCAGATCATATTGGGCTGAATGTGGGTCCTGAACTAAATAACTTTGCCCTAAACAGACCTGATAGATAGTGAATATTTCCATATGTTCAGCGTCTGTGAGTATCACGGTTAAACTGCTCTTCAGATTTCCTGTTGCGGTGAAACCACCCACCCCTCCGTTGGGTCGTGGTTCAGCGCAGGTGGAAATGAAGAAACGCATTTCAGTTGAGATTAAGACCTGAAATGTAGGGTTTCAGCTGCGACCCGGCGACCTGTGGATCAATAATAACAGCTCAGAGTGACAGGCCCACAGATTGAAGCGGTTCTGTTTTTCCCGCTCGGTCCGTCCTGAGCCGTTTGTCCGGGCGTTCACTCTGTAATCAACGTCAGCGTTTGTCAAAGACCGGATGGCAACGTGACATTTCAGAACAAAGCCCGGTGTCGGCAGCAGAGGGGAGGGGGCAGCGACGGGGGGAGGAAAAAAGTGTGGTGAGCAATCAGAAGGGAAGCAAAAAGGTGCTAATGAGCACGTTGGAAGCTCGCAGGTGGTTTTTAGTGATGACAAAGTGGCTTTCACCTGTCTGCTCTGCTGCCATCTCACGTAGCATCGCACATCACGGCACAGCTCGGTTAGATAACGGCACGAAGGACGCAAAAGAGAGAAGAGAGGGATGGAGGATAAGTTTAGAAAACAAAGACAGCGACGGCAGCATCCGTCCGTCTGTCTGTCTGTGCTCATGAAGCTGAACCCCGGATCTGAGAAGAAGAAGTTCAGCAAAGTAAAAGAGTCTGGTTTCACAGAGTCTCAGGTTTTTATTTTTGAGAGAAACAAAACAAAACACAGGCCCAGTGTTTCAATACCAGGCTGAACTCGTGAGGTTGTCACGTTCTGCCGCTGTAGCAGAGTCCTGTGGTCGTGACACAGGAGATCAACAGTAACTATATCGATATCACTGACTATGTGGGTTCTTCTGTGAACCTGGTCTAAAAACAGGACCTGGGTCTAAATCCAACCCAGATGTAGACGAATGTTCTGAAG
>JAPQRP010000002.1:3525794-3537168 GCA_037367295.1 Apogon hyalosoma
ACCAACAAGTCAGGAACTGCAGGGTCAGACCAGATCAGATCAGAAATGTCAACATGGAACCACACATTTGGGCCATTTGAGTATTTCACATGTTTAATTTGTGCGAACAATCGAAAGAATGAAAACAACTCGTTTTTTCACCTTTGGTTTGTCATTTTGTCGTTTTCCGATTGTGGATTCTCAGTTGAATATGAAAAGAACGAACGATACACAGGTTGGGAGTGATGTGCAGGTGACGTTAGCCGTGGGGTCAGAGGCAGCGTGCGGCGGAGATGTAGCATTCACTGTGGGCCACGGATCAGCCTGAGGGATGTTTCGGTTTTTGGGTTTTTCAGAGGCGTTTTTGTGAAAGAAGCCGCAGTAGCTGAGGCAGTAAAAGTTTAGCTCAAACCTAAGCAGTGAAAGTGAGGCAAATGATGCCGCTTAATGACTCAATTAACTCTGCAGCAGACTGACTTCCATCTTACTCCATGTTCCACTAAGCCAGACGTCCAGAGAATTATTCACCATCAGTCTGGTAAAGGTTCATACTGTCTACCATATATAATTATGGTAATTCATTTATCAGACTGTCTGATAAATTAATTACCTACAATATTCACTATCAGACTGAAGCCAACACTCAAAACTTTTCCCCTGTGGGTATTTCATGTGAAAAGCCAAGGTTGTATTTGTCTTTTTTTCTTAACACACTTTTTTGTAAAAAAAAAAAAAAAAAGTTTGTATTAAAAGGGCCGAATGTGCTTTTTAAGAGTCAAAAAGAAACAGAGGAAATGAGATTCGGAGCTGCAGAGAAACAAATACAAAGAGTACAAATGAAGGTGTGTTGGTTCATTTATCTGCTGTCTCCTTAAATAACATTAAACGGTACTGAACTGTACTGCATCTTGTTCTAATCGATTTACACTGAATAAAAACATACTGAATCATCCCGCCCTGGAGCAGAGTCAGAATATTTGTATGTTTTGTGCAGCCTGTGTGCACCTTTTCAAAGTAAATTTCAATTAATACTGAAATTTTAGCAATCATTTCTCAAAAATTAGCAGTTTTTGGCGTGGTGTACAGCACTAAAGTACCAAGATGACTCCATGATGAGTGTGGAATTCTGTTTTTTCACATTATTGGATAATAGTTGTATTTTACTTTTCATTGTCTGTTATTTCACTGCACTTTTACAGGTCCTAGATGACAGAATACAAGTATTGATAATTGGTAGTTTTTCATAAACTGTTAGATTTTCCATTGGTTCCAACAGTTTCAGTAACACATTTATGTTTAGAGTTTGTAAATGAGGGTCAGGCGTACAGCTGGAGGAGGGTCTTAACCTCCTGGTATCCAGATCAGCATATTGTGCACACTTTGCACTTCATGTTATAAAAAGGTCATATTATTTTCACAGTTTGTTTTAGGTCAGAATTCAAGCGTTCATTTTTTACATGATTTTTAAAATTTTGACCCAGTCAATAAAATCAGCACATTAGAAAAGGACATTAGTGTAATAATTTTCCATTGTTTGCAAAGTGAATAAAAAATGTACTTTCACACATTTTAGAACATTTGACCTAGCACAAAAAATAATCATGCATATAAACCAGTGTCACTGTTAAACATTTACATTTATGCATTTGGCAGATGCTTTTTTCCAAAGCAACTTACAGGAGGAAGATTAACAATTAATCTCTCTCTCTCTTCTTTATTTGTAAAGCACTTTAAAACAACCACAGTGGACCAAAGTGCTGTACAGAAGAATAAATAAAAAACAAAATAAAAGAATAGAATACAAAAATAGCTTAAATACATAAAACAGCTGTACAGTTAAAAACAATACAAATAGAAACAAAAACCAATACCAAATAAAACAATAGAATACAAATAATAATACATTTAAACATGGAATGTTTGAAGGTGAGGTGCTCTCTGAAGAGCCGGGTCTTCCAGAGCTTCTTGAAGTTCGGCACAGACGCCCCTGTCCAGGTAGTGCTCGGCAGGTCATTCCACCACCGTGGAACGACCCGTGAAAAGAGCCTGGATTGTCTTGTGCAAAGTTTTGGGAGCGCCAGGCGACATTCCCTAGACGAGCGGAGAGGTTGTCGGGCAACATAAGCCTTTATCAGCGTACTTAAGTAGGTCGGAGCAGACCCACTGAGAACTAATCACTGACATAGGCTGAAAAAAAAAAGTAATCAGATTTTTATGTAGAATATTGACAAAAACCAACATTGTTTGGGTTTTTTGCATCAAAAAATATAGTTTGTTTGCATTACAAACATGTAAAAGGTAAAAAAAAAAAAATCACTATTGAGTAGTTTTGTTTACGGCTATTAATGAAATACAAAAGTAGAAAAACACATCAGCCCCCCCCCCATACCATGATTAGTTCACTCCTAAAATGAATTCCTGGACCTTGAAAACCTACACATAGCATTGGATTCACATTCATATTATCTATGTGGTGCAGTTCCATCTGCATATGTTGAAACTGGCCTTAACTCACAATGATAAAGAATCCTTCCAAAAATTCCTGGATCCAGACACTGATCTGGATCACCACCAAAATGTAATCATTTGTTCCTTGTGCCAGTATCAACATTTCCTTAAAATGTCATCAAAATCTTTCCACAACTTTTTGACTTATCTTGCCAACAGACAGACAAAGAAACAAACAAACCACGATGAAAACAGAACCTCCTTGGCGGAGGTAAAAAATGTGAAAAAAGCCAAAAACAAATGTTGTCGTCACTACGGCGCTGCGCAGATTGTATGCTTTCAGTGATTAGGAAGGACCTCTGTGGAGGATACCAGAGGGTTAAGGCCAAACTGTAACAGCAGAAGCAGCAACATTAAGGTGAAGTAGAGATGAAGTGGTGGAAAGGTTTGGGAAAGCTCAGCAGACGAATGTGCAGGGCCAATGACGTCTTTTCAACAGGCTGCAGCTTTAAAATGGAGCAAAATCCGTCTCTGAGGTCCTGTTTCATCAAAACATCATGTCAATACAGATTAATTGGATTGGACTGAGAGACAGATAGTGAGTCTGCGAGTCTGTGTTTGTGTGTCCTGACCTCCCGCCTTTATTTAAGTGCCCAAAGAGGCAATTTGCCTGCGGTCCGCCTGCGTCCTCCGCCCGCCGCTCTGTCTGAAGTAATCTGCCATTTCAGACCCATTTTTACCTGATTGCTTCGTCAGAAACCAAGTGACACCGAGGTCACGCGCTCCGATTGGAAAGTAGATGCAACACAAACACTGTACACCCACGGAGTGAAAATGAGGAGTGGGCTGAAGAGACGGAGAGAGAGGAGGAATAAAGAAAACATGTCTGACACCCACAGCGTGTAGAGGAGATGATCAAATGTCAGGTGTTTCTCTATCGGGCGGGTAGAAGACCTTCAGCGCTCCAACGTGCCCTGAGCAAACCCTGCATTACAACTGCGTCTGGGCAATTAAGGTAATATTATGTCAAGTAGAGTGATTATGGCTTCTGTTCCAGCTAAAAGCGGTCAGGATGTCAAAGTTTAACTATGTAAGCTCCGAAAAGAAGGAGAAAACATGTCATCTGTATTTCTTGTTTTATTCATTTACTCGTGGATCCAGGAAAAGATTTAGCTGTTTTAAACCTATTAATCTGGTCATTTTTCTGTTGGTTTTAGTATATTTTTATTCAAATGTGTATTCTTTTACCATATTATGTACTTTGTTTATATCTTTGTACGGTACTTTGGGCAACTTGTGTTATTTTAGTCGGCGCCGTATAAATAAACTTGACTTTGATCTTGACCTAGAAATAATAAAAATGTCCTCTGAAGCTTTTTCCACAAATTAAATAAGTCTCAAAAAGTGCTGAAGTCCGGCCTTTTACGCTGTGCCCTCTGGGAACTAAGTATGTGAGTTATTTTGTGATCTCTTGGCGTCGCGACAAAGTAAGAAAGTCACAGTTCATGGTGCAGATGGTAAAAAGGATCTGGTTTAGGGGTAAACGGCTGAATG
The DNA here is from genome assembly GCA_037367295.1 of Apogon hyalosoma. Classification (NCBI taxonomy): domain Eukaryota; kingdom Metazoa; phylum Chordata; class Actinopteri; order Kurtiformes; family Apogonidae; genus Apogon; species Apogon hyalosoma. The sequence goes on from JAPQRP010000002.1 coordinate 3,529,776, forward strand.
GACTGCATCTCTTGTCAGGTCACAGATGTCATGAATATTAACCGATAAAACCCAAACATCCAAAAGCATCTACGTGTAAATAATTGGTGTAAATGCAGTTCTTCATCTTTTCATGGTCATCAGATATGACCCATTTGGACGTTCAGAGGCTCCGTAGTTACCGTGGAAACACCATCATCTTCTACAACATTGATTTACCAGTAAAACCTATGGAGTTGGATCAGTGACAGTGGACGGACACACTGGGTTTACGTTCAGTTAATGGTATATTTTACTGAAGTCACCTTTTCTTCTGTTTTTGTTTTTTTTTTTTTTTATTTAATAACCTTTGACTTTGAGCTTTTATGAACCTCTACATGATCAGTCAACGAAACTTAGGAAAATAGACGATTTTCATTGAAAAAAAATGCAAAATTCAGTGGATAATATTATACAAAAACGGTGATAAATCACTTAGGAAAGGTTAAACAGAGGAAAATTCATTTGGGAGCTGACACAAAAGTCACACTGGGTCCTTGTGGGTTAAAATCATTGCACAGTATGTTTTACCTCAGTCTTCAAGAGCGAACTGTAAAAGTATTAAAGAGGTGAAAATGTGTCCAGTCTGGTCGTGTTGAAGCTGCAGAGACCTCATCAGACTGTGAACAGATCGTGGTCAGACAGTTATTATCACATCACCTCCATGACATTCAGGTGTGTAGTCTTTATATTTATGGATTTTCACAGTCTGATCCTTCAACATTTTTACAACAAACTCACACTTTATTCACTTGGAAAATGATCTTTTAAACTGACTAACCTCATAGTGGATAAAGCATAAAAACCATCTCTCACCACTGACTGTAAAACAGTTTCTTTTCTGAAATAAAGTCACATGGGACACAACTGGAAGGGGCGGAGTTATGGGCCTTTATTAAGATTAAGTGGGTGGAGCCAGAGCTGAAAACATCAGTTACATCCAATAGTGTAAAATTCAGCACCATCAAGTTATTTCAACTTCGTAATGAATCTTAACACACAGAGTTGTGTTTGTGATGTGAAACTGAAAATGTACAAACACACTAATGAATATCGACCAGAGCCAGTTAGCAGACTAGCTGACAAGACACGCACACAGTGCCTAGCATTAGCATTGGAAGTTAGCATTAGCACGTAGTATGCGTAAGTAGCAGTGAGCTGCCGTTACAGGTGCTGTGGGACCAACTCCAGATCTTCATCAGTACCAAGTATCAGGTCAATATACGTTTAAGGGCCTTTTTGCTGTGAAGTGGAAGTGCTAACCACTGCTAACCTCTACACCGCTGCGCTGCCCATTATGACTTAATGTCGACCGGAGCTCATGCTAAATAAACTGAGTCTTGCAACTTAAGCACCAGTAAAATTCATAATAAAATGTTGTGATGATCTATAGCATACTTCAAGATCAACGTTAGCAGCCGAGCTAATGCTAACTGCTAACTGACAGACAGTCACTTGTCAATCACAGCGTCCACATTGTTAATTTTACATCAGTGTGGGTTAAACAGTCAGTTTCATGGACAGTCATCTGCACAGACCATTAGAAATAAACGTGTACAGCCTGGTGCAAGAATCCATTTGGGCTTGTTTTGATAATTTTGATAGCTGCAGCATTTAATTAAAGCTTGAAGATGCAGAATTAAAGGTGTGGCAGCGTGAAAGCTTTAGTGCAGAACCTGCCAGAAGCAGCAGTGATTGGCCCAGACCTGCCATATTCATTGTGATTAGATTTAATTTAGGCAGATGCCATTTACACCCACATGCCATTCGCAGCCCATGTGGCCATTTACACCCAATCAGGTGTACATAATGATGGAGACAGTTTGTACCTGTGCCAGCCACACTATTCACACCTGTGTGTTGTTATTAGATGACATTTGTACCTGAATGCAAAACCCTGGAGGAGAAATGATGTGAAAGAGGTTGTTTTAACCCAAACTAAGGTCAGGTACATGAACTGGAACACGTGTATGTTAATGTAATGTGATATTTGAACTGCTGTTTGTCTAATTTTAATGTATTATTCTTCGTAATATGTGACTGTGTTATAATATCGGTCTTGCAGGGTCTCAGTAATTGTACATTTACTTTAACTGTTACTGGTGAGGAAGCATCAGCACCATCGCCGGCTTGTAAAAGTTAAATACAGACTGGTTTTGGAGTAAATCCAGGTGAAAAACATGTTTGAAAAAAACTATGGAAGGGTCACTCAATGTTTCATGTCCACTCTATCTACAACCACTGTGTGGGATCAGCTGAGTTATGACAGAGATGTGACGTTAAAGTGGTTCTGTATAGTATTAATACTCCAAACTCTGACCAGCAGGGGGCAGTCTGGAACCAGAACACACTTAGTTCTACCAAAACCACCAATGAATCAATGCTATATCTACAGACTGTATCAGTCACTGAATAAAGTATGAAGGTAATTATTTCCACATATTTGTATTATGGTATTGCCAAGTACTTTTCTTCAAACTAAAACTTATAGACGCTTATATTGACGGTCACTTAAAATAACACTGTCTTATAATCTTCTTGTGCTGCATCAGCTGATAGTTTACATTATAGCTCTGTTAGCTCAGCTCTGTTTTTAGACAGAAAACAGCCACAGTAAAACCACAAATCCCCTCTATTTTCTGTTCGGTTTGTGTTGTCAGTAACTGAACTACAAGTCTATTTGAATCCAACAAACAAGGTCGGAACTGATTAGTCGGAACCCTGGATTAACAAAATGGCAACTTAGCAAAGATAAAAACATCCTGTAATAACTTTTTACCTCCATAAACCTCAGAATCAAACTCACCCGTGTAGAAGAAACGCTGATGTTTCACCATCAAACTCCATTGTTTTCATTTACAGCGGAAAACAACAGCTTCTATTCGAATCACTTCTTTTCTTTGACTCTAAAAGTTGTTTCTTAATGGTTCTCATCCCATCTGGTCGATTTCTGATGCTTTGGTCAAAAGCCCCTTGGTCCTGTGTTATGTTTGATTTTATTGGATGTTTTCTTTTATTGGATATTTTGATTTTATCAGATGTCTTTTTAATTTTTATTCATCCTTTTATTTTGTGGCAATGACGATGGTAAAGTCGACCCAGTTTTGTTATATAGCCATTGTACAATGACAATTATTCTATTCTATTCGTTTTCCTCAGAGTAACTCACTACTCCCTCTAGTGGTCACATAAATCCACTGGCCTGTTGCTGGAAATAAAATCACCTCATATCTGTACAATCCAATGCATCGGCAGTTTTGGCAGAAGCACTACAATGACAATTTTAGCTCATTTTCTAAATAGTTAAAAGTAGAAATACTACATATACATCCTTTTAATCAAGTTAAAGATAACAAAGAAATATTCAGTAAGATATTGTTTTTTTATTAATAAAAATTAATTCATTTCAAGTTCATTTGCGATAAATCTGAGAAAAAAAAAACAAAAAACAAACCCAAACATCTGAAGTAAAAATAAATGAATTCAGCAAAATATACTTATAAGAAAGGGGAAAATTAAACTCCTGCTTAAACAAGTGGTGATAAAAACAGTAGAAGGCAATTCAGTAAAACAATGAAACCAATTAAAATGTAAAACAACTGGGTCAAACAACAAGCAGCACTGAGTAAAATATGGACAAATTAGACTTTCAAATCGTACAAGTGACTTTTCTGCGTGTCTGTGATTAATTTAACATTAATTAGTCGGAAAGTGAGTCATAAAATAAACACTAAAGTCCTGAAAAGTACAGAAATAAGCCATAAGGATATATGATGGAGCTGGAAATATGAGTGAAACCTGTGACAATGCAGAAAAATTCACATTATGTGTTTGGTTTTGTTGATTCACATCAGAACCAAATGAACAGGGTGGAAATTAATTTTTAGCAAACACACCTACATACTCTGTTATTGATTCATATCCTGGTTAGTTAACAGATAAGTGCGGGATAATTTGTTTACATGCATCTTCATATCCTGAACACTAATAGCTTTTTTTTTGTGTGCGTCTGAATGGACCAAAGCAGTGGAATATTACCATGGAAACAAGTGGAGGAAACAGAAGGCAGGCTATGTTCACATTAACATCAACATGGAAGAGTGGAGCCGATAACAGGCTGCTGCAGACAGAGGCTGTGTTTATAGATCACTGCATACCCCGAGAACGCTATAGATAAATAAATGAGGCTCTGAAATTTATATTCGCTTGGAAATACAAAACAGCGCGAAAGGATGCACCGCGATCAATCCATGTAGAAGGTCAAATCACAGGCTGGAGACGAAAACATATGGAAGGATCAACATCAGAAAGTTGGTACGGTGTAGAAAATGCAAATTAGAAAGAAAAAAAAGGTGATGTTAAAATGCACCGGTATGTAACTGTAAACAAGGTGTCTGATGTTTTGTGGTCAAATTCATTTCTTTTGTAACTAAAACCATCCTTTCCTCATATTTACAAAAAAAAAACAAGGAATAACGAAGCAACAAGATCTGAAACAGGTGATTTGGTCCAAAAGCAGCAAGAAAAGTTGAAATATGTGAAGAAGTTATTCAAGTGTCCATAACCCAAGTGTCAAACATACGAGCCGCGGGCCTAAAGTGACCTGCCGAGGGGTTCAGTCTGACCTGTGCAAAAATGAGTCTGGACATATTAACGCTCAAGGATGTTAGGATCATCAGTCCAGGGGTCACATATGCACCGATTCAAGTGGGTCAGATCAGTCAAATACTAAAACCTAGAAAGAATGGCAACTCCAAACTGTTCTTTTCTTTAGTGTAAAAAAGTCAAATTACATGTGCGGTCACGGAAAAAATGATTAGACCACCCCTTGTTTTCTTCAATTTCTTGTCCAAATACCTGAAAAGTCAAACTCAGTCAAAGTATCAGTTCTGTATTTTCCACTTCCTCACGTCTGGGTGAATGTGCTTTAATGTGCGGATGTTAGAGTCGTGTTAGAACCTGATTACTTCGGTTTAATTCAACCATAATGAGTTTACTAGTTGCCGTGCAGAGTAGCAGGCGGAGGCCGAGGCGCCGTATGTTTTCTTTAAGGTTACGCTGAGGTTAGTCAAAGCGCTGGGGGAAACGCTGCGAGTCAATGTGTCAACCTCAAAGGTTTGTTAGACCAGTGCGTGGGAGCGTGTGCATTAAAACATGTCGGCTGTCAGCTCAAATAACTCAAGTCTGAAAATGAAACATTTCTTCAGCGAGGAAACTTTTGTCTACAAAGAAACTCTCTGCAGAGTAAACTGCAAAGTGCGGCGCCGTGGGCGAGCCTCCACCCGCCGTTACCCTCTGAACTCCATCGCACACCGCCGGCTCGCTCTCCTTCACCTGAGGTGGGGAGTGTTTGGAGTCTGGGGTCGCTGCTCCGGCCTTTCTGCGGCGAACCCTCAGAGGGTAAAGAAGCCGGTCCCCGTGGTGGCGGTGACCACGGAGCAGCCCGCTCCCACTAATGAGGTCCCTGTGGTGGAGGGACGCGGTGCAGGCCCGACGCAGGCCGCCTCAGATGCTGCTGTAAGCTGCTCTTCAACATGATGCAACAGCTCCGAGGTGCACGACACCAGCCACAGTTAGTCCAAAATGCTTCAAAGCAGCGGTGGAAGAGTCAGTTTATTCAGGTTCCACTTCCAGCCCAGTTTGATCTGAAGTGGGTCCGACCAGTAAAACAATAACATAATAGCCTAAAAATAGTGACAACTACAAATTTGGATATTTGTTTTAGTGTAAAAAATAACATTAAATTATGAAAATATTTACATTTACCAACTATCCAAACAAAAAAGATGAGAATGACCTGAAAAACGGAAATTTCTTAAGAAAAATAAGTGCAGTTTTAACAATATCATGACTCAACTTATTATCAGATCTACAAAGACACCGAACATCCTTTAACCCTTTAAAGTTCACTCATAAATACTGTGAAATTCAAAATTTCAACCTTAGTGTGTACTGGAGGACAGAACAAGACTTTATTACTTTTGTGAAATTTTGGAAACATTTTATTATGTAGAAAATCTAGGTAATGACGTTACCATATTTGGTTCCTTACCCATAAATCGACCAAAAAAAACAAAAATCCAAGAAGTATATATAAAAAATACAAGAAAAGCACGTGTAATGTGAAAGTAACATATATTTGCTCCCCTTAGACCCCCATGTGTGCTGATCCAGACCCCTGTCCACATCCACAGGATCCCTTTGAACATCATTCCTTACATTAGTACCATTACTTCATCATTCTCCTACTTTAGTACCATTATGTCATCATTACTTACATTAGTACCATTACTTCATGGTACCTAACAAAGCAGGTCCACTCACTGTTCATGCAGAGGTGGACCTTACAGACCCTGTAGACCACATCGGACCTCAGATTGTTGACTCACTGGAACTTTAGCTCTCACTGTCTTGTAACATGTGCAGAAATGACCAAAAATAGTCACTTGCCTGATAAAGGGTTAAAAATGTGAATTACATCAACAACCATGAACAAGAAATTTCGTAAGAAAAATAAGTACGATTTTCACAGTCTTCTGCTTCAGCTCATCATTTACTCATGTACATTATAAATGACAGATCCCAGTGGATCTACAAATACACAAAACATTTAATAACAGACACAATATTGGTACAATTGTGGTTATTTTTCTTAAGATATTTCATGTTCAAATTTGTTCAGGTTATTCACTTTTTTTAAGTATACTCTGTAAACATAAACGTTTTCAAGTAATTTTACTTTTTTACACCAAAACAAAGAAAAAATGGAGTTGTTATGGTTTTATTATTTCACTGGTAAAATAATCCATCCCATAGAAGTGGTTTCTGACTGCAGACCACAGACCGCTGGGTGTTGTTGTTGCCTAATTGTCTGTAAATGTGTGTACAGAGTTCTGCATCTGCATGTCAATGTGTGTTTGCATCTTTAGTTTGTGGATGTGTAATGAATGTTTAACTGCATACGGAGATTTTCGAGTGTTTTGGGACTTGTAAATATGCAGGTCGGTCTGTAAATTGGCTATTTGAGTTGTATAAGTAGAACTGAGTTCAGTGTGGACATAGATCTGCAGAACTGCAAATAAATCTGTAAACGTGCATGTATATGTTAATGACTGTGAAGCTGGAGAATGTGGCCAGTGGGTTTATGTTACAAGGTGTTAAATGTCACAGATTAAAATATCAGGACTTATCTGTGCGTGAATATATTGGTCTAATTTGTTGTCTGTAGACTTGACCATCTTTAATTAGAGTCACCTCTGTCATATAAGTGTTAACAAGGTAACACTGTAAATACAGTCCTGGAAAATATTCTCCCACCTCTTGTTTTCATCAGTTTCTTGTTCATTTTCCTGCCTGGTCCAACTAAAGGTCCATT
>JAPQRP010000002.1:3581440-3593535 GCA_037367295.1 Apogon hyalosoma
ATGAGATGAGATGAGATGAGATGAGATGAGATGAGATCCCACCATGGGGAAATTTCTCAGTTGACAGCAGCAAATACAAAAATAAAATGCAAAGACACAAAATATACACAATATGCATTTCATATATAGGTATGAATATATATTTTTTGTTTTTATTTCAGTGACTTATAAATCTGAACAACTCTTTCTTCAAAATATGAAGAATAAGAATATTTTATGTCTTTCAATGTGGAGGTACAACGGAACATTTTTTTTTCTTATTTTAAGTTATAGATTAAATTATAAAATTGTAAAAGGTTAACTTGCTTTATTATCCCTGTAGAGAAATTCTAGCGTTAGCATTAGCAGCTAGCATTAACACATAGCATACATGACAAAACTAAACAGCACAAACCCAGAAGGTGACACAGAACTGGGTCTGTGGAATTGTTACATGCCGTATTAATATTTGTGCTTTCTCGTTTTTCTTTCTAACTTTAGCCCCTCCCTGATGAAGTGATGTTTTAAGGGTGTTGACATGTAACTTCCTGACCCGGTGTCAGTATAAGTTAAAGGTTAATTTGTTTTATTATCCCCCTAAGTGAAATTCAATGTCTTCATTTTACCCATAGTACCCACAGTACCTAGCATTAGCAATTAGCATTAGCATGTAGCACAGTGAAGGCTCATTGACGGTGTTTGGGAACCAACTCCAGATCTTCATCAGAACTAAGCTCTAGGGCACCAACATCAAAATTAAACCACATATACCAGTTTTACACCTATAACTGTAAATTTCACGCATCACTTGTTGAACTAAACATCTTTTTTTGTAGCACATTTTTACAGTAAAATCAGCATCACGCTCCATTTTCAAACACCAATATCTCACAAACTGTAGCAGATACAAGGCAGAAACTGTGTATGGTGTTCAGCAGGACTGTTTATTTTGTGATTGTATGATGCACATTGAAAATGGTCGGTCTGGAGGCGTCTATTGATTTCACATGGAATGACCCCTAGCATAATTAAATGCATGGTATGATTCATGAAAGGATAGCATAGGTCTTAAACTCACATTATAGAGCATTTCAAGATTAAAATAAGAGGTCAAAGGGTCACAGTCTGATCCTAAATAAACAACCTGTGGCTTTGTTGTCTGCTCTATGATCACAATCTACGGCCAACGTTTATCTGTAATGAATGCTTTTGTGAAATAACCACAGAAGACTGTTAGCGCACAAAGCGTTCGTCTTCCAGGTGTCCATAAAATATTCATACGTAAAACTAAAAACAGCTGTTCCCAAGAAAAACCTGCCTCCAGCCTCAAATTTTTCGTGATAAGGCCCTTTTTTTCCTGTCTGGCTTTTTACAGGTAACTGGGTCGTTTAAATATTTTATGTCAACAGTCTTAAAATCAATAGTGGTTTTCTCGTTTCCCCTTTTCTTCATTTATCTGGATAAAAGCTGTTTTCAGAGGAGACATGGATGAGAGGGAAAGTAGTAAGTACAACAGAGTACAACACAAACAAGTACATATCCAGTAGAGATTAGCACGCAGGTACAGGAATTTAGTTCAAATGAAACACGGAGCTGAAAATGCGACATATAGTGGGATGTTTAACCCTGCTGTGGATGTGTTCAGACACACAGATGATTTCTCATGCTGTATAATTAGATTTAATGACATGGAGTGATTTATCCTGGTGTATCTGTAAGTTTCTGTGGTGATACTGAGGGGTTTTACCTCCTATATGGGGTCCCTCCTGGACTCATACTAGGGCCTCCATCTGTTACTCATACCCTCAAGCTCTTTTATATTTTTTAAGGATTGAAACCTTCGGGTGGGCCATGAAATATTTATTTACAGTAGAAAAATGTGGAAAACATGCAAATCTGCTTTTGTACATTAATATAATTTAAAAAGCATTTTCCTCCAAAGATAATTATGAGTTTGTTTTATTCGTTCTTTAGCTTCTTTAGCCAGTGTTTGTTAGTTTAAAAAACATAAATAAAGGCATATTTGTCATGTTGAATAAGAACTCAGATTGCACTTTGACTTCCACAGCACAATAAACTAAGACAAAGTAAAGAAAATTAAGAAAATAGATAAAAAGAAATCAAAAAGAGAGACTACAGGTGTGTTTTTGAGGTTACATCCTTATGTCCGTTTCCTTTTGCTATGTTTTTTTTTTTCCCAGAATATTTAGAACCACAAAAAAAGAAAGAGACAGATGGTAAAATTAGAATATAAGAATAAAATAGCAAACACACTATCAATAATAAATTACAAGTAAAAAAGAGAACTAGTAAAAAATTTGGCACAGTGCAACAATAAATTGTAATGTGCAAAAGTAGAATGGATTTGTTTTTCAGGAAGACAGAGCTGTACACATATCAAGTTGCATTGTGAAACACCTGATTTTTTCATCTTTCACTCTGGACCAAAACCAAAAACTCATCAATTATCAACATTAGTCGCTTTTCCATTGACCCTTAAATTGTGTGAATATAACTTACACATAAAAATTTACCAAATGGAAAAACCACAGTTTTGCCAAAACTCTTATTTTTCGATTAAAAGTTTTTGTGCAGGGCAAGTGGTGGTTTTTCGGGCGTAGCGCAAATGGTATATCACACAAAACTGCAAGGGAAAGACCTTTTTCCACTAGAGTCAAGTAAAAAAAAAAAAAAAAAAAAAATACAACGAATGTTGACAGACATTACAACAAGAGCAGAAGTATAAAAGAAACATGGCACAGTATGTGTGGAGACACTGGGAAACTGTTTTTTTTTTTTTTTTTTTTAGTAGGAGATAAAGGGGCAATATGTAATAATGAATATATCTGTAAATCAAAACTATATTTACGTTTGTCGTCATGTTTATGGAATGACTTCTCGTGTCATTTTGCAATAATAAATAAACAAATCATCGCATTTGTGATTTAATGGAAAAACCACCATTACGCACTTCTGTTTTTTCGACATTTAGTAAATATCGGTAACGTTTTGCGCACAAGTCTAATGGAAAAGTGACTTCTGACTGATATGAAACTATTTTGATAACATTATGGGACTCATTGCCCAGCTGTTTGCCGTATCACAGTATTTTAGTGTTTTTTTAATTATAGCGTGACTACATCTCTGTAAAAAGGGTTTGCTTCATGCAGTTAAAAGCACTATCTCTGTCAGGGGATAAAAAAAAAAAATAAAGGCGAAAGAAAACCTGTACCTGTTTATTCACACTAAACTGCAAACCCCTTCAATGTTTTTATACCCTTTTCCTTTTAAAATACGTTGATGGAACCTATTTTTCCATTTTCAACGGCCACTGTAGCCAAAATATTCCCATGTGGAGTTCACCTTGGAGCTATTAGTGACCCACCAGGGCTTTATGAAGCCTCCTCCAAAGCTCATAAGATGGGCACTGACAGAGAACACACTGATGTACAATCAATAAAACCCGGCGTGTCAGTTCAACTCCAGCTTTACAATGAACATCAGTTGTTGTTCTCACTCCGAGCTTTGAAGCATTTTCCTGAGACAAACCCTCGCCGCCCGCACATAATGATAAAGGCCATGAATTGCAGCCATAAATTACCTCCTAACATTGAGGAGTGTGATGATTAATCACTCCACAAAGTCTCCGCTGAGGAGACACAAAGACATGTCTCCCGGTGCCAAGCAGCTTCTCTCTGTTCGCCGCCGATGATTTACAGCGCGTCCGGGCGGCGGCGCTCAGCTCGACTGTCAGCCGCTGAATCACAAAACTGTTTGGAGATGCCAAGCTGACAAAGAGCACAAGACAAAGTCCGCCGTACCTGTGAAAAGCTGCAATATGGACACATTTCGCTGATGACGACGCGCTCGCTGCTGCTTCTTTCAGACGCAATAATGGCCATCCGGTCAGTGACGCACTCCATAAATCAAACAGACTGCCGGTTTGTTTACCCGGCGGGGTTGGGGAGAGGTCTGAAACAGCAGTATCTGTCCCAGCCAGCTGTTCGCCTCCCCTCTCTGTCTCCCCTCAGCCTCGGCTAATCTCAGCTTTCCAACTTTCTTTAATTCTGCTCCTTCATTGTCCTCCTCATAAAGAGTTTTGGGCAAACTTTAGCTCCGTTGCTCTGCTGCTGGAAATTTTCTCTCCCCTCCGTCTGCTATCTCGGCGCCCAAGTCGTGACTCTGTGCGCTCTCGTTAATTCCGTCCCTTTTTTTTTCCTCTTCTCCACTTTTCACGGGTAAAGCTCAGAGGAGACTGTTGATTTAACGAGCCGCGGGTTGTGGGTAAATAGGTACCTCCTTGACTTCTCAGTGTGTGTCCAGTGTAAACAGCAGCGTGACATCTGAGGCTGAGACTCGCCGGGGGTCTTCACCGGCCACGCTGTTTGTGTTGGAGGCCCGGAGAGAAGCAGTGTCAGTCTGGAGTATTTACCGTTCAGACACATACGGGGGTTTCATCCATCTTTCGCATCATCTTCTAACACGAGGGCAACGGTCACATGGTCCGAGCACCGAGTTTATGATCAGAACAGAATCGAGCAAGAAACATTCATCTAATGTCAATATAGGGGTGGGCGATATGGCCAAATATCATATCTCGATTTAAAAAAAATAAAATCACAATCTCAATGTTATCACAATTCTTTACACTGAACTTTGAGACTAATTTGCCAGTTTCTGAATAGTGCAACCAAACAATTTCCAGATGTAAAAGAAAAAAAAAAAATTAGCCCCAAAGAACCCTCCAGAACATTTTTAATTTAGTTTGAGGAATTTTGCCAACAGGTGCCAATAATATAAACATACAAAAATCTAAACAAGACTCTGATGAAGTGCACTGTTGAACATAAAAACTGAACCGCACGTGGTTTTTGAGGTAGCGTTCAATAAACATGAAAAGCAAAAAAAAAAAAATAATAATACAGAACATACTGTTTGGATTCTGTCTCTTCAGCTGATTGAACAGGTCCGCAATGGTGACATAGGTTATTTTAAGAGTATAATGCAACATAACTATATGTGGAGGACAATTCCACGATCTCTCTGCTTTGTCGGATCGTCGATACGTTCTAATCCTTCACAATCTAATTTTGTCATATCGCAAACCCCTACGTCTATGATTTTAAAAGTATCATGGAGAATGCAGTGAAGCAGGAATGTCACTGTTTTTCTTGATGCCATTAAAGTTTAAGCTTCACGTTTATTCCGTCATCTTCCATAATACAAAACATACAATCGACGAGGTTGATTTGACGTCAACCGACGGCGAATTCTGTTGAGACCGAACAGGCCCAGGCAGAAGCTAAACGCTTACGTACGCTTCGCCTACATTCAAATCCAATTCAGGTTTATTCTACCAGTCAATACATCGAAAATCCTTCTTGCTTGTATCCCTTGAAAATATCTTTACAAACCAATGTTTTGACAACCATTAATGAATTACACATCTTTAAATGTCTATTTATGTCATTCCATAATTTAGCTCTAATAACAGACATACGTGTTCTTTTTATACATTTAACGGCTTTTTGTACCGTAAACATACAGACACCTCTGAAATTATACCTGCTTTCCTGTAGCGAAAAGAAGTTTTGAACAGAGTCTGGGAGGGACCTTTGTTTGGCTCCCAACATTATTTGCACAGTTTTTAATTAAACAAGTCATTGAATTTCATAACATGGGAATTTTGTGTGCACAACGATCAGCCTTATACAGGATTCGTATGGCTCTGCGAATTATTATTCTGTTTTATTGTTCATTGTGTATCATGTATGTGTTTGAGTTTTGACTGTACGGCTGCTACCTTGGCCAGGTCTCCCTTGCAAAACAGATTTCTAACCTCAATGGGACTTCCTGGTTAAATAAAGGTAAAATAAAAATACAACTGAATAGGTCTTTACTGTCACCGTCACAAGAATAATGAAAATCAGTTTAGCAGCTCTATTTCTGTTTAGCAGCTGATTCTTAAAGTGCGTAAAGAAAGACTGTACATAAAAACACAAAAATCATACTGAGAATATTTACTGAAAAATATTGACACTATATGGAACTACAAAGAAATAGCCTACTACAATATACAAAAGGCCAACCCTGTACCATAGAAGACATCTGTACAATATACTAGAATAGAATAGAATAGATATTTATTGTCACTGTCACAGGAACTATGAAGGATACTTAAAAGGTAATAAAGGATAGGTAAAAGGTAAAATAAAAAAAAATAAATAAATGTGTAAAGGCTGCAATTAAGAAGAAGTCACTGCGAAATGGCAAAAAATACTCTATTTATTGACTTTTAAACATGGATAAAAGCTATGTAACCTGTTTGATAAGACGGCTCGCATATGTAATGTCACACCAGATGATTTTTCTACTATTTACTCGCGAATTTGGACATTTGGCTAAAATATATTTCATTATCTAATAATCTGACCAAAAACAAATAAAAGCATATAAAAACCTGAAACAACAAAACTGAAACAATAAACTATATGATCTAATCTGTTATAAACTAAGAAAAATTCCACATCACCCAAATATAGCACTTACAGCACTGTATAAATATTTTTGGTTTCTTTCTTAATAATTGACTGCAAATTGAATGTCTATTACTCAATTTGAGGACGCTGTCGTATGCAGTTGTAATCCGCAACCTCTAGATGTCACTAAATATCAGACATTGAACCTTTAATTTGATCCATTCATTAAATTATAACTGAGACTTCCTTTATCACTGATGGAAAGTGTTCAGTTAAACCATAAAAGAACAAGCAGAGATCACAAAAACATATATTAGTCTGCAGTTTTTACATCCGCTGTATGTCAGGGGTCTGGGGTCTGATATTAGCTGTGAAATTTTTCATTACAGAGCTGTTTGGAGGTGAAAAAGCATCAGAGGAGTGAGCCTCTCTAAAGGTTCAGTGATATTTAATGACATTTAGTGGTGATGCACATTGTGACCAACTGAATACCCACTTAAAACAACCCCCACTGTGCCCTCTAGAAGTCTAAAAGTCCATCGTTACAGTCTATTTTCTCGCTTTTGAGCTTTTTAGTTTAAGGGGATATGAAACCCCAGTGCACACTCCGGTCCAAGCATCTGGCATGTTCTATCCGGATCAGTCCCCGGTTGAATGTGTGAGGTTGTCAGGTTCTGTTCTATGTTCCAGTCCTGTGGCCTGGATGCAGATCAATCTCCCAATAGACGTGGGTGGTACTTTGACTGGAGGAGAACTCAACTAATTCGAAGTCCGTATATGACTTCTATCAGCAATCAATAGGAACTAGACTGATATCTGTAACCATTTACACGTTCTAAACCACAGGTGTCAAACATACGGCCTGCGGGCCAAAAGCAGCCCAAAGGGTCTAATCCGGGCCAATGGGATGAATTTTTGAAAAGCAAAGATTTCACTCATGATATAAACAATCATTTTAATTTAGGAGCTAAATTCATTCAAATTCAATCTGAAATGGGTCCAATCGGTAAAATACAACCATAATAACCAATAGATAATGACAACTCCAAAGTTTTTAGTGTAAAAAAAAAAAAAAAAACAACAACAAAAAGAACATTACATTGCATGGAAACGTTTACATTTACAAACCATCCTTTCACAAAACACGTAAATAACCTGAACAACATGAAACGTCTTAAGAGAAGTGCTTTTTTTAAAAAAATAATATGTCTGTTACTAAATATTTTGTACATTTGTAGATCCACTGTGATCTGTAAGTTGTAATGCACATGTGTAAATGAGAAGATGAGGCACAACATTGTTAAAATTGCAGTTATTTTTCTGAATAAATTTCAGTTTGTTCATGGTTGTTCACATTTTTTTTTAAAGGCTAGTTTGTAGATGTAAGCATTTTCTTTCTGTAATTTTACATTTTTTACTCTAAAACATAATGAAAAGTTCGGAGTTGATATTTCTTTCACATATTATTGTGTTATTATTTTACTGGTCCAGTCCACTTCAGATCATATTGTGCTACATGTGGTCCCCGACCTAAAAGGAGTTTGACACCCCTTTGATCTATATTATAAAAGCCAAGTGGCCTCCATGTGTGTATGCGTGTCTCGGGAATCACACAAAGTCCGTACAGAGCTGACTGTTGCAGTTCGACATACATACAAATATTTGGTCAAGGAAGGCAGTGGTGAAAACGGCAAGCGGATAGGACCAATGTTAGTTATTTTAGAATACAGTCACCTTACAATCACATTGCTATACCCAGAACACTTTGGCGGTGCCTGCTGGATGAATGCGGTACAGTTTACACAAATACACAACGGCATAAAAACTACCACATCTGGAACCTGTGGATCCCCATGGGTCAACGCACTAGTAAGCCTTTAAAATATGGACCGTTATAAATAAAGACACATTTCTGATAATTAAAAAAAAAAATAAAATCATCAAAAATTCACGAACCAAAATTTCTTGAAACTGTGAATGTTCTTTATAGGTATGGTATCATCCCAAGGAACATAAATATAAAATGTGAAATGAATCTGACCATTTTCTTTAACAATTTCTTCAAACATCTTCTCCGACAAAACTATTGAAGATAATGAAGACAACGACGAAGACAACGACAAACACAACAATGGAGACAAAGACAACAATGAAAGCAACAAAGACAAGGCCAACGAAGACGATGAAGACAACAACGAATGACGAAGAAGACAGCGACAAAGACAACAATGACAAAGACAACAACGAAGACAACAACGAAGACAGCAAAGACAAGGCCAATGAAGACCATGAAGACAACAACGAATGACGAAGACCATGACAAGAACAACAACAAAGTAAACAATGAAGACAACGATGACAACAATGACAAAGACAACAAAGACAACCACTAAGAAAACAATGAGTACAATGACGAAGACAACGAAAATGATGAAGACAACAACAAATGACAAAGAAAACAAGGACGAAGACAACGCTGGACACAGCGCCTTCACGATAGCTCAGGGTCTATCAGCTGGTGAGCTACAAAGCAGAAGAGTTAGTTCATTCTGAGCCGCTGTAGAGACACACTGGACCTCTGCAGATATAAATGTCTCAATCTAAGCTGGTGCAAAGGCATTTCTGCAATTAAAGTCTCCCACAGAGGACCTTTAAGCCAACGTGGAGACAAAAAGATGCATTCTAAACGTTCAACTCCACCTTAACCCCGCCCCCCCCCCACACACACAGAGCGGACTTCAGTGTTATTTGCCACATTGTGCACATTGGTTTCCTGCTCTCGACTGAAGCGTTCAGGGCCTGGCGGGGTGACACAAGCTGCAATTGATTCAAAATCCTTAGCGGCAAAACAGACAAAAGGGTCATCTATTATCCTCGCCGTCCTCGCCTCGCGCCCCCCTCCCCCCTCCTCTCTCCTCTCCTCGACCCATCTTTGGCGGTCACCCGTTAAAAGGAAGCTCTGGGGACGTCATGGAGCTCTATGCTCCGCCGGCCTCGCTCCACTTCTCCGAGGCCGGGGGCCGGGGCTAATTGGCGGATCCACCAGGGAGCCCTCCAAACCGTCGAGCCGCCCAGCCGGGGGGCCCATTTGCAAGCATGTGATCTCTTCTGAACAGGGGGCGAAGGGCCAGAGGATGGGGAAGAGGAGGAGGATGAGGAGGAGGAAGGGGATGCTGGTGGGTCTGGAGGACATGGGAGAAGAGACTCCCCTGGGATGAGTGGGCGGTGGAAATAAGAAACTTCTAAACCGCTCTGTGAGCTGTGGAAAAGCTCCTTTAGCCGCCAAATGTGAGGATCCATTTAAGGGCCAGAATGAAACGTTATCTTTGACTGTACTTCCAGCCCTGCTCTCTGGAAAAAATACCGTCACTGGCTACATGAACTGAAGTTACATCTAATATTGTTCAATAGATTTAAAGCTCTAAAGCAGGGCTGTCAAACTCATTTTAGTTTAGGGGCAACATAAAGTTCAATTCAATCTCTAACAGGCCAGACTTATAATAACCTATAAATAATAAATGCATATTTTCCTTCTTTTATTAGAAAAAGTAAAAGTGCAATTTTAACTATATCATGTCTCAGCTTCTCATTTACACATGTGCTTTACTACTTGTAGATCACCGTGGATATACAAATGCATAAAACATTTAGCAACAAGAAGAATATTGTTAAAATTTCACTTATTTTTCCTCAAATTCAGGTTGTTCTTGGTTGTTTAGATGATTTGTTTTGTTTTGTTTTATCTGTGAAAGGATAGTTTATAAATGTAAGATGTTTTCATCATGTAATTTTCCTTTTTTTTCACCCTAAAACAAAGTCTGGAGTTGTCATCATTTATATATTACTATACAATTTTACTGGTCTGACTCACTTGAAGTCAAATTTTTCTGTATGTGACCCCTGGACTAAAATGAAATTTACACCCTGAACTTAAAATCTTCAGGGGCATTCTTTCACCTCAAAAATTCATCCCATGGTTTGGATTGGACCCCTTGGCGGGACAGTTTTGGTCCATGAGCCCCATGTTTGACACCTCCCAATATGACGCATAGTAGGCCTGTCCAGTAAAATAATAACATAATAATATAAAGAAAGTCAACTCCAAACTTTTCTCTATGTTTTAGTGAAAAAAGGAAAATTACATCTACAAACTGTCCTTTATTAAACAGGAATAACATGAACCACCATGAAAAACCTGAAATTTATGATGAAAAATAAGTTAAATTTTAACAACATTATGCCTCAGTTTATCATTTACACGTGTTACAACATACAGACCACAGTGGATCTACAAATACACATTAAGATTCCATTTACTTGCTTAAGATATTTCATGTTGTTCATATTTGTTCAGGTTATTCACATTTTTTTGTGAAAGGATCATTTATAAATGTTAACATTTTCATGTAATTTCACTTTTTTTTTTAAATACACAAAACCAAATAGAATCATTTGAAGACGTCAGTATTTATGTTATTATGATAGTATTTAACTTGTGATCAAAATTGGGCTGAATGTGGAACTTGAACTAAAATGAATGTTAATAACTTAAGGGTAGTTTTTGCATTTCAGATATTCCTCCCACAGACCAGATTGGACCCCTTAGGCAGGCCAGTTTTGGCCCACGGACCATATGTTTGACACCCCTGTTCTACATCGACACGGAGACAACGCCGATATGAGGTAAGTGATGTCGTAGCAGTACTGCATCCAGCCACCAGGGGGAGCGTGAGAGGCACTGACTTCACTTTCTATGAGCTGTCACCATGTCCATCTTTATTTCCAGTCCATGTCGTGAACCGGGGCTGGGGAATGGGGTGGGGTGGGGGGGGTGCTGGTGGACACAGGAGAAGAGGATCCCATGGGACGAGTGGGTGGAAGGAAGAAGAAGCTTCTAAAGCGCTTTCTGAGCTTTGGAAAAGCTCTTTCAGCCACAAAATTTGCAGATATTTTTAAAGGCAAGAATAAACAACATTATCTGAGTGCTTCAAGCCTGTGGTGTGACTGTATTCCTGCCAGAAGGCCTGATGTAAAGCATGGCAGCACGATGCATTCAAAGCACATGAGATGTAGACGCAGACGGAGGGTTTGAGCAGATACTGCGGTAATTGACAGGCAGGGCTGGACGCTTTGTGAGGGCCGGCGCTTTGTGTTTATCAGCCCGACCAATCGATGGTCATCTTAACCCCGCGAGACCGAGGCCAGGATGGATAAAAAGTAAAGACTCCTCTTTTGTTGTCCGTGAAGCTCTGTCCAGTGCCATCGGCTACGTTCCCAGAGGACTGAGCTCACACACACACACACACACACACACACACACTAAAATAAAGACTGAAACCATGACAAAAAGCCAGAATAAATCTTTCTATTTTTTTCTCTGCCTGCTATCCCCCTGTGCACACAGACTCTTCCTTTTTGAGGAATTGCTTTCAAATATTTTGGTTGGGCTCTGGCTTTGAGCTTGTCTTCAGTGACCCGTTTGGGTCCAGAGGGAGACGCTGGAGGACTGAAGCCACAGTGTGACACAGTTGGATTTGATCATGCAAGCCAATGCAAAGTATAAACCACAGCAGCGCTCAGCTGAGCTGGTCCACAGGGTCTATATGGAACCGCCTCAGGAGCTGTTGGAGGGACGGC
>JAPQRP010000002.1:3601923-3617580 GCA_037367295.1 Apogon hyalosoma
TGCTTTGATTCATTCCATGTTTTCTTTTCTGTCTGTTTTAGTCACATGATCCACACAGGAGTTAGGACTGGATTGGAGAACCATTGTTTTTGATGACTTTGGATGGTCTAATAATTTTTTCCGCGACTGTATATACAAAATCCATCCTCCTTTCTTCGTGGAAAACTTCACTGACTGTTATAGAGGTGATCTGTGTGTTTCAGTTCCATCATTAAGTCCTTTTTTATGTCCATGGAAGCAAAGGCTGAGAGTCTCCTTCGAGGGAATGTCCGTTAGAACAGCTAGCTAGCATCGGGATCGGCCGACCTGTCCTTGCGATGTCTGGCTTTTCTGGAAAAGTCTGGAGGAGGATGATTATTGATTGCTCATTTTTGTTTTTTGTTTTTTTTTTAAAATCAACTCAATTTCTGTGAAGCCCTGTTAGGTGACTTTGTTCTGAAATTGGGCTCTAGAAATAAAACGGAATTGATGACGACGACGAGCTCAAAACTTGCATCATTGCGCATTTAGTTCAGATGCTGCGTTTCCTTTTCAGTTACAGTGTTGAATCTTCCTTTCACCAGCTTTCACCCACCTATTTATGTATTTATTTATTTGTCATCTGAGGGGACAATGACCTTTCGTGGCCCCGGAGGCTGACCCATAACGCCGACACTGGAGACTGCGACATTCACTGAATTAATACAAGAAACAAGAAAGAATGACATATCACTCACCTCTCACTGACAGGATAATATAATATTAATGTTTTTTATTGCCATTTTCTCTTTTTAAGCATTAAGGTTATCACATTTCTGCCTATTTTATTATATTTTAATCTCATTTATATGTTAAAATGTCTGTGGATTCCATAATTTTGTGCAGATCCGTCCCCGGTGGACTGCTTTTGTGTCAGTATCACCAGTTCATGCAGCGTCTGATTCGTTGTAATACTGGCTGCTTTTTTCATCCTACTCCCCGTTGGTTGTTGTAATCTTTTATGCTTTGTTATCTGGTTTTAGTTTGTTCTTTCTTTCTAAGTTGCTTTGTTCTGTGGTCAATGCCTAAGCTCACGACATTAAAAAAGGAAAAGCAGATTTTAATGTTTTGCTTTATTGCGTCTAAATCCTGTTGTAAATCTTTGTCCATATATTGGCTTTATAGACTCTGGACTTCACTGTTGGTCCATTTCTCAGTGTTTTGCACCATTTTAAGATTAATTTAGTCTTTTCAATGCTCAAAGATCTAAACAAAAAAAAAAAATCTACTGATCTAAACTGTTTAATCCCTGTTGATCCACTAATCCTATCAATACTTGTAAAATATTGGTGTAAAATACAGTTCTTCATCTTTTCATGGTCATCAGATATGACCCATTTGGGCGTTCAGAGGCTCCGTAGTTACCGTGGAAACACCATCATCTACAAGAGAGGTTCCCAAAGTGGGGTACGTGTACCCCCAGGGGTACTTGGAGGAAGCCCAGGGGGTACTTGAAATTTTTTTTGGGAAAAATACATTAAATAACTCATCATGTACCGAATACAAAATACATGATGAGAATTAATGCTGAAATATAAAACAATAAACACATTCATATAATAATTTTATTGTCAATCACCTTGTTTAAGCTTTGGTAACATTTGAAGAACTTTTGTAGTTTATATTATTCAAAATGGAGTTTGAGTAGCTAAGCATTTACTTTTTATTGATGAAAGGATCATTTCTTATCTAATCAATAAAAGAGGGCACTTTTCAGTTTATATTGTGCACAGAAAATTTACTTAAATTTAAAATTTGCTGTGTTTTATATACTAGTGTTAAATATATGTTTGTTTATAAAGTTTTGAAAATATAAACCAACACTTTTGGCACAAGAACAAATTTTGAAAAATCAAAAATGCTTAAGCGAGAGTTGGGGGTACTTGGCTAAAAAAAAGTATATTTCAGGGGGTACTCCACTGTAAAAAGTTTGAGAACCATTGTTCTACAGCAATGATTCACCAGTAAAACTCATGGATTTGGATCAGTGACAGTGGATGGACACACTGGGTTTATGTTCAGATAATGATGGATTTGGTTGAAAAAGTCACTTTTTCCATGTAGTCGAGTTTGATGTAAAGTCATATTCTGAATAAATCTCACGTAGAAAAGTGGTTTAGTGTTTTTTTTTGCAGATTCTACCTCAAATCACATCCTCCTTCCATATACAGTTAGACAGTGGTTTCTTTGCATTTTTTGTTTGTTTTAGGGGGAAAATAAGCTTATGTTTTGATATTGTGTTGTATGAAACCACCTGTACCAACAGTAAATTTAATAGAATTGTTCATTTAACCCACAACGACTTAAATATCCACTGAAGACCTAAACCATCTACTGATATAAACCATTTAATACTTGTTTCCATTAATCCTATCAATCCATGTCAATAAATGGTGTAAATACTGTTCTTCATCTTTTCATGGTCATCAGATATGACCCATTTGGGCATTCAGAGGCTCTGTAGTTACCATGGAAACACCATCATCTTCTACAACATTGATTCACCAGTAAAACCCATGGAACTGGATCAGTGACAGTGGATGGACACTGGGTTTATGTTCAGTTTATGAGAGATTTTCCTGAAAAAGTCTGTTTTGATATAATAACCTTTGTATTTCCTCTGAGCTTTTATGAACATCTACATGATCAGTAAATTAAATATAGGAAACGTGAGGCAGACTGTTAGACAAACATCACCACCCACTTCTTATTAGCAAACAGCATGCCTGTCTAAACACAGATCAGCCGATAAGGTGTCACATTCAGACATAACATTACTGAAAAACACGTTAGCTGTTAGCATTAGCCATTAGCATTCGCCTGCACACTGTAGCTCATGAGTGGTAAATAACATGTATTTATTTTATTTATTTGTCTCAGACTTTGAAAAAAAACAATTAAAAAAAAAAACAATAAGTAACCAACACCAGACATATGACCACATCTCTTTTTTTCTGTATATTGTGCCATACTGTACATATACTGAATTGTTTTGGGTTTTTTTTTTTTAATTGTATTTTAGTGGATTTTAAGGTACTTTTCCTTCTATTCTATTCTGAGGTACACCCAGACCTGGGTAACTGTTTCGTTCTGATCATGTCATATGGTTGAATGATAATAAAGCTGAGCCTGAGTGTAAATATCATTGTTTATTCATTGAACTCGGACTCTTCTCCCACAGGATCCATTCACACAGATCAGAATCTCCTTTTGAAGAACCCGAGGCCGTGACATGGTTAACTTCACTTCTTTAATCTATTCATCTTTGGAGCAAAAGCTTAAGACTATCTTCAACAGCTCTAAGAACACTGAAAGCTAAGTGCCTCATGTTTACTGTTTGCGTGTTTGTAGAATGTGTGTCAAGAGGGGACGTCGTTCTTCAAGTACAAACTCAGAGGAACAAATAAAGGCATTACTCAGATCCCATGTGTGCGACCCAGCGCACAGGCACGGACTGCAGCTCCACAAAAACACACGCAAGTCAAGACCCACTCCAAGGGAAGACCCATCCATCCATCCATCTACAATCTTTATTTCCTTCCTTCCTTTTTCTTCAGTCCATCCTTCCATCCTTTGTCCTTTCCGCCTTCTGTCCATCCATTCATCCTTCCTTCCTTTCTTTACAATGCATCATACATCTATGAACCTTTTTTCCTTTTTCTTCAGTCCATCCAACCTTCCTTCCCTCTGTCCGTCCATCCATCCATCAATCCTTCTTTCCTTCCTTTGATCATCTATTCTTCCATCCATCTCTCCTTCCTTGCTCTACAAGCCATCATATCTCTATTAACCTTATTTCCTTCCTTCCTTTTTCTTCAATCCATCCAGCCTTCTTTCTTTCCTCCATTTATCCTTCTACCCTTCCACCACCCATCCATCCATTCTTCCCTCTACCCTTCCATCATCCATCCATTCTTCCTTCCACCCTACCATCACCCATCCTTTCTTCCTTCCACCCATCCATCCATTCATCCTCCTTCCTTCCATCTTTCCTTCCTTTCTCTACAGTCCATCACACATCTATTATTCTTTCTTTCCTTCCTTTTTTCTTCAATCCATCCAACCTTCCTTCCTTCTATCCTTCCTTCCTTCCATTGTACCTTTATCTGCTTCTACCCTTCCTTCCTTCCATCCATCCATCCTTCCATCCATCCATCCATCCATCCATGTGCAGTCCCTTCATCAGGCGACAGGGGGCAGCGTCCCCCCTCAGAGGGCTGTCTGAGTGGGTGGGGGTCCTGATTGACAGCCGTGGTGTTGGAGCCTTTGCCTTGACGTGCCAGACGCCCCGCTGGATCGACGCTTACATGACGACGACGAGACTCCAGCACACATACAGCTTTTTGTTGGAAGAAGTAAAAAAAAAACAAAAAACAAACCCAAAAACAGGGCTTCCTCTGTTGCATCTCCTCTACAAGCTGCTGAGACTAGAGGCAGGATTAAAAGCTTCTGGGTTCCTGGTGTCTCAGTACGGTGTGGGTTTAGTTTCATTCACTCTTTGCATTTGTTTGGGCATGTTGTGTTCTGGTCTTTTCATCCTGTTCTGCAAATATCTGATCAGCCGTCTGTGCAACGCCGAGAAATCTGTTTAAAATATCTACATGAATGCTCGGAGACGTGAAAAATAACATGATGAGATGAGCAAAAAGCTCAAGCACAAACTGACTATAGCAATCTGGAACATTAAAATAACATATGACACACAAATCAGCACAGCATGACATGAAGAAAACTGTATAAAACATGTGAGAAGACAGTTGGAGGCCTAGAAATACAGGAATAAATTATTTAAAAAATGAAATGTCAATAAAACACCTGTGTAATAAGGTGAACCTGCTCAGGATACACGCATGAATCCGTGTTTGTCATTTGTAAATGTTATACCTTGTGCTTTATTTAACTTGCTGTTGTGATTTGATTTACTCTTATTTCAGTGTCAGTTCTTGGTGATGTTGCAAAAAACAGCATCCCGTCATCATCATTTCACCTCAAATGACTTCTGATTTCTCATTTACACTCGAAGAAGAAGGAGGAAAAGAAGAAGAATCACGTACAATGTTAATTTCAGGGAACATACAAATGAGTTGTTTATTACATCAGGATTATTTAAGTTTTAAGGGTTAGATGAATTAAGGACACTGTTAGCGATTACAGTGAGAAACTGACTTTTGCCTGTAAATTTCAAGATATTATTTGTTTTAGCATCACAGGATGAAAAACACAGGGGGAGGTTTAATTTTAAACCGCAAAGGGTTCGGACTAATGTACAGAAAATGTTTATTTTTGTTGTGGGCGTCAGAATGTGGAATTCTTTGGCAATGGAAGAGAAGAGCTGTACAAATATTTTTCAGTTTAAGAGGTTGTATAAGGACCGAATAGAGAAGCTTTATAAAAATATGTAATGAAATAGTTTTACTTATGGGTTTTGGATTAGTTTATTTTCATTGACTCATGTTTTCATCATATTTACTGTAACAGCTGTAACGGCAACTCATCTGATGTAGCAGATGTTTCCACAAGTTTTCTTCATCCTGCTCCTTTTCAGTCATTTAGATTGGAATGAGCAAATTAAATGAAACTTTACTTCACTAACTACTGTACATACAGTTTAAATACTACGAAGGAGTATTGTAACCAGCTAATAGTGAAGACAATATTCTCAAAACTAAATGATAACAATAATAAAATAAATAAAGTCTGCACCTCTTTTGGTCGGTCCTTGTTTCATTTGGCTGCATCTAACGACTGGAACGAGTTGTAAAAAAACACTAAAATTTTATACCTTCATCCCATCATCCAGCTTCAGTAATTCATTACAAACTATATTTTCCGATTAGTGTCCTTTCATCTGCTCATGGATTCTGTTGTTGTATATAATGTATATATTGTGTGAGAGCAGTCACATTTTTAATTGTTTTATGCATGCTTATTAATGGCAATCTTTGTTTTGTGTTTTATGATTTGTCTTATGCTGCTGCCTCTTATCACTGGAAATGAGAATTTGGTTCTCAACCGATTTACCTTTTTAAATAAAATAAACGTGAACTACACGTATGTAATTTAATGTTTTCAGACTTATATCGTCTTGAGACCTAGCTATGCATTTTTGACATCTGTAGTGGACAAGAATTTCACAGCTTTAATAATAATCATAGCAATACTTCCATTTGCTGTTTCCAATCAAGACAATTGTACAATGTAAAAAAAAGCAAAACAAGCCAAAACCTTTACTTTCTGGCGTCTCAGCAGGATATGCAGCTCTCAGGCTGAAATATAATAGTTTACCCTTGATTTAAAACATAAATATCCTTAATACATATAAATATTAGTCAGCTATGCGCATGGTTTAGATTTAATGACTAACTGACAGTTCGATGAATGTGTGGGATAACGTTGAAGCGTATGTTTACCTACAGATGTAAAGTGACCCAAACACACATCCCTGAGGAGCTCCACCTTCAGCTCACTTTGGTTTAATGTGAACGTCGCTGCGTTTTGATCCAACAGCTCCATCCTCCACATGTTCCGAACCGTGTGATCCGTATGAAAGGCGTCGGCGCTCCTGAGATGATTACGCCATTAACTGTTTGATAGGTGTGTTTGTCTGCAGATAATCCCTTGTGTTTACAACAAAGCCCGGATCCTAATTAGAGCGGCTTAATCACACCGGAACACACACCGTTTTTTTTTTTTTTTGTTTGTTTGTTTTTTTGTTTTTAATCAATCAAAAACGATGAGAAACATCAAGGAAAGGTGTGATGACGGGAAGAAGAGACGAGGAAATATCAAACACATCGCTCCGATCCCAAAACACAGGCTTCATACTGGGTAAAAGAAGATTTACTTAAAAAACAAGACTGATGTACAAAGTGGAAAAAACAAGGATGTTTCGATCAAACTCAACCTCACATCAAGACTATTAAACAGTTAAGAGCAAACTAAAAATAATAAACTGGAAAAAACAAATGGTACATTCAGTTCAATCTGTTTTTAGATGTATTTTATCCATGATTCAGTCTCCAGAATAAGATCTGACACCACACCAAAGGGCAAGGACCTCAGCCCCAAAATGACCCCAATGCAGACGCTGTAATACCATCATCGGCCACTCGATGGTGCTACAAAAAGCTCCGACTCCCATAGACTCACACTGAACTTACTACTTACTAATAAATAAACTAACCAATAAATACAACTAAATAAAATACAACAACAAACCTAATATTTACACTTAATACTAAGCCACTCATTTGTTTTCCTCGATTCATTCTGGTTCTTTTGGGTTTATTTAGATTATTTAATATCTGAACTGGTTGAAGTTGAAGTTTTTCTTTCATTAATCTGATCTCAAGTCAGACATCTGGTGTTTCTTCATCATTTTTCTGATTGAAGTTCGGAACACTGTTACTCACTAGCTGATGACTTTTACAGTTTTACAGAGTCAGGTAGCATATGTAATTAGCATTAGCTACTGCGTGCTCCACCCCTTTAGTCCAAATATGGTCACTACTGGTCAGAAACTGTACGTGATGATGACAAAAACACCAACTATAGAAATAAATGTACGGTCTATGTTCTGCGCTTCTTTTACTCATTTCAGATAACTTTTTTATCTTGTTACTTTTGTTTCGTTCTTTTTTACCTCTTTGGCATTTGATTAATTATGTTTTATTCATTGTGTTATGATGTTATTTATTGTTTGTATTTCTTTACTGATTTTCTGCATAAGTTGTATTGTGATTTATTGTTTTGTTGATTTTAACTACTTTATTTGATGATTCTATCTTGTTTTTCCTCTCTTATTTTACTGGTCTATGGTATTTTGCTATATTCTCTCTTAATTTTATTATTTTTTTCCCTGTATTTATCCTATTATTCTATTTCTGTTATCTATTATGTTCAGCCTCACCATCCATCACCATTAAACTGGCTGATTTTAAGGAATTTTGGTCTTTTTTTATCTTTTTGATATTTGTTGTGCACAGATGGATTCTAATGAATTGTCACACACACACACACACACACACACATATATATATATATATGTATATTTTTTTTTTAATATATATTTCTGTATTTATTTATTACTGTTCCAGTCATTTAGGTTGAAATCAGTCTTGAGATTAAAACACAATTATGCAAAATAAAAATAACGAATGATTCCGTTCAAATGCTATCTAATGTTTTGGGGAAAAAGCAGGACTATAAAGTTCAGATTTTTGTTCAAATGTGGGGAAAAAAGAGGAAAAATGGTCAAAAGTATTTGCACTCAATCGCCTCTAAGCGTATTTTCGTAAATCTTCACTGACTTTTCAGACGTTTTCTGTCCGACATTCAGCCTCTCTTTGCTTTTCACACTGAAAACTTTTAATTGACTCATTTCTGACTTCATCTTTTAGGGCAGAGGCGTCACCGACTGGCCCGTTTCCATGACAACAGATGTAAATCAGACATCCGGTAACTAACGTCGTGTCGCTCGAGGCTCTTCTCATCTCTTTGCCTCTCATGTCGACGCCTGTTAACTCCGGCAGAACAAGGAGGCATCTGAAGTGAATCAAAAAGACAATCATCCGCAGTCGACATGTTCGTCCTGTGAAAACTCACCCAAAAAAACAACAAAACCACGCACGCCGTTACCTGATCACACCAACACCTTATACAAAATGAATCCCACTGACTTCAGGTTTCTGTTCTTTAACTGTTTCCACTTTGAGTACAGTCACCGGCTTTTGTGGTTGATTATTTTCTGTAATTGCGGATAATAATGTGACCTTCAGATGGTACAAGAGGCTTTGTGTCATCCAGTCAAAGCAGAATGAATAGATTTTCACAGTTGAGTGGAAAC
Source organism: Apogon hyalosoma (assembly GCA_037367295.1). Lineage (NCBI taxonomy): Eukaryota > Metazoa > Chordata > Actinopteri > Kurtiformes > Apogonidae > Apogon > Apogon hyalosoma. The sequence continues at coordinate 3,610,787 of JAPQRP010000002.1, forward strand.
AAAGATGAGGCCAGGAACAGGAAACAGAGGAGAATTCAACGTCTCTACATCTGCACTATATGGACAAAAGTATGTGGACACGTTGAATTCAGGTGGTTGTTTTCTAACAGGGGTCTGGGATACAAAACAATAACGACTAATGCCATAATATAGTTTCAAACTGGGATAAATATTGCATCGGTTTGTTTGGTTTCACCCATAAAGACCCAAACATCCATCATCGACCAAAACCATCTACTGATCTGAAGTGTTTAATACCTATTGATCCACTAATCCTATCAATCCATGTACATAATTGGTGTAAATACAGTTCTTCATCTTTTCATGGTCATCAGATATGACCCATTTGGACGTTCAGAGGCTCCGTAGTTACCATGGAAACACTGTCATCTTCTACAACATTGATTCACCAGTAAAACCCATAGAGTTGGATCAGTGGCAGTGGATGGACACACTGGGTTTATGTTCAATTAATGAAAGATTTGCTGAAAAAGTACATTTTTCTTCAGTTTTGTCTGTTTGATATAATAACCCTCAATTATAATCTTGAGCTTTTATGAACATCTACATGATCAGTGAATTAAATATAGGAGAATACAACTGCAACTTTGACACTTAAAGGGTTAACTGTATTCACATCTTTTATATCACATTAAGTTTTTTAGTCTGTTCTTATTTTATTTATTTTTTCATCATAAGGTGTTGCTTTATTTCATCATTTTGAGGCTGCTTCATCAGTTTGTTTTGTTGCGTCTTTTACATATGTTCCTTTCTTAAGTCTTTTTTGTTTTATCTCCATTACAATATGGACTAAAGTAAAAGGTACCACTGGAAAGAAATAACCAACATTAAAACCACTTCATCTGTCAGTTGTTATGATGATAATGTTATGGATGATCAGCGTAGATAATTTTATTCATTTTTCAAGAAATGAGTGTTCATTAATCCTGTATTTCCTGTCACTCTTCATTTTGAATCCCAATTTATTTCCTCTATGAAATCTCCAATGTTCACTAAAGTTACTTCAACAGTAAAAATAAACCCTGGAAATCAAATGTTTTAAAGATTTGACAGCTTTTTTTTTTTTTTTTTTAAGTTTTGTTCATTTTTTTGTCCTTTATCTTTTCACTATACAAAAACAAACACTGAAAATGAAACCACCGACATCAACTGCGTTAAATCTACGCATTTCCCTAATTTATTTTCCAATTTACTCACTTCATCTTTAATTGAATACTTTGACATCAATATAATAAGTATCAAAATGACTGAAAGCCGTTTTATTACCTAATTTGCTTGTATTATTTCTCCTCAGAGTCCGTTTTTACAGTATATTTGTTCTGGCGATGAAGAACTTTTGCTTGGTTTGTATCTTTAATGTTTCCGATGATTTAACACCTTTAGTCTTGATAAAAATCTGCCTGCGCTCAGAGTTTCAACCTGCACCGACCGATCATACTGTTTTTTTTTTTTTGTTCTTTGTACATAAAGTGCATTGAAGCCCAAACCCGGCGTCCACTGGGAAAGGCACGCAGATATTAACAAAACATCTTAACAATTCAGCAAACAGCGCTTCTCCCTCCGTCAAACTGTACGCAGCATCCCCGTAGCATCATTTATCATCGGAACCCTCTGGAGCCCAAATAAACCACAGCTTTGGAAATCTGAGCCTCATTCCTCTTCTTTTTCTGACTCTCAGATACCGTTTCAGCTCGTCACGACAACACAACAAACTATCCCCCTGTTCCGATGCGTGGGATTATAAGACATGATACTAAGGAGTACAGTAGTAGAGCATTATGTCATGACACATCAGGTATTTTTACGCACAGTCGCCTCAAACTTTAACCCCGGGGCCACGATTCCAGGTAAAGGTGCTGCTGTGAACTGTCGTCTCTGTCATTTCAGGTTCGTTAAAGCTGCTGGGAGTACGTGCTTGTGTTCCTTTTCTTCAGTGGTTTTGCTTTACTGTGTGTTTTAGGGTCTGTAACGGATATAGTTGCAGGTCATCGAGTTGCTATGACAACGCAGCAGTTTGTAAATCTCACCATTATGCTTAAGAGTTTTTAGGTTCGTTGTATTTTGCACATCAGCATCTAAATATCTGGTCTGTTGTAACTACAGTGGTTTTTGTTAAGCCGAATAAGTATTTTGTATCATGTTAAGTTCGTCCTGGTCTAAGTTCATTATGTCACATGACCCTCGACACGGAAGTGAGGCGCAGTGTAGGAGAGAAGGGCGGCTCTGAGTCCACACATGAAATAATAAATCAAAATTAATTTATTTCTAACTCATTTTCACTTGAAAGTAAATAATGGTAAAATCATTAAAGCAGAAAGAAGGTCACAATTAACAGACGGGAAGTAAACTTAAATCAAAATAAACCAAAAGTAAGTATAAAATGTAATATAGAGGGTCAGTCGTGTGCAGTGTGGGGATGAGTGGAGAGTGTTGTGTGCAGGGCTGAATGCAGGAAGAAATAATACGTAGATTCCCATGGCCAGTGGAAACCTGGAACCAACCCGTCCCAACCCCACCCAGTGAGCAGACAGAGGGGCAGGTCGTCACATTACACCGCGTCCTGTTTTACTGTCGGTGATCCAGGCGAACACGCTAAAGGCTGTTAACTCATGTTCACAGAAAACCGTTGTGCGACAATGAAATTTAAGCAAAACCTTGTTTAATTTTCCTGTTTGTATTCAGATTTCACAACGTATCGTCACAGGATGTTCTGTGAGAATAAACAGGTTGTGGAAATCAGTAAGAAACACAGACACAGCCAATGACCAGCAGTTTTAGGGTCAAAACAGGGTGGAATAACAGAAAGACCAAGAGAGGAATAGAAGTTTGACAGGTTTGGACTAAATAAGGCACTCAGAATGTACATCAATAAGAGATTTAGGATGTTGAACATCAACTGTGAACTGGAACAAACTGAACAAGGATTTGAATTTGGGCCCAGTTGTTTTAGTTTTGGGCTCTTTTTTTGCTAAATCAGTCCAGCTGCTTTTTAACACATGGCTGAACTCAGAAAAGCAGTTACACAGTCAAAACTTGGTAAAAACAAAGTAAAAAAAAAAAAAAAAAAAGAAAAACAGTGATGACAAAAGTTAAGTAAAAGAAACAAAACAAAACAAGGAGAGAAAAAAAAAAAAAGCCCAGTTGGTCTGACTCACTGCTGTGTTTTACCCCCCATTCCACAGGTGGTGGGGGTGTACTGAGCATGCTCAGATGTCTATGGAAACAACAAGGTCCTGTTCTATCAGGAAGTTTGGAAATTTTTCCTATTGAGCAAACGGTTGCGTTTTTACGAATATTTAAAATAAACCATACATTCAGAATATTCACCGCAGACACATCAGGGGTTAAAGTGTTAGGTTCTGAATGTTTTTAATATTTAATAACTTTGACTATTTGTCTTCATCCGTGAGTGTGAAACATGTTCACTTTAACCACTATGTTCTACTTTAATCAAAGCTGGATTAAAGAAAAACAATCATCTCTTGCTGATAAATAAATTCATAAAGAAATACATTCCTCACTTAACATTAATAATTAAATGTATATTATGCAATAGATCGAACATTTGTTAAGTTAAAGCTCAATAAATCATTTCAATGAGTTCTAATATTGAATTAATTAAGAATAATCAAAGCAGGATGATCAAGTAAATTCTGTTTAATATATTGTAACTGTTCTTTGAAGCACAGATAAATCATTAAAGTAGACGTAGTAGAAAGTACTGATTCCACTTATTTACTGCAAAAGAGTGGAAAAGGTACAGGCTTTGAAATGTACTTAATGTACAGGAGTCAGCAGGACCTTTCTAGTGGGATTTTAGTGTAAATTGAAATAAACTTAACATAATTTCAAGAGGAAGAAGAAGAACTTTTTGATTGGATTTTCCTCTTTTATTTTGAAGTATTCCCTGTACTTCCTGTGTTCTGTATTCAGCCAATAGTTTTACTGTTAGCAGTGATGATGAATTTTGGCTCATCTTTAACCAATAAAGACCCAGAGCTGCTTTTGGAGCAGTTCCCAAATGACTGTTCCTTTAGATTTACCATTTCTTAATTGCTTTATCACCCTTTAATTGATTATCCCCTGTATTTTGCTTTTTTTTTTTTTTGTGAAAATCATGGATTTTTCTGTATTTAATTCACTGATCATAGATGTTCATTAAAGGTCAGATTAAAGTTGAGGGTTATTATGTAAAAAAAAAAGAGAAAAATGAAAAAAAGTGACTTTAAGCAAAGATATCAATAACACAAAAAAAAAGCATGTACAAGAACTGTCATTTGTCAGATTCCATGGGTTTTACTGGTGAATCAGTGTTATAGAAGATGACGGTGTTTCCACGGTAACTACGGAGCCTCTGAACGTCCAAATGGGTCATATCTGATGACCATGAAAAGATGAAGAACTGTATTTTACACCAATTACTTAACATGATTTCATAGGATTAGTGGATCAACATGTATTAAACAGTTTAGATCAGTAGTTGATTGTGGTCACCTTTATGGGTTAAGTTTCTTTTTTTTATAACTTGATTTTAATAATGCTTCTACATCAGCTAATCCAATGTTTTGCGTTAAATTGAAATTGATTCTAATTGGAAAGCAATGGTTAATTTTACCTGAGATCATAAACGATATGTTTTATTATGCGACAGTGTGAAGGTTTTCAACATCAGGTGTTTTCCTTGAGCATTTCCACAAACTGTACCTGTAGCAGATGTGCAAAAGGCCATGTTTTAGACTTTTTCTGCATGTTTTATTTGCATTTTCATCACCTTTGCACAAATATCTGCTACACTTTGACATCAGCTCATTGGGAAAGTAATGAAATATGCTGGAAATGGAATGTTTGACCAAGTTTAATACGAACTCACGACTTTTTAACATCATTTGCAAACAAAAATAATCCACTTGAGAGCGTAAAAATTCAAAAGACCACTATGTCTCCTTTAATAAAATATTATACGAGACATTTTAATGAGTACAACGTGCAGATTTATCCTCATTGCTCCAAATCTAGACTGAAAGCTTCATATTCTTGACTTATTTGACTTGTTTTCATGCGGTGCACATCCTCCATCGCTTTAAATCTACGCATAATCTATGGGTATGAGGAGCTGAAACAAGTGTGTGTGTTTAGGTGGGGTTAAAAAATAATAAATAAAAGAAAAAAAATCATGGTATTGGTGAATGTTTGCACAGTATCTCCCCTAATTAGCAGCAAACTCCAGGCTTGAAAACATGCCTTTAACCCTGCAGAGGGATTATAGACACTGATAAACATCTTAACATGAATAATTATCAGTGTGATAAAGTCATATTGGTTTAAAAAAAGGAGTTAACTATAATCAGTTTGCCTGCGCTTCTATTTAGTTAGACGTGAAAACACAAACAAACAACATGTTAAGTCTCTGAGAGGGACATGAAGGATGGAAATGAAACGCCTGCAACGATGAAGGTTGATGCATTGGATATTAAAATTCAACCTAAATTAACCGATGGCAAACGTCCACGCGCCTAATTATCCGAATTAAACAAAGAGAAGACTAACGCGAACTCCACTAATCCCCAAATACACAACAGACAGGTGGAAACAGAGTAAAACGTGCACAACCAACTTATTTTATTCAGCTTTATAACACCTATATGTTCACATTAAAGTATAGTTATATTACTGAGAAAATGCAGCTGAAAACTAACTTTACTTAACAAAAACATCACATTTTAAGGCTACATCTTACAGCTTTTGACAATTTTTTTTATCCAGTTTCAACAAAAAATGATCTTTGTTGAGTTAACATTCATTGGACATCAGCAGCGATAATTATTATATTAGAATTTAACTCGAGATCATCAGTGGTTAAAATGTTCAATGACTTTTTCACCAATAATCTGACATAAATGCTTTAGAAACTCGTATTAAGTGCATTTTCTCTGCTTTTCAATGCTTTTATATACGTTTTATCTAGATGTTTAAATGTGTTTATGCCCTGACATTGTGTAGAATTGATTCATCCTGATCTCTTTACTTGAGTCGATAAATAGCTCGTTAAGGAAAGGTTAGACGTCGACAACAATTCACCTGGGAGTCAAAAACATCAACAACTAATAGGTAACGTGATAAACATAATATTTTTACTGTATTTTGTCATGAATTCAGTAATTCTCAGACAAAGCAAATGGAAAATTGCGATTTAAAGATGAAACCGAGGTTCTCCTGAATCAGACGATGTTATAGAAATACTTAAAAAAAACTAAATAACTCATGAACCACTAATATTTAAGGGTTCTAGTCTGGTTTACTGGGTCCAGTCTGCTTTAAGGGTTCCAGTCTGGTTTAAGGGTTCTAGTCCGGTTTACTGGGTCCAGTCTGCTGTAAAAAGGTTCCAGTCTGGTTCAAGGGTTCTGGTCTGGTTCAAGGGTTCTGTTCTGCTTTAATGGTTCTGGTCTGGTTCAAGGGTTCAAGTCTGCTTTAATGGTTCCGGTCTGCTTTAATGGTTCTGGTCTGGTTCAAGGGTTCCGGTCTGGTTCAAGGGTTCCGGTCTGGTTCAAGGGTTCCGGTCTGCTTTAATGGTTCCGGTCTGCTTTAATGGTTCTGGTCTGGTTTAAAGGTTCCGTTCTGCTTTAATGGTTCTGGTCTGGTTCAAGGGTTCTGGTCTGTTTTAATGATTCCGGTCTGCTTTAATGGTTCAGGTCTGGTTCAAGGGTTCTGGTCTGGTTCAAGGGTTCCAGTCTGCCTTAATGGTTCCGGTCTGCTTTAATGGTTCCGGTCTGGTT
>JAPQRP010000002.1:3617680-3629907 GCA_037367295.1 Apogon hyalosoma
CATTGATTCACCAGTAAAACCCATGGAGTAGGATCAATGACAGGGGATAAAATGAAAATAATAATAATAATCATAATAAAAAACAAAACTAATGATAATAATAATTATTATTATTATAATAAATAGTGGTAAAATAAGCAAAATATTTCCTAAAATAAATTTAAAAAGAATAACATGGGAAATAACATGAACAAAAACAGCCAAAGTAATGATTAAAATGTAAAGAAATTAACAATAAATCAAAATAATAAGTAACATGAACAAAATAAGCAACAAACTGGACTAATTTCAATAAATAAACAGGCAATCACATGAACAAACACTGCAAGTTTTTGACAAGTTCAACACTGAAGTTTGTGTAGACTGACCAAGTTTATTCAATATTTAACAAAATATGAATGCACTATTTTTATTTCATAGATATACGTACTGTTTTCATAGGTATTTCATACATTTGGACGTTCAGAGGCTCCGTAGTTACCGTGGAAACACTGCCATCTTCTACAACATTGGTTTCCCAGTAAAACCCATGGAGTTGGATCAATGACAGTGGATGGACACACTGGGTTTATGTTCAGTTCATGAGAGATTTGCTAAAAAAACTCACTTTTTTCTTCAGTTTTCTCTGTTTTTGATAATAACCTTCGACTTTACTCTGAGCTTTTATAGACCTCTACATCAGCAATAACTTAAGAGGGAAAACACCTGATTTTCACTGGAAAAAATGTCAAATAAAGCAGATAATATTACAATAAATGGTAATAAATCAGTTAAGAACGGTTAAATATGGAGAAAAACATAACTTGGGAACTGCCAAAAAAAGTAGCACTGAGTCTTTATGGGTTAACCACCCATAATGCAACTGTTTCCTCCTTTCATTAAAAGTTCTCATCTGTACCTTTTCTTTCACGTCTGCCATTTTAAGTGCGAGTGGAGGTTGACCTTTCCTGTTGTTCACACCACAGATGTGTCATCCACGACAACATTTGGACCACATTTCAGTGCAGCACGTGTGTTTCCTTTAGAGGAAACATAGGTGTTGTGTCCGTTACGTCTTAAAAGCAAAACCCTGTCTACCACCTCTAGAGAACTTACCCTTTCCTATCTTTACTTAGTTTTACTCTTTAATGTAAAACTTGAAAAAACTGCAAATTCTCTTGTGAAAAAGGAGAGAAAAAGGATAAACCCTGATGGATCCATGCAGGAAATATCTATGAACCGTTCCTCCAGACTTTCAGTGACATATTAACCCATCAAGACCCAAACCATCTACTGATCTAAACTGTTCAATACCTGTTGATCCACTAATCCTATCAATACATGGAAATAATTGGTGCAAAATATAATTTGTCGTCCTTTCATGATCCTCCGATATGACCCCGAGGCTCCGTAGTTACCGTGGAAACACCGGCATCTTCTACAACACTGAATCCCCAGTAAAACCCGTGGAGTTGGATCAATGACAGTGGATACAATGAACAAAAATGTGTTTAAAAAAACTTACAAAATGATAAATAATGTGAAAAAACAAGCAAAAAATTCACTAAAATAAAAAACAAATAAACAACTAAGTGAATAAAAACAGCCAAAGTAATGAATAAAATGAACAAAAATCAACAGCAAATCAAACAAAATAATAAATACCTTTAACAAAATAAGCCATAAAGTGAAATAAATTTAAAAAAAAAAGGATAAGAATACAAACAGAAACAAGTAAAACAGAAGATGAAATTAAAGCAATGATCACAAGCGAATAAGAACATTTACAAAATAATAAATAACATTGAGAAAATAAACAAAATGCACAAAATTGAAACATGTATTAACCAGTAAAACCCATGAGTTTAATGAATGACAGTGGATGGAGACACTTGTATTTATGTTCGCTAAATTATATATATATTTGCTGAGAAAGTCATTAGTCAAAAATTAAACCTACCAACAACCTGATTTACACTGGAAAAATAAAATACAAAAAAATGCAGAGGATATTTTAAGAAATGGTGATAAATCGCTTACAAGTTAAATGTCAAGAAAAGGTAATGCGAACATTTTTGGGTCTTTGCATGTTATCAAATCACTTTAACACTAGGCAAATTTCAATGTAGAAAACAAATGAAAAATAAGAAAACGGTGACTAAAATTAATGACACTTTGCTTCTGTACACGGCATTTTCATTGCACTCGACTGTCCTGTTTTATTGGTACTTTCACAAGAGTCTTTTGCACCATTGAAAAGATTGAAAGAGACAGTTTTGTTAATTATTTTGACTATTTATGGGAAACTAAAGACAGTAAAGAAATATAGTAAGGCTTGTACTTCAAAAAATTGTGATTACCTAAAATTATTGAAGCAAATGTAACTAAACATTAGTGGTTTAGTAAAAATACAAAGTTTATTTGCAGTTAATGATATACTTTATTGAAAAAAGGCACTTTATCTTCAGTTTTTTCTGTTTGCGATATAATGACCTTTAAATTTACTCTGAGTTTTTATGAACATCTACACGGTCAGTGAATTAAATGCAGGAAATGTCACGTATCAGACTGTTACACAAACATCACCCGCTTCTTATGCGTAAACACCATGATTGTTTAAACACAGATCAGCTGACAAGGCATCTGCATTCAGATTTAGACATAATGTTATGGAAAAACATGATGAATATAATAATGTACAGTACGCAGATATACATCCAGCTCATTAGCATTAGCCGTTAGCATTAGCCTGCACACTGGAGTTTGACAAATGATAGTAGTTGAGACACTTGTTTTTATTTTCAGTTACTGATACACTTTGCTGCTGTTTTAATCAGTTTTAGTATATTTTGTATTCTTATTTCACTGGTTGTTATAATATATCTTGCATTTGAATCTGCAGATTTGTTTAGTTTTCTCTGTTTGATATTATAACCCTCAACTTTAATCTGAGTTTTAATGAACATCTACATGATCAGTGAATCAAATATAGGAAAATACATGGTTTTCACTGAAAAAGTCCAAAATACAGACGAAAACATTAAAATAAACGGTGACAAATCACTTACAAAAGGTGAAATACAGAGAAAAAATATATATAACATTTGGGAACGGACACTAAAGTAGCACTAGGTCGTTTCGGGTTAAAATCACAGAGGTGATTATCGGCGGCGAAACGCTGGAACAAAGTTGGTGCCCTAAATGTAAATTTATCCAAAATTGCAAACGACTGTATATCTTTTTATAGCCGACAATGTGAGGCTGCTTTGAAGCCGGTTGGATTTCTGCATCAGCATGACGGCGATGCTGCTTCTTTAATCTTCTACATTTGTTGTGTTTTTTTTTTTTTTTTTTTAAATCCCAGCCTTGTTGTTTGGTGCTGCATTAACCTATTTTGCTCACACGGATCATCACGGCTCCAGCTTATCTTTCGCAGCGCTCCAAATACTCCCTCTTCTAGATTGAAAGACAGTTTCTCGATTCAGAGACAGGTTCAGTCAGCACACTTAACTGCAAAAAGTAACAATTTAATGAAGTTATAACTCAATTCCTTCAGTCTATCCTCATGTAATCACTTCCAATTATGTGCAATTATCCTGTATAATGTAAATAATGTGTGATAAGTTTGTGCAAAATCCTGTTCTTGCAATAACAATGCAATATTTATTCAATACTTATTCAAACATAAATGCACTATTTTCATAGACTTGTCCATATACACTGTTAATATGATTAATACCGTGTATATTGTGTCTATTCATATTTTGTGTATTTTTTTAATATTATTATACTTTTTAATTCATTCATTCATTACCTTTATTTAAACTTTGAGATATACTGAGGACGCAATCTCATTTACAATCTAGCCGAGCCAAAACAAAACATTTGAAACATACAATGGACATATCAGAAATACCGAAAAGTAAAAGTGACAAAGGAATTAAAAACAGAGAAAATAAGATGGAGTTATAGATTTAAAACAACATTTTTGAAACAAACAATGCCATATCAGAAGTACCAAAAAGTCAAAGTGAAAAAATGAACTCAAAACAAAGACGTCTACTTAAAAACGGGAGCAGCTGGAGGTCAAATCAGAAGTGATTCAGGATTTAAACTGTCCTAATGATACAAGTGGTGAGTTTTAGTTCTATTTGTTTTACTTTTTGTAAAATTGTGAGTATGTTAAGTTTTTGCAATTTCATATTTTCTCTATTCTTATTTCATAAACTTTTTTTTTTATTAATATTGTTGCACTGACTGGAGTACCACTCTTAATTTCATTACACACATAATGACAAAGGCTATTCTATTCTATTCTATATGGGTAAGTCCGTCTCCATATGATGCTAATTCTAACACTCAAAGTGCGTGGTCAAATAAATCCTGTCCTCTCCTCTGAAGGGTTCAACTGGAGCGTCGGTTCACTTGCCGTTACGTCTTTGGCTCTACAGACATAAAGACTTATTTCCATCCCCCGTCGCTACAGTAGCTGCTTCTCTCCTGCCGGTTGGATGTTGCCTCCAGCTCAGAGGTTCTTGGCAGCGTTTCGACTCTGTGTTTGTTTTCGGCGCCCAGTCTCGTTTCGTCTGCCAAACAACAGGACTCGTCAAAAAAAAAAAAAAAAAGAGAAAAGAAGACGTCTTTAAAGTCCTGATGAGCTGATGGTCGCTGAAGTGCGATTTTCAGGACCAGTTCTGATTTCAACTGCGAGTACTCAAAACACACAACATGTCCCAAGAGGTTAAATCTGAAAGACTCTTAGCAAGTTAATTTTCACATCATGGCTCGTGATTTTCCCTTGAGGTGAATAAATATATAAATTACAGACACTGCTGAGAAAGAGCCACACACAGTATTCTGTTGGACCGTCTTTAGTTTATGTAATGTCACAGTTTCCATCCATATCCATGTTTCTGCACACGTATGTAGATTCATTTAAGTATCATATTGATAATATATTGTCCAGTATAGTGGTTCTCAAACTTTCTACAGTGGAGTACCCTACTTTTTTAGCCAAGTACCCCCAACTTTCACTTCAGCATTTTTGATTAAAAAAAAAAAAACTGGTAAAATTTGTTCCGGTGCCAAAGGTGTTTGTTTACATTTTCAAAACTTTGTAAACATTATATATATATATATATTTATTTATTTGTGTGTGTGTGTGTGTGTGTGTGTGTGTAAATATTGTGTGTAAAACATGAACTGAACAAAATCAAATCAACAAAAATAATTACGTATCTACTCTAATTTTTAATATGAATATAAACGTTCTTCAAATGTTACCAAAGCTTCAACTAGATGACTGACAGTAAAAGTATTATATAAACATATTTATTGTGCTTTATATTATATCATTAATTCTCATTTATTTTGTATTCAGTACATGACGACTTATTTAATGTATTTCTCCCCAAAAAAAATTCAAGTAGCCCCTGGGGGTATACATACCCCACTTTGGGAACCCCTGGTCTAGTATTTTGTACAAATTGTGTGTCTTAACAGAGTGTATTAACACACACACACACATATATATGCTTGTATATTTACAGCTTGTCATTGAGGGGTGATAGTGGGCCCTGAAGTCAGACCAGTTGAGAACCACTGGTCTAAAGGGAAGGGTTTAATGAAGTTTACTGTTTTACCAAGAAACAAAACCAGCATTTATCATTACCCTTCATTACTCCTGCCCGTTTTGTCTAAATATGGTCGATTCTGGCTCCAAAAACCCAAGATATGAACAGTCAATAGCTCCGTCCACTTCAGATGTACAGTCTAATCAATCTAATCACTTTGCTTCAAGATTTCCTTAAAACTACTGAATATATGCACGACTGGACACCGAACATTTCACAGACACATTTTGTCTAATCCAACGCATACTGTCTGTTTTTATTAACTGCCTTTTCCTCTGCTCTTTAATAACTATATACTACATAGACCAGACCCAGTTAATAAATGTTCCAGTGCAGTATAGTCTAATAAAAATCTAAGGCTTTCGGGATTTAGTAACATTTGTTCCATCTCTGCTTCCATTCAGGGTTTGTAATCAGAAAAGGTCAGGACATCTGTAGGATTGTTTACATCAATTTTCAAGGTTTTATTTTCTTCCTCTGCCACAGAAAAGCTGTAATTGTTAACTCATTACTTGTCCTAAGGAAACGTCTGAAGGTTTATTGAAAAGCAAAGCGATTTCAGTCAATAGTTCCTACAGGTGTCAGGAGTTTAGTTCATGAATGATGACCCCTCTGTCATGACACCGACTGGAGATGCTTTTCATGAATATGGTTTATGTGCATTTTCAATTTGCGTACACATTTTCGCAGAAACGTCCTTCATATTCTTGTTCACCGATAACCTGAAGTCATGGAACTCATATTCTCCGCTCAATGGACACGGAGACGATTTCTTCCAAACGTAAAGACTGAATTAGGTAAGAGATCTGAGGTTTTCAGCTCCTGATGCATGAACAAGCTTCAGCCTGAGCTCCATCTACAAACACAGACGCCTTTCAATGGTTTTAAAAACATCTTTGGAATCAAGGCTGTTGGTCTGTAAATGTTTTCAAATTATTCTTTTTATTTTGTGTGTGTTTTTGCAAATCAATATATCCTCAAGCAGCTGCTTCCAAAAAATGTGCAACTGCCCTGTATAATGTGGATTATGTAAGCAGTAATTCATGCAATAGTCTGTCTTGCGAAAACAATGCAATATTTATTCAATCATAAATACACTATTTTAATAGACTTGAGCTCATAAATATACATACTGTTAATAGTGTTAATATTGTGTCTATTCATACATTATGTCTATGTTTATTTTTATTATATTTCAGTTCCATTTTATTTTACTTTTCGTAAACGTTTATATTCCATTTTTTTTATCTTGTTTTTATTTAATTCTTTTTTTTAAATTATTTTTATAAAACACCAACTGGCAATGCTTTAAACCACAATGATGAAGAACCAGCAATTAATAGACAGAATAGTTAGATTCATAGATATACCTACTGTTAATATTGTAAATATGCTGTATTCATATTTTATGTCTATCCTAAATTTTTTATTCTATGTATTTGTATTCTCATTTTACTTTTTTTTTTTTTAATTTTATGTTTCCTCATCCTTTTTTGTAATTTTTGTAATTTTATATTTACGCTTTTCTTGTTTTCTGAAGTATTGGTGTTTTATTATTTATTATCGCACTGACTGGAGTAGCACTACTGATTTCATTGTAAACACAAAGACAATAAACACTATTCTAAATAAACGCTAAACCTTGTTTGTAAAATCACTGCCGAAGAAATTCATTTAAGCCCTAAAATGTGCTGATTGAATATTTATCCAGAGAATCTTATAATTTCCCACAAATGTTCAATTCTTGCTAAAAATTTGCTTTTCGGAAGCTCAAGGGTGTACAGGTAGCTCATGGAAATCTGACACCCCCCCACCCCCGATATTTACTAAATGTCGAAAAAACAGAAGCGTGTAATGTCAGTTTTTCTCGTTAAATCACAAATGCGATGATTTGTTTTTTTTATTATAGCGAGATGATACAAGAAGTCATTCCATAAACATGGCAATGAACGTAAATATGGTGTTGATTTACAGATATATTTCATTATTATTATTATTATTATTATTATATATTACCCCTCTATCCCGTATTATTTTTATTCACGTGACTCTAGTTTTGGAGAACGGTCTTTCCATTGCAGTTTTGTGTGATATACCAACTGTGCTACGCCCAAAAAAAAACAAAAAACACCTCTTGCTGGAAAAAAAAAAAAACAACAACTTTGAATCAAAAAACGAGACTTTGGGCGAAATTGTCATTTTTATGTGCAATTCATATTCGCACAATTTGAGGGTCAATAGAAAAGCGACTTGCGACTTGTCTTGGCTAAAAGAAAAAAAAATCTCAAATACATATTAAAAAATAAAAAAACGCTATTGTATTCTACTGTATTTTATTCTATTTTATTCCATCATTTACATAACAGTAATGGATGGAAGTCAGTTGCAATTTTACAGTTGAATGAGTCATCCTGTATTGAAATAAGCATCTGTTTTAACGCAGACACATGTAGCACGACTTATAAAAGCACGTTCTAAACTGAAGTGAGTTAAAATGTACCCGGCCGCTTGCGTTAACTGATGAAAAAGCAGCGATGAGCAACAATACGACACAAACTGATGACAGAACACATGGAGATGGACTCATTGACCGGTGAATCATAATTATATAAAAGATCATTCGGACCGTCCTCCACTGCCGTACGTGTAGAAAAGGAAGGTGGATCAATAGAACTCCTCAAAGTGCAGGTCTGTTTGAGACTTAAGAAATAAAAAAGAAGTTGTCTGAAGATTTTGACAGGTACTTGCATATTTCAACACCCTCAAGGTCACAGCTTCAGTGCTTGATAGTTTCGTAGGTTCCTTGAGCAACTATTGTATTTGAAGCGGTCTGAGAGGATCCGAGGTTTCTGATTCTACTAAAAAAATCTACCCTGTGATGCACAAATTTAGGTGTGAGGGTTAGCTACATGTAGTGATTGTTGATTAGAACCCAATTTAAACCTCAATGGACTGGTGTTGAGAAAGGAGCGGTCGTTCTATTAAGAGTTGGTCAATAATGCAGCCGACAGTAAAAGAAGGTGTCATCCGCGAATTTTCAGACCGATGACAGGAACTCGCACTAGACAATGAACCAAAATGAAACAAGATTAAAAACCAGACAACTTCACCTGATGACCATGAAAAGATGACATGAGTTTTTCTCTCTGATTAACCTTTCTTTAGTGATTTATCACTGTTTATAATAATATTATCCTCTAAATTGTGCATTTTTTCAGTGAAACTCAGGTATTTTTCCTATATTTAATTCACTGATCATGTAATTGGTCATAAAAGCTCAGATTAAAGTTGAAGGTTATTATGTGAGAAAAGGAGAAACTGAAGAAAAACTGACTTTTTCAGCAAATTCTATCATTAACTGAACATAATCACAGTGTGTCCATCCAGTGTCATTGATCCAACTCCATGGGTTTTACTGGTGAATCAATGTTGTAGAAGATGACTGTTTCCACGGTAACTACGGAGCCTCTGAACGTGCAAATAGGTCATATCTGATGACCATGAAAAGATGAAGAACTGTACTTACACCAATGATAGAATTCATGGATGAACAGGTATTAAACAGTTTGGATCAGCAGATTTATTTAGTTTCTGGTGGATATTTAGGTCTTAAACAGTTAATTTAACAACAATGCTACTAAATTCACATTCGACATGTTTATTTTTGTACAGAAAAGGGTGATTTTCCCCCTAAAACAAACAAAAAAATGTAAAAAAATCAACTGTTTATACAGAAGGAATGTGTCATTTTTCATTGATAGAATCTCCAAAGCCACTGAACTACTGATCTAAGGGAGATCTATTGAGAATATGACTTTACTTCAAACTCAACTCCATGGAAATCCTGAAAAAAACTGACTCTGTAAAATCTCATTAATTTAACATAAACCCAGTGTGTCCATCCACTGTCATTGATCCAACTCCATGGGTTTTACTGGTGAATTATTTTTTTCTACCTATTTAATCATTATTATTTGATTTCTGACCATTTATTATCATAGTATCCTGTGTATTTTGTGTTTTTTTAGTGTAAATCATCTGTTTTCCCATATTTAATTTTCTGATCATACAGATCTTCGTAAAAGTTCAGATTAAAGCTGTGTCTTGTTCTATTAGAAACAGAGAAAACAAGAAAACCTGACTTTTTCAACAGATGTATCATTAACTGATCATAAACCCAGTGTGTCCATCCACTGGCACTGATCCAACTCCATGGGTTTTACCGGTGAATCAATGTTTAGAAGATGACGGCGTTTCCATGGTAACTACAGAGCCTCTGAACGTCCAAATGGGTCAAATCTGATGACCATGAAAAGATGAAGAACTGTATTTTACACCAATTATTGACATGTATTGATATAATTAGTCAATCGACAGGTATTAAACTGTTTACGTGAGTAGATTATTTGGTTTAGCGGTGGATCTTTGCGTCTTTATGGGTCAATATAAAAGATACAGTATTAATGTGTGTAACTCCATGTAAACGGCATAAGGTTAAAGGTGGGGTGGGAGATCTTAGAAAAACTATTCCAGCAGCTACATTTTAAAAATACACAATTCAAAAGTCCAAACCCCTTTCTTCAGCCCCAGTTCAGACCTAACTGACTAACGTTACTTTCCCAAGTGATTTACGTTAGTGACTAAACAGTTTTCCGGCGAACTTTACATCCTAATATAGCTAATATACCTAGTCAAGCTCTGGCTCTGTTTCCTGTACCAGTGCTCCAAGCGTCTGAGAGCAAACGATTCACGCCCGAAGAGGGGTACGTGCGGGGGGGGCAGATGGCAGTTGAGTTTGATAGACATATCACCGTTCAATCATTTCCAGTGGGCACTTAGACTGATTGGATGGTGTTTTTTCAGCCCTGTCTGTTCCACAGGTGACTACATTTTTTTATTTTTGTGTTAGAGCCTTTAATTAATCGGTTGTAATCGGGGTGTGACGGGGATTTTAAGGAATATAGTAAAAAAATGCTCCAGGAAAACATCTGGCACCTCCTTTTATTCATTGTGAATGAGCACTTTTTCCCTCCTGTAGAGTTAATATGACATTAAACGTTCCACTTTAATGTAATGAATATCCAAACTTAAACCTGCCATGAACTCAATGCTCCTAAAACGATTTACCTTTTGTCTAATTCAACATACATCGTCCTAAAGACACAGGAGCCTGTCGGTAAACATTTTTATGTTTATCACATCGCCACAGTGGAGGAAAGGTTGATTTTTAATGCATTTTAGTTCTTTACTTTCTTTTCAGACACTCTGCTGCTTGCACAAACGCACACACCGAGTTTCCGTACAGAAAAACACATGACACTGCAATTCTGTGTTCCTAAGTACTCTAAAGTAGAGAGGATGCAAATCTCCCACAATGCACAGGGCAAAGCTACTTTCATGTGAGGTCAGTAAACACAGTCGAGAGTAGAGGGAATTACAGTTATCTGTCAAATGCAGATCCTTTGATGGAGGGTCTAAGTGCTCTTACGATGTGAAGGAAAGGAGGCAGAGTTTTAAGCAGGAATGCAGATGAGAGCGGCTTAACACAAAGATGAAATGCAGACTGCTGATTGGTCCGGCGGCAGTAAATGGAAGCCGCCGCCATTTGTCCTCCTGGGTCCTAACACAGACCAAAGTCAGGCCAAGTCACATCTTTAACACACTGAGTTCGCTATTGTTTCATCATGTGCTATTTTATTTATTTATTTATTTTATCTGGTAAAGTGTCTGTAGAATATGCTCTCATGTGCTTTAGCCTCTGTGATGCAGACAGGATAAAAATTTAGTTTTCATGCTGGTATTGGTTTTGCAAGATCCAGAAGATATTTTAAAAATTTTTAACATATTTATCTATCATTTTTTTGGTACAGATTTACGTTACATTGAACATTTGAATATTCAGTTTCAGAGGCATTAAGCGTGTCACATTCTTCCCACCCCTGGTCCTACATAACATAGTTGATCAAAATAATAAAAAATATATCAAAGTACTCATCAAACAAAAAATTTAAATAAAAATTAAAAAAGAATAAAATAATTCCAAAAAGAAAAGGAAAGAAAAAGAGAAAATAAGATATAAATGCAAAGAAAGGAAAACAATAGCCTATTAGCAACGATTTTTATTTGTATAGCACCTTTCACAAAAAAAATGTAGCCCAAAGTGCTTCACATCAGTTTAAATTTGGGTCTATTTGAAAAATACTTACTGAGATAAAAGAGAAACTATTTTTCAAATAAAACATTTTTATATTATTTTACACTATTTTTAATTAAAACCTCTGCATGTAACACGGTCAAAAGGACATGACAATTGTATGCTAATATTTTTTTAATATCTCTTTATTCTCTCACAGGTGCATTTTGGGAATTGAATTAATTCAAGGCAGAGCGTTTTGCAAAAATGACCGCTGTTGAAAAATAATTTGCGATTTACACATGTTTAAATGGGCAGGTTCTGCATGTAACACCAGTGGACACGACGGGTTCCAGCCCAAACCTGGGATGAGACGTAGATTGATGAAAAACCCACGTGTGGATCAGAAAAACCACTAGGATCGACACATTGAACACAGTGTCTTTATTTAGAGTCTATAGAAGAGCATTTACAGCCATGTT
>JAPQRP010000002.1:3653272-3664099 GCA_037367295.1 Apogon hyalosoma
TTTTTTTCTTGTTTTTTTTTTTAAATTTACTTCTTTTATTTTCTTTTTTTTTTTTTTTTTTTTTGCCACTTATGGGTAAGGAACCAAATATGAAAACTTCATTTACCATAATTTTTGACAAAATAAACAATTTTGATTTTTTTTTTTTTTTTTTGAAAAGGGTCAAAGTGATCCGTAATCTACAATTCACGTTTCTAAAATACTGTGATTTAATATATGATGAAATCGACAATATCCAACATATGAACAAAAAACAGTAAAAAGCAGAGACACAGTTCGTCATTCATGTACTGTAGATGTGCGTCTGACTTTGCAGGAGGTTCCACACACTCATGAATGTGTGTGTGTTCACGCTTGTTTCTGTGAGTCTGTATTTCAGGTCACGACTAGCATTGCCTCTGGGATAAAAGACATATTGGAACTCAGTCGTTCATGGAGACGTCCAACTGACTCCGACACTTGACTCTTTCTTTGATTCTTTCTTCCCTCTTTTCTGTTATCTAACCCATCGTTCCTCTGCTTGTATTTTCCCTCCCCTCCTCCTTAGTTTTTTACATTTTTCACCACCTTTCACTTTACCCTTATCCTTGCAGGCTTCTCCAACTCGTTTTATGTCCCCATTCACACCTCTTTTTACCTTTTTCATCTCACTTTCTAATCTTTCCACGTCTTCTTCCCACTGCTCCTCATCTTTTTTTTCCCTCCAGGAGCAAAAGCACATATCATTTCCCTTCGTTCTTCTACTCAAGATGGGAAGTATGAAGGAAACTGTGTGACACTGCCACCCACATCTTTCTGCCCGTACACCCACCCACTTACTCTATTTCTTTTATGCTTTTTGCTGCTGCCAGGTCTGAGCCTCTGTGTTTGCTTCATCAGAGCGTGAGCTATAATGACAGTGCTCTAAATGTACATGTGCACAAACTGAACAGGTGTGTTTGTCAGTACGGGATGGATCTGCGGGTAGCGCTGAGGCTTGATTAGCCATCATCATCAAAAACAACATAATCACAGTGGGTAATAAGGGCTGGGGGAAATAGCATTTGCTCAGAGTCACGATAATTTTCTCTGAGGTACAGATGTCTAACATGAATCCCTGAACAATACTAATGTTTTCAAAGTCAGAGAAAATTACATGTAATGATCCACTGAAGTGTGTGATAATGTCTTAACATTAAACAGTGTTTTAGGCTACGTTCTGTTTTTCAGAGAACTGTGCGCCATTAAGACCTGCAGGTTAATAGTCCAAACAGGCTTTATTGGATCGTCCTCTCCAGATTAAGGTGTGTTCCAGGGAAATTGGACACATGAATGTTCTGGTGGAAAAAAATAAAAATGTGAAGCTATGGCGCCTCCGTAGAAAAGGTTTTGATCCAGATGAAAACATTATCAGAATTTAACATTAACAATTCATTGAAGGGTTTTGTGAAAACTGGTCATTGCCTTTTAACAAGAGAGAACGATTAATGTAAGTTTTACATTTAGGCAACAAAAACACTTCATGTAGGGATAAAAAAAATCATGTTTTGTTGGTTTTCATAAAAATTTTGTGAATTTGTTCCTCAGTAATTCAAGATGAAGGGTCTTTTGCTCAATCTAACCAAGTGTAATGACTATATGACCTATTGAACTGCCATAGAGTGAACACTATTTTAATGAGTTCATATAACAGTATCCATGACTGGCTCTAGTACCAATGCTAACATATGACTGGCTCTGTGGCTATAGATAAAACCGATATTTCGTGCCACAGTACTGTGGCAGTAGCCACTGCCATATAAAAAACACAGAAAACTGAAGAAAAAGTGACCTTTTCTGCAAAGATATAAAAATGTGAAAACAAGTGTGTCCATCCATTGTCACTGATCCAACTCCATGGGTTTTACTGGTGAATCAATGTTGTAGAAGATGATGGTGTTTCACTACAGAGCTTCTGAACGTCCAAATGGGTCACACTAAGACATATGTCATTATTGTTTCGTATCCCAGACCTGTGTTAGAAAAGAAACACCTGAATTCAACCTGTCCCAAAACATTTGTCCATATGGTGTACATAGTTCTGCAATTTCGTCATTAGCACAGACAACATTTTTTGAGAAAAGCCCAAAAATATTCAGTTCATCTCCTGATTCTCGGTTTCATCAAGGAGCTGCTCTTATATCCATTATCTCAAGCCTGTTTTCTTGAGATAATGATATAAATGAAGTTATCTCAAGTAAATGAGCTTTGTTATCTTGAGATAATGAAATAATCAAGACACGATCTCGACATAATGGCCGACACCTTCAGCTTGTGCATTACGTGGTGTTAAATTGTCTAAATGTTTCAATGAAGTGTCCAAACTGACAGACTTTGGCACCAACGCCACAGGCCCGTCCAAGCTGTCCTCTGCTGCATTTACTGAACGCCACCTCCCCCAGGGGGCACTAGCACGACTCAACACTGTACACTTCATATGCTGTCGAGATTTCGCCCAGACTTTTATGAGTGCTAATAAATGCACAGAGCAGCTGAGTGTTTGGGACAGAGACCCTGCTGTTCTGATCCCCCCCTCGAGACGGTTGCCTTAGCGATTGTGTCTTGCTCGCCGATTGGCAGAAAATCTGAAACGCCTGAAGGCAACATTCTGACCTCGGTGACTGCACATCAGAGCCGAGCGGACATGGAGCCAAAGTGTGTCTAATTGCACTAAAGGAGGAAATCTGACAAGCAGCTCTGTGGCTAATGGCGGCCGGTGACGGATGCTCCGAACATGCAGCCCCGCGGTGAGCACTCAGCCGCCACTTCCTGTTTGTAATCGGATAAAGAGCAGACACTGCCGAGATGGACAGAAACCCACACCGGGTATCTGATTCCTCCTGCTGCAGATATGATCAGATTTACTTTATGGTTTTCACAGGAGTTTGATAACGACATTAGGTCAGTGTCAAATGGAAACTGGATCTGTTCAGTTCAACCACCTGGAAAAGAAAACAGCACTGCCGTCAGAGATCAGCAGTGAATACAAGTTACTCCGTTTAGAAAGTTTTTGCTACTGAAAATTAAGAAAGAAAAGCCAAAATCTGATCAGTTCTCCCAATGCACAAAATGTTTGGTGAACGTTCTGTAAATCCACTGTGATCTGTAAGTTTTAATGCAAATGTGCACACAAGTTCAGACATAATATTGTTAAATTATTGCACTTATATTTCTTATTTTTCAAAATCTCGGGTTGTTCCTATTTGCTTAATGAAAATTTTGAAAAAAAAACAAACAAAAAAAACAGTGCCATAATCTGATCAGTTCTCCAACAAAACAACAGAAATACAACCTTTAACCCTTAGATGCTTGAGTCAAAAAGACCAGGTGAGGTTGTTTTCTTGCAATATCTTTGTTAGTAAGTTATTATTTCATATTCCAGGTATTCCTTAAAGGAGTGATATTTTGCTTTTTTAAATGTAATTCTTCATCTCCCTGTGGTCTCCATAAACTAAATGCTCTGCTTGGCTCTGAATTCTTCATTCATTCAACTCCACAGCTCCATCTTCAACCCTATTTCTGAGTAATGACACCAGAAAGGTGGTTTGGAGCGCTGGCCCTTTAAATACACGAGCCACTTCAAGGTTGTTGACTGTGCGTTCTGTCCTGTTCAGGCACTTCAGTTCCTTCATACAACCAAAAACTGAACATTTTAGGTAATCCACTCAAAGTTTGGACATATTTTCAGTTTTTCCTAGCACCTGGAGGGTTCAAATTCAAACTTTATGAACTATTAGGATCCAAATACACAAATACATGAACCAAAGACTAATAAAAGTGGGTTTAGATAAATACGACCCCTTTAAGACTGAATTCATAGAACAGTTTACCAAAAAACATGACACAGACATTTATATAAAAGCAGGAATTAAAACGGGTTGGTGAAATCCACTCGATTTTTGCTGGAATTAATATAAAGATAGCTTTGCAGCACCTGGAGGGTTCAAATTCAAACTTTATGAACTATTAGGGTCCAAATATGTACCAAAGACTAACAAATGTGGGTTTAGCAAACTATGACCCCCTTTAAAAAAACATGTTATTGACATCATAACATTTACATTTTTAACTTACCTTTTGTAGATTTTAAGTAATTGTAGTTTTTTTATTTTACCACCTCAAGCTTCCATAGGTGGGTCAAAATGACCTGCATTCATTTACAACGGAATTACATCTGAATCTCTGAGTTAATCTACAGCAAAACCAAAGGACGGACGCATCACTGATTGGAGATAAACATCAATATTTCCTTAAAGTTTAATGGAGGTTTTTTTTAATTGCTAAGTGAGATGTGAAGGAAGCAGTTGGTTAGTTGTTGTAGAAAGTAAATGTTTCAATGCAATGGTACTTATCACAATATAAAACTATTATAACATTTGTCTTCCTTGTTTTGTATCCCAGACCCCTGTTACAAAACACCTGAATTCAATGTGTCCACATACTTTTGTCCATGTCTTGTATAGAGCAAAAGTATAAACAGAATGTTTTTGCATATCTAACACATATTTAATGTCAAAACAATTAAAAACTGTGTGATAGAAATTGAAATGTGCTATTTAATGTTTACCAAACACCTCAGTAAACTTATTTTAGCTTTAATCACAAAAATAAATAAATAAATAAATAAATAAATAAATAAATAAAAACCTTGAGTTTCAAAGTGTTAAAATGTGTAAATGCATGTAAATCAGAGCCGGGTTGAAAACATGTCCTAATTTGCATGTACAGCTTCTTGTTTTTTTTTTTTTTTTTGCAGCTAAATGGGTTTTAAATCCACACAAAAATAGTTCTGCAGATAATGAGTCGCAGGTGAAGCGTAAAAGATGCCGATATATGCCATTAAAAGGTCATATTAATCCCAGAGGACGACAGTAAAAGGTTTGATGTTGATCATTTTTTACAGCATCAGGATGAATCTTCTGCTGAAATTACAGTTACGATGTTTTCACATGAGGACACGTGTCATTTTCATTTTCCATGTGAAGTGGATCTAGAGTGTTTTCGACTTTATTCACCAAACACAACAGGCAAACACCAGCATTTGTGGTGTTTCGTGCTTTTTATTTAGTTACATACTGGGTAAAATGAGTGTAATCTGACTCAACTGGATGAAAATGAGAAAAAATGCAACAAAATGAAACCAAAACAAGACCCACAATGGACACACATGACCAAAAAAATGTGTAAAGAATGCAAAAAACGGTGTGAAACATTAAATATGATGGCAAAAAATATGAAATACACCAAAATATCGTGATCTTACAGCAACACAATGGAGTTGTTCAGCCTTACAACTACATTTTCAAGGCAATTTTTGTGGTAAAACACACAATAGGTTCAGTTACAGTTTTGTATCCACTCCAGAGCGTCTGTTTCGTCTGCACTGGCACTAAGCAACTTCTGGATTCGGGTTGGGACCCCTGACCGGCAGTAAAGAGTTTGGCGTCCTGGCTATTGAGCTTTTATGTTTGTTTTTAAGGAATAAAGGAAACAAGCTCCAGGGAAATGTTTGCTTCCAAAAGGATTTTAAGGACTGTTGTGCCATGGTTTTCACCGACACATGGCTCACAACTCCGATCTCGCCTCTGATGGCTTCGGGACCCCCTTCACATTGAACCGCAATCCTGAAGTAATGGGTAAAACACAGGGAGGTGGGGTCTGTCTGTATATTACTGAATAATACTGCAGCTTTATTATCAGAGAACTAATCTGGACACCAGACATTGAACTTTTGTCGGTGTCATTTCACCCATTTTACCGGTCCCGGGAGTTCCCTCCGGCGCTGGTAAACCCCCCTAGGACTGGAAAAAGCTAACAAAAACAAAAACAAAAAAAAAAAAAAAAAAAAACACCCTGCCCCCTCAAATTAAAGTTTGCGAAGTTTCAAGAGGTATGGGAAAAGGTAGATGAGCTTCACAACAGGAGGACACTCAGAGGAATCAGTAACTCGTCTTAAGTTTCACTTTCACTTTGCAAAGGGAAATGCCGATTCTGCCTCCCTCATTGTATTTGGTGTTGTACAGAGATTGCAGACTGTCTCACCGGATGCTCCAAACTTTATATTGGGTGATTTTAATCATGTCTCACTGAGGAAGACCCTAGTAAATTTCTATCAGTATACTGTCTTGCCTCAGGAAGTTTACCAGCATCAATGGCTTGTCAACAAGTGTGCGAGTATTCCTGAGATAGAGATTTTACGACAGTTGTTACAAATAATACTTAAGGGGGGGGCCATGCGAGCAAAAGTTCTGTGGCGTTGTTTCAATATTAACTGGTGGTAAAAACAATATGAAAACAGATTAAAGTTGAAGGTTATTACATCAGTAAATATCAGTGACTTTTCCATAAATCACATGAATAGCTGAACATAAACACAGTGTGTCCATCCACTGTCACTGATCCAACTCCATGGGTTTTACTGGTGAATCAATGTTGTAGAAGATGATGGTGTTTCCACGGTAACTATGGAACCTCTGAACGTCTAAATGGGTCATATCTGATGAACATGGAAAGACAACATAAATTTTTCTGTTTAAATTTTCATAATTATGTATCACCAATTATATTATCCTCTATATTATGCATTATTTCAATGAAAATCACATATTTTCCTATTTTCAATTTATCAATCATGTAGATGTTCCTTAAAGCTCAGATTAAAGCTGAGGTTTATCATGTCAGAAAAGAGAAAACTGAAGAAAAAGTTACTTTTTCAGTAAAATATATCATTAACTGAACATAAACCAAGTGTCTCCATCCATGGTCATTGATCCAACTCCATAGGTTTTACAAACTGTATTTTACACCAATTATTCACATGTATCGATAGAATCAGTGGATCAACAGGAATGTAACAGTTTAGATCAGTAGATGGTTTTGGTTGATGGTGGATGTTTGGGTCTTTATGGGTTAATATTGTCAGTGTAATTTTTTTAATTTTCCCTTCGGCCAGATTGGACCCTTTGGTGGGCCAGTTTTGGTCCACAGGCCTTATGTTTGACGCCCCTGCTTTAGACTTTTATACTGAAGACGTCTGAGAGCCTGTATTTTTACTGCAGTAACAAACTTGAATTAGTTTTTCGAACAGTGTGTCGACTGAAAAACCGAGTGACGTGTAACTTAACATTTCCTGTAATCGTACATGACATCATCGATTGTTCCCGTGGCTGTCGGCCAATCAGAGGAAGCCGAGTGCGGCGGTGGGCAGGTAAGCGGATGTAGTTGGCGTCTGCGTCACTTTGACAAACATGTGCTCCAATTAGAAAAGCCATTAATTTCAATTTGGGCTGCGACGGCGCCTCACATCTCGTCGGCTGCTGCTCGACGGCTGACTCTGTTCATTTTGTGGTTGGTCGAGTTTGAGTAATGGAGGTCGTACATGTGATCCACGGCGTTTTTTAATACATGCACGGATGCGTGCGCTTAAAGACGCTTCCTGTCTGGAGAGTCTGGATGTAAAACAGAATCAGCCGGAGCTCTAAGAGCCTGGCCTTGGCTCTGCTTTAATAACGCTAATGTTTGTCCTTTTAGCTTCAACCTCTGCTGCAGACGACCATTAGCAGCTTGTAACGGCTAATAAATACTGTTTAACATCACTGATGAGGGAAAGAAAACACAAAAAAATACACCGCACCACTGAAAGTAAGTACAATTAACACCATTTTTTACAGTGGACTCCTACATTAAAATGATTCTCCACCTAAATAAGTCCTTTCCTTTTGTATATACCTAGATATTTACTATCTAATAGTTCTACTTGTTTATTTTTTACACAGATTTCTATTTCATTTCTTCTACACATATCTTCCTTTTCATTGCTGTGGTGTTTTAAATTGTTAGTCTCAATTATTTTGATTTCTTCTTTTAATTTCTGGGAGTCTAAACTAAAAGAAGTGCATATCTGAGTACCTACAGTTGTATTTGGTCTTAATAAATAGAAATGATGCATGTGTTCAATTCCAAAAGTAGGGAGGTGAGATCATTGGAGATGCATTTATGAAGTGAAGGAGATGCTGCTTCATGCAAATGGACTAAAATGCTTCTCTAATGTTATTCTGAAAGTTCACATTAGCAAAATAAAGTACGTGGTTGACCTGAATGAGAGGATGCAATCACCGATCACACAACCGACAGTAAAGTGGTTTTAATGTTGATTGTTTCATTGCAATGTGACCTGTCAATGAGTGGAAAGATTAAACTGAATATTGTAGACCTCAGAGTTGATGTGTGCCGAACAGGAAATGCGTTCATGAGTAGGATCTGAAAAACCTGCAATTTTTGTTAATTTTGTTGATTTGATTTGTTTATTGTAGTCAATTTTCTGCATAATGTTTGTCCATTTTCAGACATATTGTCACTTTCTTTACAATTTTGCTCATTTTCAGTTCATTTTTGTCCATTTGTTTACATTATTTTCCTCATATTTGCCTTTTGTGTTGAATGTTTTGTTCACTTTCTTGATTATTTCATATTTCTCTGCTGCTATTCATTTACCATCCTGTTTTTACAACAGTATGTAAGGCTTTCATATTTATTTTTGTATATATGGTGTACATATTCTTATTGTGCGTTTTATATTTTATCTGAGTATTTAAGTTTGCGCCTTCTTAGCCAAGGATTACCAGTCTAAATTTTGTTATTTCTTTGACATGATGATAAACTTTTTAAAAATTTTTTAGTTAATTTTTGTCCATGTTATTGATGGCTTCTTATTTGTGGTTATTTTGCTAATTTCTAGGTCATTATTGTCCTCGTTGTTGATTGCTCTGCTCATTTTGTTTATTATTTGTTATTTTCTTGTTTCTGTTTTGCTCATTTCTTTTTGTTGTTGAGGTGTAAATAGTCCTGAACATCAAGTCAATATTAGTGTAAATAATAATCTGACCATAAGAAGAACCAGAACATATTAAAAACATATCTGTTAATGCTTCCTGCATCATGGACTCAAATTGCAGGTTCACCCTTGGTAAATTGCTGTGGTAATGATACACAACTCCTTATATGGACATCCTGGGGGTGTCCAAATATAAATGAATGCACAGGATCTAAATAAGATAAATATTGTGTGCTTAGGAAGTACACAAATGGACTTTATTTTGAAAATGGACATTGCAGAGTTTTGTTTTGTTTTTTTTAATGACTGAGGTTGTCAATTTGTATTTTTTAGTTTGGGTTTGATTATTATATTGTATTATATAATATAATTCTATACTGATTTCATAAACTGCTTGAGAACAGAACATAATACAAACTATTTCATTTAATGTTACTGGTATAATTCAACATCTGTTGCATTCATTTTTTATATAAACATATTCTAAACTTACTTGGCTCTTGGCTCCCTCCAGATCTACTTCCGTTCATTATTTGTAATTACTCCTAACCCCCTGCATTCAGTCTACCTAGCCTATACGCATTACACAAAGAAAGCCAAGAAAGTATTTAGAAATCAAGTGAATAGTGCTGGAGCTGTGAGTGTTAACACTGGGGTAAACGGGGTCTATGTCCTTTTGACATCCAAAGTGTGTGTTTGAAGCCTGTGGTCAGAGTAGATGATGAATGATTGAACCAACACAGCAGGTACATGTGGTACCTGGTACATCTCGTCGTTCTCCCCTTTGTTAAACCAGACAATGGAACAATCATCAGTGAGGAGACGTCAGCGGCCAATCAAAGGGCTTTTGACGCTCGTTTCCTCCACAATCACACACTTTTATTTCAGCCTGGTTCAACGCCGTTCTGAACTCCTCTCGCCGCCTTGGACTCGGCTGAGCGGTAATAATCCAGCAGCAGATGATCCTAATTACGGAGCGGTGAGCGTCTGGCTGCAGACGAGGTCAGAGGCCGAGCGCAGCATATTACAGTCATTGTTCTCCCAATGATCCCGCCGGCCTCCAGAGGATCTCCCACCAACTCAACAACTTCCAGGCAGAAACTTGCAAACGGACTTTTGTCTCCCCAGAGTTGGAGTTAATGGGAAAACGAAACTGAACTTTTCTGTGAAGTTGAAGTGTTTAACTTCGAAGCTGCTCGCTGCTGTCTGCGTTCCACACCACAGAGCCTTTTCTTCGCTCTTTCATTTTGTTTTTCTTCAGAGGTTTGGATCCCCCGGCTGCCTTGTCGTACCTCGCCACCCCCGGAGAGCAATCCGGGCCTCGGCCTTATCTTTGGGAGGCACATTTCCTCCAGGGAAATCTCCCTGCCTCCACCTTGGGCTCTGCACTTAAGTGATGAACAAGTGAAACATGGCCGCTCTTTGTCTGCTCGCCGCTAATCAGCGAGGCAGAGCGCGGCGGGCGCTGCCATCTGGCCTCGCGGCGCCACCTGCATCACTGACATCGCTCCCTCTTCTCATCCTCATCCTCTTCCTCGTCTTGTCTTCCTCTCCTCTATCCCTCCATCCGGCCACAACTTAACAAAACACAACTTTAAACAGCGAAAGTCAATGAAAAACCTGCATTCAGCATTTTTAAACAGGAACATGCGCTGGAAGTAAAAGTCCTGACTGTGAGGAAAGTTTAGAGACACTTAGTAAAGAAGATGGAAAAAGAAGACGACGAAGGACAAGAAGATGATGAAGGAGAAGAAGAAGACAAAGAAGGAGAAGACGGAGGAACAAAAGACGGAGAAGACAATGAAGAACAGGAGGAAGAAGAGAAAGGAGAAGAAGAGCATGAAAGATATTTTAGAAATTTAGAGGTAGAACATTTAAAGGCTCATACTGATCTAACTGCACTGTTGTGAGTCTGTGGTTCCTGTCTTTGTGTATCTGGACCCTAATAGTTCCTCCAGTTTGAATGGGAACCCTCC
>JAPQRP010000002.1:3671771-3686785 GCA_037367295.1 Apogon hyalosoma
AAAAAAGATGTTTGAAGTTTTCATTTAATGTGTTAAAAGCAAATCTGATACATCTTGTGAAAGAAAATGTATCAGAATTTTGAAGTATTTGTTTTATTTGAGTCTTAATGATTTCAGTAAAAGTTTGTAGCAGTGTAACTTAAGATATTTGTTCAATGTTTGTAAAGACATTTTTATTTGTATATTGCTAGTTTAACTAATTCAACATTTTGAGTGTATATTAGATACCTTTGCTGAAAAAGTCACTTTTTCTTCAGTTTTCTCTTTCTGATATAATAACCCTCAACTTTAATCTGACCTTTTATGAATATCTACAAGATCAGTATATTAATTATAGGAAATTTCCTGATTTTCTCTGAAATATACAAAATACAGAGCATAATGTTCTAATAAATGGTGATGAATCACTAAAGAAAGGTTAAATGGAGAGAAAAATGTATTTGAGAACTGCAATAATAGTAATATAATGTAAATGCCTTAATGTAAAATACTTGAGGATTACGATATTAAATGATTTAAGATAATTAAGGAGCATGTAATGTATATTTGTTTGTTCTTTATTGTCAGTACGATCTTTGTTCTGTGTATGAACCTATAACTTATTCATTCATTTATTCGCTCATAGGATTAATGTCTGTCCAGTTTTACTTTTTAATGCCGTTGTCTGTCTGAAAATCCAAAGACCTGGACGGACACAGAGTCTGTAAATGTCAAACTGGTGGACGCCGACGTCGTCTCCTGAACCGAACGGTGGAGAGCAGCGGGGTGAGATGGAGCCTGGGGAGGCGGAGGATGAAGCCTCCATCCTCTGGAGATGACCTCTGCCCCCCCAGGGACCCCCTCACCCCCACCTCCTCATACCCTCACCTCCCCCTGCTCCTCAGTCGCCTCAGAGGGAGTCGGACTGTAACGCTCCGCTAGGCCATGCCAAGTCATGCAGGAGGGAGGAGACGAGCTGTCAGAAACTCCCATCATCCTCTCTGGAAATACTCTCCCATGAGGCCGCTGGATAACTGGGGGGAAACACTTCACCCCCAAAAAGAGGACTTTAGCACCAGGTTTATGTCCGTATCATCCACAATGAAACCTGGAAATTTAGCAGGAAAAGTTTTTCTCCAGTGTCTGGAAAATCATATAATACTTTAGATTAAATAACATTTTTAGAAGTTTGTGCTGAAGTTAATGTTCAACAAAAAGTAAAATGAAGAAAACATGTATTTATACAGCATGATGTATTTAAAGAAACGTAATAAAGATGTAAAGCAGAGTATTTTATTAATCCCATGGGGAAGTTTTTGTGTTAGTCTGTCCATTCAAGTAGAATAAAAAGTAGCAGGAGAAAAATTATCAATACAAGATGGATAGATACGTAACCACAATTAGAACAGCAATATGTACTACACAATATATTATGATAAATAGGTGTGCAAACAGTTGTCAGTGTGGTTATAGTGTGGAATTAAACAGTGCTTCTTTTTTTTCTGTAAAAAAGCTGGAAGAATCAGGAAAAAAAGCAAACTCCTCTTGGTCCAAAACAAATTACTCAATGATATGGTCAGACAGTTTCATGTTCTTCAAAAAATGTAAAAAAAAAAAACAAAAAAAAAAACAAAAACTGAAGTCAAGCAATTAAAGCTGCAATTTACATATTTAAGTATCTGGGCTTAAGGCACCTATGATTGGACATGTACAAAAGTCATGAGTGGATTTTACTGCTGCCTGTAAACAAAAATCCAGGAGCTGCAGGAATAATTTCTATTCCAGAAAAAGTGAAAGAGAAAAGGAATTTATTTGATGCTACACAACTGACACGTGCTGAAGACGTTTGCACACTGGGGACATTTGTGTCTTATGTCATTACATATTCCACACAGGATGTGAATAATACACAGGAAAAAAATCACAGATGAAGCTCCATCTGTCATCTGTTTTTTTTTTGTTTTTTTTCTTCCCTCTGCACACATCTTTCCTTAAGTAATTTTCCAGTTGAGCTTAAACCCGAGTCACCTGTAGATTCCCTCCCTCGGCTGAGGCTCCGCCCACACTCACCTGTTTGCAGTTCAGTGATCATTCAGTTCACCTGTACCTGTGTTCTGTGTTCTTAATCGTCCAATCAGAGGGGACGACACTAAACATGAAACACCCTCACCTCAGAGTGCATTTATAATATACACAAACACAAAAAAGAAAAATGCTGTAGCAGATGAAGTAAAACATCCAGAACTGTTTTATTCAAGTAGCAGGTCACGATAAATTCTGTATCAGCACATTTTTCTGTAATTTTTAAGATAATTTTGCTGCAACAAAAGCACTTGAACGCAATGCACTCAAAATTTCAAATTCTCAAGTGGAAAGTATCTTCTTCCCAATTGCACGTGAAGACAGCTTTAGCTCCACCCACAGACCTTTTCAGCACTACAGGAGTGTAAAAACGACACCCAAATCAAAACTCAATGATTTAGCCCTTTAAGGATTACCAGTATCCTCCTGAGACCACCAACAATGCATTTTTGTCCTGTAGTGAACAAGTTTCACAGCTTTATTTAAACAAAAAAAAAAAAAAAACAGAACTGTCAACTGCAAAGGACATTATATTAAATTAAATAAATAAATAATTATAATACTACTACTACTAATAATAATAATACTAATGGAAGAACTGTAGCATCATACAGTTCCAAATCAAGACAATGGTGTAATTAAAAAAAAAAAAAGAAAAAAAAACAACTTACTGGGTCGCAGGAGGATAAAAACAGACCACCAAGATTACTTTAAGTTGTTTGTCTTAAATAAAAATGTCAAAGTGTCTATTTTGGCCAATTCTTTTACACCTTTTTTCAGGAAGAACTTAACTTTCAGTAAATGGCCATTATTTATTTTATATGTAATAAATGCAAAACCGCTGTAAATGTGCACAGTGAAACTTTTGAGATTTATAGAAATTAACTTTCAACTATTTTCCATGTGTTAAAACATTTGAATTTGTCGTGATCATTCTGTGTCCATGTTACAGCTTCTTATTTTCGGATATTTCTAGTCATTTTTAGTCTCTGTTCACTTTCTGTCTAGTTGTTGACACAGCCCCTCATTTCACTGACAAACACATCCATTATCTGCTTCTTTTCCAGACACTGCATCTCCTTCTACCCTGGTTAGCTATTATATACAACCATTTACTAGAATTCACCGCTAAACCTCTGCTAAAATGCTGCTAAAAGTAATAAAAAAATCTTCCATCTCTCACCGACTGCACTCTGCTGCTCTCTGCTCCACCCGCTTTCACCCTTCGCCTTCAGCCAATACAAACCTCTACCCCAATGTGTACATATGAATGGAAAGCTCTGAATCGCAGCTTTCAGATGGTGTTTGAATTTTGTCGATCAAACAAACAACTCGGGAGGTAATTTGGTAAACTTTTAATTTGACGCTCTTTGCAAAAATGTGGCGGTAACTATCTGAACTGAAAACACAAAAGTGGCTCTTACTTTAATTCCGCATTTAGACATGCGTTGTGGAGGAGAAACCTGCATGCAGACACGAGCAAAAGGGTGTGAAATGTCCTATTTATCGATTTAGTATGCACGCCAGGTGGCATCACTACCACCACCAAGACAAAGCGCCTGCCTAGAGCCTTTCTACGTCTCTTCCTGTTCTCTCCTAGCGTGAAAGACAATCACAAAACAGGTAACAGAACATGGCGAAACAACACACAAAAACTGACTATTTTGTCTGGGCAGACGAGGAGAAAATAAATAATCCAACATGTTGTTTTCCTATACTGGCGCATGCCTGTGATGTAAACTCTATGCAACGAGTAAACACAGGTCTGCATTTTCAACACTTTAGATGGCGACGCAAGAGTGAAGCGTTGGTAAGATTTGTACTCCGGAAGGTGGTTTCACTTGTTTGTGTTTTTAACCCCCAAAACGCCGCTGCCGTCTAAATGAAAGGCACATCTGATAAAACCTGAGTGTTTTCGTATAACCTAACATTAGCTGCTTTTCCATTGGACATCCGCACAAACCTTTACCAATATTTACTAAATGTTGAAAACACAGAAGCGAGTGTTGTCGATTATTTTTTTATTTATTTTTCCCATTAAATCACAAATGCGATGATTTATCGCAAGATGACGCGAGAAGTCATTCCATAAACATGGAGATAAACATAAATATGGTGTTTTATATTACCCCTCTATCTCCTACTAAATTAAAAAATGATTGTTTCCTGGTGTGTCCACACATACTGTTACATGTTTCTTTTAATTCTCTTTTTCTTCGCTTGTTGTAATGTCCGTAAACATCCTTTTTTTTTGTTTATTCACATGACTCTAGACTCTTTCCATTGCAGTTTTGCGTGATATACCATTTGCACTACACCTGGAAAAACCACCTCTTGACAGAGCAAAAACTTTTTATCAAAAAACGAGATTTTTGGTGAAATTGTCGCTTTTCCTTTAGGTAAATTGTTATACGCAAGTTACGTTCGCGCAATTTGAGGGTGAATGGAAAAGCGACTACTGATTTTCTGTACAGTAACGGTCTACTCCTTCTCAGTCATCCAACATCAAACTCTGCTGTAAAATTAACTTTGATGGGTGTGAATGCGATACGTTCGAGGTGTGGAAGTTTTTCCCAGTGCGAACTCGAATCCCAGAACAAGCAGAAACATTAGTTTTAAGGTTAAAATCCAATCCGGCGCCTCGTGGTGAAAGACAAAGTGGAGCTAATGAAAGCCAACAGGAGTGTAATGCTGTGTGACTGATACTGGGCTCACTGTCAGCCTGATTCTACTGGGAGAAGTGGGATGATGACAGATGAATTAGCGCGCTGACAGCCGCCGTGCAGGGATGGGTAATTGTTGCTGAGAGATGGCGAGTGTTTTCTGTCTCTCGCCACGTTAGACGAGGCCAATCAATCAGAGCTTTTATCTGAATGCAGTCGCAAAAAAACACGGCGGCTGAGGAGCGCGTGACACCGAAGCGACGGGTCTGGCGTTAACGTGCGGCGGCGCGGTCACGCCTGTTGCTGTGTTATTTCACTGTGGAGGTTGTCATGGGTGACGCCGGGCTGTCGTCTCCGGGGTTGGATGTGAGCTGATGGAACGTGTTCAGGCACATTTTCTCCCCCTTCTCTGTGGTTCAGACGATGGAAAACAGCACTGACCCCATCAGACACCATTTGCAAAATAATTCTGTGCATTTGTTCTAGATCTGAGCGGCGGGTTTATGAGGTGTTTTGTCAGTGGTCGCTTTGGGATGAATGTTATGTTTACAACCCTTCATTTCCATATCTAATGAATGTAAAAGAACGCACTGCATTATCATCACAACTTTATGCTTTACACAGTTTACATTATTTCACCTTATAACCTCATAATTATAACTACACACAACTATAATTTACACACTGATGTATATTTATTTAATTGTATTGCTAATATATTGTCCAGTACATATTGTACAATTGCAGTTTTAACTTTAACTCTTAATAATTTAATACATTTCTAAATAGAATATATATCTTTCCTGCTACTTCTTATTATACTTGAATGGAGTGACTGTAACACCCAGTAATTTCCCTGGGATAAAAGTATTCTGATACGCTGTACATGGAGGTTTGGTGGAAACTTTCACCATTTCTCAGTACACGTTCTTGTCTTTTCTTCCGTTCTCGCATTCTCGTGGAACGTCATCAGTCGCAGCCCAAGTACTGTTCCATTTGAAAGTTGGCATAAACCAAGAACGCACAGAATTCCCAGATGTTGTTCTTGTCAGCTAGCTTAAACTAAGGATGCACTGGTTGGTGACTCGCGTAGACTTGGCTGGGAAATAATTCCCCATTTGGATGTTCAGAGGCTCTGTAGTTGCCGTGGAAACACCGTCATCTTCTACAGCATAGATTCACTAGTAAAACCCATGGAGTTGGATCAATGCGCTGCAAAAATCTAAATTTTACCAAGTGTATTTGTCTCATTTCTAGTCAGAATATCTCATTACATTTAAAATAAAACATAGAGTAACTTTTTAGTGAGATTTAAGAACTTATTTGTATACAATAGCTCTTGAAAATCTTATTTCAAGAAACCTTACCGTGATAATTTTCACTAATTCCACTGGCAGATTTATTTGCTTGAATTAAGCAAAAAAAAAGCAAAAAATTTTGAATTGAGCAAAAAATATTGGATTAAGCAAAAAAAAAGCTTGAATTAAGCAATGGATGGACACACTGGGTTTATGCTCAGTTAATGATATATTTAGTTAAGTGTCATTGTTTCTTCAGTTTTCTTTATTTTGATATACAAACCTTTGAATTCACTCTTTTAAGAACATCTACATCAAAAAAATTTAAATATAGGAAAATATCAGATTTAATAATCAAAAATTTAGACAATTTCAATTAAATTATAAATATAAAGAATGATAGAGTTGAGTAGCAGGGTTTATATATGATGTGCAGACTGGATGACACTTCATTGTACTTTTTCCAGTGACAATGAATATTTTCTATTCAGCATATTTCTCAGCACTTTATCCCACAGATGTATTAAGAGAACTGGTTGTAATTCTATTTACCTGTAGCCACTGCAGCTTAAAAAAAAAAAAAAATCATATGGTTCAAAAAGCATTTCCCACATGGACCACAAATGTAAAAAGATGGATATTTCTTGGCTTTTCAGTCTGAAAGCCATTGTTCCACTAAACAGGGTGGTAAAAGCAGGGAAATGAACAACATGGAAGCCAGGAAATTATATCAAATGAATATAATTTCATTGAGAAGGACAGTAGGAAGGTTATCATTTCAGAGAGACGCATTTGTGTTCCTTTAACATTCAACAAACTAGGTCGACTAGATTTAACAAATATAAATGTACAAATACCGGCAAAAAAACCTACATATTCATTAAACTGCCTCTTCAGGTAGGAACAGACTTCAGATCAAATATCCGTAACTATAAGTTTGTGTTCACTACAGATGTGGAGAACATGTAAACTCATTATATACATGTAGGTTAAATATCCAACAGACCATGACCGAGTTCACTGATGCATAAAAAACAATGAAAAACAGTCCGATGGTTCAGGTCTGTGTATGAGACAGGGCTTCCATCTCATACACTACGTGGACAAAGGTATATGGACATGCTGAATTCTGGTGTTTCTTTTCTAACAAGTCTGGGATATAAAACAATAATAACACATGTCATAATATAGTTTTATATAGTGATTAATATCAGAGCATTGGTTAGTTTTGTTTACCGTAAATTATCTTTGCTTCCAGAATTTAAATTTAAAGCTGCATATGGCTTTTGTCACCAATTTTTCATCAAATCTGTAAAACCCGAGTCATATCCAAAGTACTACGCAGCCGACTTACGGATTTGTGATACTTAGGCTATGACTAGGGTTTGACAGATTTGATGGAAAAATTGGAAACGAAAGTCTGTTAAGGAAATACTGACGTTCCTAAACTATACAGACATAAATATTGGGACACATCATGTCTACAGGCGTAAGATGTCCTGTTCATGATGATTTGAGATAAAAACATCAGTATTTCCTTAAAGTTTAATGGGAGAATGGTTAATCTTGCGTGAGACGTGAAGAAAGTAAATGTAAATTGTGTTAGAAATGTTTTATTTACAGTCAGAACATGAAAAATATACGAGAAATTTAGAGGTAGAACATTCTTAAAACAGTCATGGATTTTAAAAAAAGCCCCTACAAAGTCAAAGTTGAGAGAAATGAAGTATAAACCATCTGAGGCATTTCGGAAGCAAAGATAAATTAAACCAAACTAACCAATGCAATGATAATAATCACTATATAAAACTATATTCTGACATTAGTCATTATGGTTTTATATCCTAGACCCCTGTTAGGAAAGAAACACCTGAATTCAATGTGTCCATATAGTGTACTTCAAGACAATGACCTGGAACATATGTCCAAGCTCTGTGAGGGTTATTTACAGAGGAAACAGTGGCATGGAGTGTTATCTATCGTGGAGGGGGACTGACCTCAATCCTACTGAACTGATCTGGGATGAACTGGATCACAAGGTCAGAAAGAAATGTCCGACGACGCAAGGAAAACACCTTTGAAAAGAGCTAGAGGAGGGATGGTGAAGCATTTTAGCACCTGTTGAGGGATGACGTTTGTGTTGATGTTTGACAGAAATAAATCTCAAACGCATTAAATTACTTAGTTTGTTACAAATAACCAAGGGGAAATGCATGAATGAGTCAAAAACAATAAGACATGCCGTTTCCAGACTGTACATCCATGGTTTATCCATAACATTTGGCCGATAATTACATTGCTATGCAAATGCACAAGCAGACAGATTAATATTTGGCATATTTTTTCGTCGTCATCTTCCATGTTAATTTTGGCCCAGAAGAACACACACACAAACCACACAACCACGGGAGAGAAAAACCCCTTTAATTCCCAATGGGAAGATGTGAAAATGATCAAACCCAGACCTTCTTTACGACAGATGTTCACAAGGCACTTGGTGGACGTCCATATGAAGTTCCATATCAATTTAGTTTAATGTAGAATGAATGTGAACCAAGCTTTATATTGTCACACTTATCTACTATTTACACTGTTCATGTAGGTTTCCATTGAGCAGGATCTGTA
The DNA here is from genome assembly GCA_037367295.1 of Apogon hyalosoma. Classification (NCBI taxonomy): domain Eukaryota; kingdom Metazoa; phylum Chordata; class Actinopteri; order Kurtiformes; family Apogonidae; genus Apogon; species Apogon hyalosoma. Next base: position 3,680,419 of record JAPQRP010000002.1, read on the forward strand.
GCTCCTTAATAGGAACAACCACACACTTAATTTCCAATTTTCTGAATCTTTATGCACCAATTTCTGCCTTAGTTTTATAACTTTATTATGGAAATGTATTATTTATAGCTTACTGGCATTGTGTCCGGCATCGTCTTCATTAACAATTTCTTCAGACATCTTCTAGACAAAACTACTGGTCGGATTAATTTAAATTTTTTTTTATGCACCTTCCTTTGGACAATGTCTGCAAAGTTTGTTCACAGCTTTGACAAATTTGGATTGTTTTAAATGTGACTAATTTTTGAAACGTTAAAAATGTGCCTTATTTATAACCGTATTTTGATGGTTTATAACATGTAAATGGTTACAGATATCAATATAGTTACTATCGAGCACTGATAAGAAGTCCTATATGGACTTTGAGTTGGGTCCATGACCTTTGACCTTGAATGGTCAAGCTCAAGGTCATGAGTGTCTATATTTCAACAGCTGTCTTCTCCAAAATTACCAGTTGGATTCAACTATACATTTTCATGTATCTACCTTGGGACAGGTCTACAAAGTTTATTCACAGTATTGACAAATTTAGATTTTTGAATTTTTGACAAATTTTTTTGAAATATTAAAAATGTTCCTTTCCTTCTAATGGTCCATATTTTGATGGTTTATAACATGTAAATGGTTACTGATATCGATATAGTACCTATCGGCCACTGATAGAAGTCATATATAGACTTGGATTGAATTAGTTGAGTTCTCCTCCAGTGAAAGTCCCGCCCACTTCTATTTGGAGATTGATCTCCTGCATCCAGACCACAGGACTAGAACATAGAACAGAACCTGACAACCTCACACATTCAACTGGGGATTGATTCAAATGGAACATGACACTGACATACAGGGACATTGGTCCTATTTTTATTTTAAAAATCGGTTGTCAATTTTTTTCAGCTCAGAACCTTAAAGCTGGTGTTTTTTCTCATAATCCAAACTCATATCATGAATTTCTGTTACGGCGACATCTGATAAGTACTGTTAAAAACACAGGAAACTGGCACCACCTATCAAAGTGCATTTTGAAGTGAATTACACCCTGCTCAATGAATTACGTGCAATATTTTTTGATAATATTTGCACCTGCAATCATTTTGTAGAAGTTTTGAATAGAATGGTAGGATTTTTATTTTTTGTTTGTTTTATTTCAGTTGTTTGAATTTTCTACAATACAAACGTGAGGGACATTTGGGATACATTGACCTTTAAAAAAAAACTTTGACTAACAGTTGGTTTTAGTAATGTGACATTGAAAATTGTCAGTTTCTCTCATTTATCATGACACTGCTCTTCTTGAGTCCTCCATCTATGGGTCAGAATCTCCATGTCAAATATTCCATTCACAATTTTTAGCCAGTCATTAGTTGTAGGTGGTTCTAATGTGCACCATTTTTTTGGTAATAGCTTTTTTACTGGCTGCTAATAGTATTTGAAATAAATATATATAATTACTGATTACATTATTACCAATAATATCCAAAATACATCACCAAACAGAAATGGTAGGAATTTTAGAAGTGATGGGAGCAAATATTAATAAATCTCCCAGGGCTGTAACCCACGCCTTTATTAGAGCCCCTTTCAACCATGTTCTTTTGTGAGAACACGATGGCATAACTGTGAAAGGGTCTCAAAACTTCAAACATCATTAGACTCAGTTCATATCTCATTATCTAGTTCAGTATTTGTAAAACCACAGTTAAATGTTTGGGTTTTCCTGATTTTGCCAAGTGTTGTTTCTACATATTTTGCTATAATTAGTGTTCATTATTATCATTACTGTACTTTTGCGGCCGTGTTTATTCTGTGAAACCCTGTCATATTTCTACATTAACCACTTTATAACAAGAACAAGACACTTGAGGCTGTGATTCCATCGTGTACGACTGCTCTGTCATGACACCTTAGCACAGTCCTCTACACCTGAGGTACATCTGTAATGTCAATTTCCAATGTGCAGGGTAACAGATAGGAGTCAAAATTGACGCTCTAGGCTACCTATGCATCAAAATATGACATTGTGACCAAGTGGCGTACGTGAGGAATGGGGAAGGCGAATATGGGAATCGGGATGTGGTTCTGTGTACATAGAAGATGCATACAGTACACCAGTCTGACACTGACAAAGTGGTATTAATACTGATTGTCTTATTCCAATGGTGCCTGCCAGTGGGTGGATACATGTGACACCAAGTGAACATGTAGACCTCGAAGTTGATGTGTTAGAAACGGTAAAATATGACCAATGTCCCTGTATCTCACAGACATGTTCTGTCAAAAGTCAGTCCCCAGCAGAATTTGTGAGGTTGTCAGGTTCTGTTCTATGTATGAGTCCTGTCGTCTGGATGCAGATCAATCTCTCAATAGAAGTGGGCGGTACTTTGACTGGAGGAGAACTCAACTAATTGAATCCAAGTCCATATATGACTTGTATCAGTGATCAGTAGGAACTATATTGATATCTCTAACCTTTTCCATGTGATACACCATGAAAATATGGACCATTATGAGGAAAGCCACATTTTTTACATTACCAAAAAAAAAAAAAAAATTCTAAATTGTGAATAAAGTTTGTAGACATTGTCCCAAGGCAGCTACATATAAAATATTAGATTAAGGTGAATGGAGAAGATTGCTAAAATCTGGACATTGGTGACCTTGAGTTTGACCCTTCAAAGCCAAAGGTTTCAAATGAAAGTTCATATATTACTTCCTGTAAGTGCTCAATAGTAGCTATATTGATATGTTGGAAACCATCAAAATATGGACCATTATGAGGAAAGGCAGATGTACATATTTCAAGACTGTTAAAAAAAAAAAAAGTAAAACAATCAAAACTTAATGTGGGGAAAATGGGGCCTTAATCAGGAAATAATATATTCAGAATGTTCAAAAACACCATATTATTTGTCTGACCCCTATCAAATTGAAAATAGTTATATAATATAGTGAGCAAATACATTAAACTTCTGCTCTCTGAGGGAAGTAATGCTACAACAAAGGGACAGGTCGACCAGGTCGACACTGTTAAGGGCAAATAGTGTTTAGAAAGTACATTTCCCATCGCCCTTTTGGCTTATTTTCTGTCTGGAGGTGCACCACTGCTCTGTGAAAATACAAAACCTCAGCAGGTGATGTGTGTGTGTGCGCGCATCAGCTTGTCCAAAAAACAGCTTAAAAAAAAACAGAGGAGCAAACACCTCGGAGCGTAGCGTTCCGGGTGTATCCCGCGTCGTCTGGGGAGGATCACGGAGCATCTCTGATCTGCAGCCGATCCCGGTTCCTCCATCTTCATCCGTCCGACACGTCTCATCCCGGTTCACTATAATCTCTCTGAGGCTCCCATTATGCTTATTCCTCATTAAAATTTTATCAGCCATGGCAAATTGCAAAGATTAGAGAGGGAGGGAGGGAGCTTTCGGGCTCTCCAGCCTGTTCACAGATTTATTTATTGTTGCGGATCATCCGGGCTTATCTGCTCCCCAAAGCAAAGACAAGTTCCCATCGGACGGCAAAGGTCATGAAATCTGATCTGGGAGCATGCATAATGGCGAGGAGGAGGAGGAGGTGGAGCATTTAGTTTGTCTAAAGTGTTCTCGCCCACACATTAATATTGTAATACTTTAATATCATAAAGTTTTGTTCTGCCCTATTGATTTCTCAGAGATGCATATGAATATTTATGCGGTTGCAGTGCAGCTTGTAAACTTGGAGTCGGTGATTCTTTGGCTAATTATAGGCTGAAGGCAGCGCGGCGGCCACAGCTAATGAATCCCACTCCTCCCGTTTGCCTCCACCTGCCTCTCAGGTTCACGGCGTAAAGATGGCGGCCAGTTTTTATTACTATTTGTTTTGAATGACAAATGGCGTCGGCGGTCGAGAAACAGGTCCTCGGGTTGCGGGTAATGAGCGTGAGCAAACAACAAACCGTGAGCAAACGGCGTTGGCGATCGACACCCGAGGTCAGAGGTGTGTTTGTGTTACAGACGAATCACTTTTAGATCTGATTTCTGCTGCAGCTGAACATCAAGGATCAGATGTTGGATTTTGGAGGGCTGCCACGTTTACAGTAAGTGGACAGGGAAGTCGGGGCGAGGGCCAAAACAGGCCAACGAGGGCCAAAACAAGAGACCTGATGGGAAAAATAAAATACAGAATATAAAAGTCAAATTTGTGCTGAAGGCCAGGAGAATTGAACCAAATCCAGCTGCTAAATATTTATTTGTTACATAATTCTCTTAGAATACGTAATGTGGTGCAAATTCATACATGATACATAAGTGGACAGAGGAAAAACAACTCACCTGAAGGAAAAAAAGGTGGGAAAAACCCCCTCAGAATCAGGTGATCATGTTATTACAGAGGCAGTGAGTCTTCTGGGGGATGAGAGGGGAGTGGGTGGATGTGAGATGTTTCAACAAGAGATCAGAGCTCGACTCGTTAACATAACGACACCCCACCGACAGACGACGGCGGACTCTTTTCAGCGTGACCACACGTTCCTCAGCCTCAATCAGGAGCTTTTATGTTGTAACTTCACTAGTTGAACTGTCATGAGGCCACAGTGTGAAGGCGTTTAGTCCCCAAAGGCGACGAAAAAGACTAATTTAATAGCAGGAGAGTGACTGGACCGTAGGATGAATACACCGCTGTGAACATTAAAAAAACCAAGGATTCGGGATCTATTTAATGAGTGGTAGAAGACAGGATGATTTCTAGGTAATGGGGAGAATTTATTTTGAGTCCCTCGATGTGGTTTTGAATGAATAAAAACACATTGAGAAGTTGTCAGACTGTACAACACAACAGTGTAACCCAGTGCGTCCCATCTGTACTATCTGACATTTTACAATTCCTCTGTTGTAAATATGTATATAGTCTGTATATTTTTATCACTATTATTATTTTTTATTTTATATTGTATGTTTTTTGCACTATCTTTATGCATGCACACTTTTTCTTGCACTTTATTCTGTTGCTCCCTTGACTGTTGAATTTCCCCGTTGTGGGATCAGTGACATCTAATCTAATCTAAATGTGATCTGTGTAGTCTGAGTCATAAAAAAATCCAATGTATGCCTTCCCACCTGACATGTTTAATGCATCTTTCTTCCAGAGCAAATCAGGATGTGATGTTAGGAAAATCTTATGAGGGATTTTTCATATTTGTGCTGTTCACGTTTGTCATTTAAAGTCAAGTTTGTGTCAGTTTGCATTTGTTTCCACTTTAATATGAACTCGAACACTAAGGCTGAATCCCAATTCACCCCTTGGCCCCTCCCCCTTACCTGTATACTTCAGTTTTAATGCATTTTCATTGAATCATCTGTTATTTCTTTCAGTTTGTATTTCAGAACCAGGAAAAAGGTCCGCATACATAAATGTTAACATGACAAAAAACAATGGAAAAGATGCAATTAAGTGACAAAATATTGATGTTTATAAACTGTATGGACAAAAGTATTGGGATACATTGCAGACAACTCACTTGTTTTTTTTTTGGTTTTTTTTTTAACTTTTTTGTATCCATGATTTTAAATGTTCTACCTCTAAATTTCTTTTATTTTCTTTTCTTTTCAAATAGTCTAACAATTTACAAAACTGAAGGAAAAAAATGGACAAAAATGAACAAATAGAAATAAAATAGTCAATAAAATAGAGAAAAATGCAAGGGGGAAAACATCACAATTCACCACTTGTCAAAGTTTATCTGAACTTTTGAACATTTATGCTATTTATAGGTAACACATCAACTTCGAGGTCTACATGTTGACTTAGTGTTTAATATTTCCATCCTCTGACCGGTCCCATTGGAATGAAATAATCAATATTAATACCACTTTACCTGTCAGTGTAGCTGATCAGCATACGTTGACAAAAATTTCCTGTTAGTGTTGTAATTCACTTTTCTGAGAGGACATACAACTTGGGCATCTGCTGCTACTTGAACAATCACAGGTGTTTTCAGACCGGTAGGAGGGTACGTATTTGATTGACGGTTGTAATCACCAATCACTGATTAGGTTTTCTGAGACACAGCCAGTATGTGATGCTACTGCTGTCGTTTGAAACATGGAAAAGTCATCTATCAATAAGAAATTGTCAGATTTATAATAATATACAAAGGGAATAGACTCAAATTCCAGCTTTTTCCACCTTTGTAGCTTTAATAGAACAGTAAATATGTAATAATAAATTCATGACGTGAGGAGACAGTATGGATTACATTCACACCAGACATGATGTGAGTCAGACGACCTCATCTGATGGAGGCCCTATCTGGATGTATTTTCCTTGATCTGGGTCCAAATGGAGCCCTTTTAACCATTTA
>JAPQRP010000002.1:3694747-3710543 GCA_037367295.1 Apogon hyalosoma
AATGTGGAGACGCAACTAGTTATAGACGCAACCAATGAAGAAGGAATTCAAACAGGTTGGAGAAATCCACTGGATTTTTGCCCAAATGTATATAAAGATAGCTTTGTAGCACCTGGAGGGTACAAATTCAAAGTTGTTGGTTTTTTGGGGGTTTTTTTTCAACTTTTAGGGTCCAAATACACAAATAAATGAACCAAAGAATAATAAAAGTGGGTTTAGATAAATATGACCCTTTAAGAAAGGTATGCACGTATATTTAAGAAGCATTTGGGAACTGTCACAGAAGTAGCCACGGGTCTTTATATGGGTTAACGAGCCAAGAATGACACCAGAACTAGATCTATCGATTAATTCCCTTTTAGATGTATGTAGCAGAATGACACCAACTGCCCCAAAAAAATAGAAAGAAATCCCAAACCATAGCAATGATGCAAACAAACAAATCATAAATAGTATAAGGAATGTAGTGACATCTACATGTGTGGTTTTGACCCGTCTCAAATAAAATCCCAAGTCCTCTTTTTCCAAGACAAGACTGAGTAAAAATGTTCCCAAGAGACCAAGACCTTGTTTGGAGTACTACAAGACTAGTATGAAGGTAGATGATGCAACTATTTCAGTCATGCTATGACAGGATTTTCATTCTTGTCAGTGTTTGTGTTACTGTTTTCAGAATCCTCCTTGTTATGTGACAGAAGAACCTTCGAGCTGCCACTACACACTGAAAATGGTAAGTTTTGACAAAGCCACACTGCTCTGTATGTGGTGTTTTCTTTTGTAGAGGTTTAGTCATTTAATACTATGATGGACTCAACCTCTCTCCTTATGCTTTTCACCCAAGACAAGTGGACGTCCTGTAAAGAACTAGACAAAGAACCCAAGTAACTTTTTCCATTCTAGAATAAAACTAGACGGCGCCAACAAACTAAGTGTGGAGATGAGGAGGTGAGGTTACGCAAAACTAGTTTGAGGTGTGGTCCTAAATCTTCAACTTCAGCTTAAATATACTATGACTCTGGTGACAACACTGAAGAACATGTAAAAGTTATGGAAATGATGGCGTGAACTTTTATGATCACAGAACGCTGCAGATTCAGCCTCATCTCCTTTTGAAGCTTTAGTCTGAACTGGACCTCAGGGCTCCTATCTTGTACCACTTCACTTTAAATCTAATTCATTAGTTTGACAGAAACAATATACATTCATCAACATTATTGAAAATGTAGTTAGCTTAACAGCATTGTTGTCATCATCGTCAATAATAATAATAATAATAATAATAATAATAATAGATTAGATTTATATAGTGCTTTTCTATTAACACATACTCAAACAGTGTACAGTGGATCTGGCTGTGGCTCAGTTGGTAGAGTGGGTCGTCCAATGACTGAAGGGTCTGCGGTTCAAGTCCTGGCTCTGACTGTCCACATGTCAAAGTGTCCTTGGGCAAGACACTGAACCCTAAATTGCTCCCAGTAGGTCTGGCAGCACCTTGCATGGCAGCTGCCGCCCACTGGTGTGTGAGTGTGTGTGAATGGGCTCTTTGTAAAGCGCTTTGAGCACCATGAAGGTGGAAAAGCGCTATAGAAGTGCAGTCCATTTACCATTATTCATTCACTCTCACATTCTCCCTCTGGTGGTGGTAAATTACATCTGCATCTACAGCTGCCCTGGGGCAGACTACCAATTCACACCTCTGGCCCCTCCAGCCACCAAACATTCATATGCATCCATACACACCAGTGTGAGTAGGAGCACTGGAGGCAAAGAGGGTGAAGTGTCTGCCCTAGGACACAACAGCACATGACTAGGACAGAGCGGGATTTGAACCGCCAACCCTTTGGTTATTGGACGACCCGCTCTACCTCCTGAGCCACGGCCACCCCCCAATGTTGGAGAGTCACCCTAAAAAACAGGATACATCAACATTAATACAACATAATTCATACTCATAAAAATGTTAAATACTTGGAGCTACAGGGTATCTGCAGGTCAAATTAATGACTTCAAGACATTTTTCTTATTTTAGTCAAATTTAAGACCTCACCGCAACATAATTAAGGATGTATTCACACCTACTTCGTTTGGTCTGTTTAAAAAAAGACCTGAGTTCGTTTCCCTGGAAAATCCAGACTTTTTTTTTTCTAGTTGTGAATAGAAACATGCAAACTGATTTGAATCAAATAAGCGGAGGTGGTCTCGGTCTGCTTCAAACGGACTCTGGGCCGGTTCACTTCTGGTGTGCATATAACCAGCCTTGAGCCGAAACAAACCAAGGAACCATGCACCTTTTTGTTTTTTTGGTTTTTTTTTGTGCTGCTGTAGCCGCTGGAAGAAGCCAGGCCTCATGGGTAGTCAGAGCCATGAGCCGTGGAACAATAAGAAGATTGAATGTTTCAAAGACGTTTGGTCAGATGCCCTTCATACCAAACTGGCTCCCAATGAGCTGTTCTTGACAGTCAACATTATTTTCATACATTTGTTTCTGTAAAAATAGAATACATATTCCGAAAACAATAACTGCACGTAGAACCTTCACCTTTGTTCTCATCAACACCCGTCGTCTCTGATCCACCCCACCCCTGACTTTTCTGTCCAATGACAGCACAGTTTGTCACGTGTGTGCTTCCGTTTACACATTTTGGTCCACTAGCAAAAAGTGCAATGAGAATGTGATCCAACACCCCCCCCCCCCACAAAAAAAAAGAAAAAAGTCTGTATTCGATTCAAATCAAATAAGCAGACCTAAGGACTTTCCAGGTGTGAATACACCCTAAGAGTCTAACAGGCCTCATAGTTATTGTGTTGAAGCTCTCTTAACCATGTTTCTATCCACTAATGTTACATTTCCATTTGTTCGTGACTAATGTTTCTGCTACTGATGTTGAAGGTGTTAAAGCTCATCCCTGAACCCCTCCGTCCATGAATGACTGCTGGAGGATCCACTCATTCCCATCTGTGTTAGGATACAATGATCAACACTAATTACACATTTGATGAATACTGTACAACTGTACTGTAAACTGAATTGGCCGTATGGGATAAATAAAGTTTTCTTGACTTGACAAAGATTTATCATCATTTATTGCATCTGTGGAATTTTTATGACCTTTGAGTGTTATTGTAGGACTAATTTTCAATGTTATGGATAATTAAGGCCTTACTTCAGGACAATAATATTTCAGACTTTTTAAGGACCCAACACCCTGTAACTACATTTTTGGATAAAGTCAACCGGTCTCAGTCAGGCTCAAACTAAACCATTGGTCCAAGGCTTTGATGTAATATTTCAACATTAAAATAAAAAAAATCAATGTTTTACTTATTTCCTGTTTGTGCATAAAATAAAAACTGAAGAGCATTTCTTCAAAAACTTTCCAGTGATTCAACTTAGCTAACTGTAGTATTAAATGAGTCAGTCTGAGCTCAGAAAGACTACTCCTACTTATTTAATTAAGGTATTAGAAACACATTTGTAAAGCATCTCAGTTTTGGTTCTCATGTTGCAGAGATTCACTTTTAGGTTTTCCCAGTGAGTAATATGCTAAATGTTACCAATGTTTCATTCACAGCAGGTTAGCTTTTTATTTTTTCGTGCATTTGAGCATATAACATCAAGTTTAAATGCCCGTCTTAAAATAAATACAGCTGTTTATTTCGAGACAGACATCTATGGCTGACCTGACAAAGCAGCCTTCTGATTGGTTGCAGGAAGAAGCCATTGAGTAAAATAAAAGCCCTTTTCGGAGTTTAAGTGCATCAGGTAAATTCAGTGCGGCAGGTTGAATCAGAAGCACTCGAGCCTCCATCCATCTTTAATCAAAGCATCAGTTCAGCGGCTGCAGAGCGCCGCTTTGTCTCCTGGTGAAGAGTGTTTTTATCAGCCACCGGCGTTCTGCTTTTACTCTTTGCTGTGAGCCGCAGAGTTATTGGATCAGGGACAAGGATCCGCCGAGGGGATGGGATCGCTGCTGGAAACCGGCAGAATGACCGAACTGAGGCCCAGACTCATTCCAGACAATGACACCAGAGCACAGAGACCGACAGTAAGAATACATGAGGGTAAGGCTGTTTAGCACATGCACAAAAAAGAAATCACACATGAAACGCTATCCTTTGGATGGGTTTTTCATTGCTGTGATAGTCTGGGTTCCTGGATTTTCCTTCCTAGAGCTTGTAGAAGACAATATGGGTTTTTCAAATATGACGAGTAAATGGTTTGAAATGACCGAGTTTGCGCTTAATTCAAGATTTTTTTTTTGCTCAATTCAAGTAAAAAAAATCTGCCAGTGGAACAAGTGAAAATTAGCTTGGTAAGATTTTTTGAAATACAATTTTCAAGATCTATCATCTAAAAATAATTTCTTTATATCTCACTTACAAGTTACTCTTTAGGTGATTAGGTCTCATTTCAAGTGTGATGAGATATTTTGACTAGAAATGAGAAAAATACACTACGTAAGACTTAGATTTTTGCAGTGTTTTAAAGGCTTTATTTTTGGTTTCTAAAGTTCAATAAATTGTGACAACCCATTTCTTCTTAACTAAATCTGAAGGAAAACCATGAAAACTTCAATATAGCTGCCTTTGTTTATTCGATATACATTGGGGGACAAAGCAGTGACACTTGGATGCGGCCTCAGCCATTGTTGACAAGTAAACCGGAAGAAGCGGTACACAAACTCAGTCATTTCAAACCGTTTCCGGGTCAAGCATGAGAAAACCCCATCACAGAATGCTTAGGCACCATTTGGGTCTAGCTGTGGAGACTTCTGCATGAAAGTTTTCCATTTTCAAATTTAAAAAAATGTAGTATTTAGCATCTGTTGGGATCCTAATGTGTGCACTAAATTTTCATAAAGCATTTAAAACGTCTAAAAAAAACAAAAAAACACTACAAACAAAACTTGAGTTGCACTAGGGACCATCAGCAACCATTAGATCTAGGAAAAGTCAACAGAATTCATGATGCTCATTATTCCTAGAGCTTGTGGAAGACTTGGGTGCGTGGTTTCACATTATTTTTGGACCATTTATTATTAATATGTGTGTGTACAAAATAAGATCATGCTAAGCAGATAAGAAAATACACAATGTCTAAAGATCTTACACATAAAAACTGTTAAAGTAGTACATTTAGGACCACCTGGGATGATAATGGTGCACAGAATGGTTTGGGTTATCAAAATCATGGTGTTAATTTAACACCCACAATAATTACAGAATACTTGGATACCATTTGGGTCCAGTTGTGGAGTCAGGAGATACTTCTGCAAGAAACTTTTATATTTTCAAGTAAAAAATATTAAATTTTGCATCTGATGGGATCATAATGTGTGCACTAAATTTTCATAAAGCCTCCAAAATGTCAAAAAACAAAACAAAACTAAAAAAAAACCTAAACTAAAAACAAAACTTGAGTTGCACTAGGGACCATCAATAACCATTAGATCTGGAAAAAGTCAAAACAGAATGTATGATGCTTGTCATTCCTAGAGGTTATGGAAGACTGGGGTGCATGGGTTTACATCATTTCTGGACCATTTATTATTAATATGTGTGTAAAAATTTGATAATGCTAGAGCAGATGAGAAAATACACAGTCTAAAGAGCTTATCTGTTCAAGAACTACACTTAGGACCACCTGAGATGACATTTGGTTTAGATAGTGCCCAAAATGGTTTGGGTTATCATTGAGTTATTACAATAATGGCCTTAAATTAGATCCCACAGTAATTGAAGAATGTTTAGGCACCATTTGGATCCAGTTGTGGAGACTGGAGGTGCTTCAGCAAGAAAGCTTTACATTTTAAATAAATAATAAAAAAACAAACAAAAAAAACCAAAAAACTATAGAATGTAGCATCTGTTGGGATCATAGTGTGCTCAACATTTTCATAAAGCATCCAAAATGTCTAAAAATCAAGTAAAAACAACACTAAAAAAGCTGTTGAGTTGCACTAGGGACCATAAGTAACCATTAAATCTGGGAAAAGTCAGTTTTTGATGCTTGTCATTCCTAGAGCTTGTGCAAGATTTAGGTTCAGATAAATCTACGTCACATCATTTTAGACCATTTTTGGGCTATTTACTGTTAACATACATGTATATAAAATTAGATAATGCTGGAGCAGGTGAGGAAATACCTCTAAAAAGCTTAAGAAATTACATTTTGGTTTGAAGTGGTAAGCAAAATGGCTTGAGTTATTGTAATATTGCAAAGTGAGAGGATTTAACCCTTAGGGGTCCACGGTCATGGCTCCGTGACTGAATCACTTGACATTCAACACGTAGTAGTGTCAGAAGTCGGTCACGTTAACCACTGGGGCATTTGAAAGTGCAGGCTCGAAACACTCTCCCTCTTTTTATTTGATGTTGATAGAGCAAATAGAGCAAGATGTGATGTTTAGAAACCGGAGCAAACAAACGTGAATAAAAGTATGTAAATGAGGTGAGTGGGCATTATATTTCTGAACAAATCATCATATTCTGTCCTTCTTCAAAACGGAAAACCTGTCAGAATCTGCAGATTCTAATCCACAGACTGCATTAGCATTGCAGGTAAGGGTGAGGATGACCCCCACCTGAACCGGATGGGAGGACTGGGAGGGTGAGAAAACACATATGTAAAGGTATCCTAAGCTTTTATGTCAAATATTTTAGTGTACTTTTAATGTCTTACAATTTAAATTTTATATACCTAATATTTGGAATCAATATTCACTTTTAAAGTCTTTGAAAAGGTTCATTAGGCATCTTTGTGTTATTTATGCAATAAATTATATACATTTTCCAAATCAGACTTTATATTTGGCCTTTTATGTTGTTATAGTAAGTTAAAGTGAAAAAAATAACAGGCAGATTATATAGATGAATTGATGTGTTGAAAAAAATATGTATCAGACACGGGTATAGTTAATATTTATGTAGTACATAACGGCAAAATCAAAAATACTCAAAAACAGCCAAAATAGGCTCAGACCCCTGCCATAATTTTAATAATTTCACAGCGCTTAGATTAAGATTCTAATAAATTTGTCAATGATTCTGGCATATAGTTGTGGAGTCTGGAGGTATATTTGCAACCGTTTACTTTGATTTGACATCAGGTGCTGGAGCTAAACCTGGTCTTGGTATAGAAAATGTTAGTGTACATAAGATCCACTGTGTTGTTTCCATCCATTTATGTTAATTTTGTCTTGTATGCGATATACAACAATGAACTGACTGAGGGATCATGTTTCCTGTCTTACTTTTCTATCAATTTTCCGTTAAATTAACAATGCTACATGACAACCAGCCAAAATTACACTCTGATAAGCAATAGGAAGTATAGATAATAAAGTTAAGATGTGAGGAGTACAAGGAAGTAAAGGTACAGACACTTGAATACTCCACAGAAATGCAGTGTTTTTACATCAACTGTTCATTTTCAAGCTAATTATAACATTGGTAGCCTATAATGTGTGAGTGTTTGATACAAAGAGCCTGAGTCGAAAAGTTTGAGGCGATGTGTCTGCAGTCGGCGTGGACCTGATGTGTGAGCGTCCGCGGTGCTTCGTTCGGTTCCATCTCGCCGATAATGACAGTAGTGTTCAGGAGGAAATTAAATGTCAAGCTGCTGCCTTTGATTTGTGCTAAAGGGAGCGCTAATTACATACAAAAGCTGGAAAATTCTGCTGGCGTCTCCGTCTGTCACTTTCCACTCTGACCAGTCTATGTTAAGATTAAAAAAAAAAAAAAAGATGTTGATCCAGAAAAGACTCGTCCCCGCCTCGTCTTCCTCCCAGCAGACCTGTGGAAAGTCGCCTGGTGATGAGCGCAGCGTCGCCGCACTGTGTCACCATGTCGCCGTTAAGGCTGAAAACGGGCGATTTACACCTAGAGTGAGTCAACAAAGCTTTAAATAGTTCCTTTAAAAGCCAGAGATAAAAAAGAAAAAAAAAGAAAAAAAAAAACACCATGTGGCTCTGACTCATCCGCCGAAATCCCACCTTTTGGTCCACAAAAAAAAAAAAAAAAAAAAAAAAAATCCCTCCTGTTTCAATGATGTACTGTTGGGTTTGTGCAGGTTTCCATTTCCTCACTGGAGGTCCTCAGAGAACATCCATGACTCATGTCCTTGGTGGAGATAGTTGTATCTTTGTAGGCCATTAACTATGGTTTCATGGACAATAATCAGAATAATTTCAGTCCAACTAAAGGAATAAAGACTCACAATGAACAAATTGGACTCAGAATGAATGTAAAGTTATACACGAGAATAAAAAGTGATGCAATAGCAGAAATAATGAGGGTTAAAAATGTCCAGGTTTGAGGCAGGAGTACTTCAGGGACATCAGGACTAGTTTGGATTTAGTCTTATTTGACACTTTTTACTTTGGATTAAAAGAACATAATTCAGCTTAAGCTTTTTTGCAGCTAGTGTTTAGCATTAGCCCACCCCTTACCCTTTGCATTCCCACAGCAGCTTTGCCCACTTTGTCCAAATATGGTCACATATGACTCCAAAAAGCCAACATGGCGACAGCCAAAATACAAACTACTGGATCCTGGCATCACTGTATCTGTCATCTTTGTTTGTGCAGTTTATGGTTTGCTTTTAATGCTCTTTATTATAGCAGGTGTTATCCAGTGTTTTGTTAATAACAGGTGTCATAATGTGCAAAAGGACAGAATGAATAATAAAAAAAAACAAAACACCAACTGCAACACGGAAGATGAGGTGAAGTCAGCTGATTCCATCTCCAACTTCAACATGAGATGTCAACAAATATCACAGGCTGAACCTTTATTTCATGATATTTTAAAATATATTTTGCCAATAATGCTGTATTTTTATTAGTAGTGTGGTTTTGAAGTCAGGATTTTTGCTCATAAGGGAAAATTTGCATCTTACAAGAGCTGAGTATATTTTCCACTCTATGATTAAATTAGCAGAACTATTCTCCGCAGAGTTTAGTTCTTCCACCTCTGTCTTGTATGTATCACATCATGAGTACAAAGAATACAGTACTCAAAACAAAGATAACTAATTGGATTAAGTGTTCACATGCTCATTAGATGCTAATATTTTCCTTTCAAATTGGTTAAACACCAGCTAATGAAAACTCCATCTGATTGGTCCGGTCCCTGATGACTGATGTGGTCACATGAGGGATTTTACTATGATTGGACCTTTTTTTTTGTTTTTACACCATTAGTCAAATATTAGATGAATATGGGTGAGAAATCAAATGTGTTTACAAGACATTTTTACTTCTATGTGCAAGTAAAAATGTGATGAAGCCACAAGTCAGAACCTAATTTTTATGAAATTGACAGATTTTTCCGTGTGTTTGATCGTAAATGTGTGAATCTGTTCTCATTTACATAATTTTTACATTTTTGATGGAATTATGTTATGGATGGGAAGGAAGGATGGAAGGAAAATATACACTATATGGACAAAAGTATTTGGACATGTTGGATTCATGTGTTTCTTTTCTACCAGAGATTTGGGATATACAACAGGAACATAAATGTAATGTTTTTATCTGAAGTCATCATGAACAGGACATATTACAGCTGTACCCATGATGTGTC
This sequence comes from Apogon hyalosoma, assembly GCA_037367295.1. Taxonomy (NCBI): domain Eukaryota; kingdom Metazoa; phylum Chordata; class Actinopteri; order Kurtiformes; family Apogonidae; genus Apogon; species Apogon hyalosoma. The sequence continues at coordinate 3,704,333 of JAPQRP010000002.1, forward strand.
CCAATATTTTTGTCCATATAGTTTGGAAAAAAATAAAAATAAATCAATCTTTCCCTAAAGTTCAAATGGGAGATTTTTCTTCCGTGTCCTCAGGGATATATGAATAAAGTAGATGGTTAGTTGTGGTAGAAATTTTTTATTTAGTCAGAGCATGAAAAATATTTAGAGAAATTTAGAGGTAGAACATTTAAAATCATAATCATGGATTGAAAAAAAAAAAAAAAAACAAGATCAGTATTGAGTAAAATTAAGTAAAAACTATCTGAGGCATTTTGGAAGCAAAGATAACAAACCAAATTTACCAATGCAATGATATTTATTCCAATATAAAACTATATTATGACATTTGTCATTGTTTTGTATCCCAAACCCCTGTTAGAAAACACACCTGAATTCAACATGTCCACATACTTTAGTCCATATAGTTTATGTAAGGGATTACATACAATGAGTCATTATTGCAAAAAAACAAACCAAAAAAAAAACCTTATGAGATTACCACTGTCCCACTTACTAAATGGCTATTGCAGAAAGACATATTTTGAACAGCAAATTCAGAATTTAAAAAAAAAAAAACAATTTATTGATTCCAAACTCTCCCCAGTCTGTCAGAACAGTACCCACAGTAACAGACCAGATGTACCCTCAGACTTTATTATTCAACAAAAGATGTGTAATACAGAGTTGAAATCCATAAATCTTAAATATTAGGCATAAATATTGGTTGGAGTGCTGCTCTGCTCTGCCGTTTGCTTCACATCGATGCAGCAGCGTGCTTTGACAAGTTCAGCTCTGATTAAACACACTCTCATCAGGTCACAGAGTGTAAACATGGAGCACACACACTCGTACGTTACCCCGATGCTGTGTAACTGTAATTTTACTGTCCAATCTGATGACACTCAGCGGCTGAGGAATGATTGAAACTGCTCTCCAAAGGAAACTCTGGAAATTCCTCCAATATTAGTCCCATAATTCATGGCAGGGCCCATTCGACTGCACCGCCACAGAGCTTTAAAACAGCCATAAAGCTGTAACTAACACACAGAGAGCGCTTCTGTAATTGACAATAAAAACAACTTGTGAATGGAGATGTGGAGCCCGCAGTCAGCGCTAATATCCCACACACTCAAAAGTTGAGGCTGCTTGAGTTTTTAATGTACTGTAGAGTGTGGCGGCTGCTGTAATGAAATGTAATGAAGCTCTGTAATCAAAAGCAATTCCACAAACACAGAAAGATAAAAGACAAACAGTTAATGAACATACTTTATGAAACAACACTGTAGCGTTACAACAGGTACTAACAGAATGGATGCTGCGGGACGTCGGATTGTGACCTGTCACAAGTATTGTATTGTCAAAAGGAAAAATTGTACAATCACTGGGGATGTATCTGGTTTCATCTGGACTTGTGGATTTCCCATGAACTGGCAGATGCAAAAAAACATCCATCCTTGGTTGGACAAAGTGACAACGTCTAGGACAAAAAAAATAGATAAGCCGATGCTGAAAAATCAAAATCTGCAGTGCCATGAGTTTCCACTAGGAGGCTGGCACCAAAAACAAGTCGATCTCCAATGACCTCTGTTAACCCTCAAAGACCTAAACATCCACAGACGACTATTTATTTTCCCTTTCACAAAAAAAATTGAATATCCTCAAAAACCTAGATTTTCTTTAGAAAAGTAAGCACAGTTTTAACAATATTATGCCTCAACTTATCATCTTGACACGTGCATTACAACTTAGCCCCAATCCCAATTCACCCCATAGCCCGTACCCCTACCCCTTGGCCCATGCACTTGGCACTACCCCTTGAAACTGACCTGCAAGGGGTAGTGGTAGAAACATTCTCCTCTAAAATGGGACAACCCTTTGTGACCTGTTACATCATCAGCTGTCATTGATGCTGCTATCAACAGACGCAACAACTTTGTTTCCTAAAGTATTCCTCGTGCCGTCAGTACCTGTAACCATCTCTGTTCCATGGGCTTTGGTCGTCTTTTTGCGGCTATCAACTATAAACCGCAGAAATGCGATCTATAACCCATTGAAACTGCATTAAACGGTCGATCAAATGATTACGTTGTCTATGAAGAAAATACATACATTTGAGTTTTTTCATCACACTGATGCACTTTTTGCTGTGTTTACCTCCATCTTGCCAATGATTCAAACAGAATTATGGGAAATTTCTCCTACTGCTCTGTTAGTAGTGTGGTCTAGGAAAATCTCTGTTTCGAGGGCTATACAACCCCTCTGCCTTAGCCCTTCCCCTCCATCTAATCGAGGATCGGGACAACACTACCCCTTGATGTGTACGCACCAAACAGAGGAGTAAATTGGGACTGGCCCTTACAGAGCATAGTTAGGTCTACAAAGGCACAAAACATTTAGTAAGAGTAGGAATAATAGGAAGAATAAACATAAAATTAGTCTGACATCATTGACTTAATATATTCAGTGAAGTTTTTGGACAAATTCATCCCACAGGCCTGAATAAATCCTTTGTTGGGCCGGTTTGGGCCCGCGGGCCTTATGTGCGATACCCATGCTTTAAGGGTCAACTTTCTTTACTCCTTGTTTCCTACACCAGTGCCTCTCCTCTACATCAGACCATTAAAAGGCTTCACTGCTGAGTTTTACGTGAGCCTGAGTCTGTGCTGCTTGACTAAAACAACCCAAACAGGAAGCTGACAGGAACAAGTTGCTTCTTCAGCCTGTTGAACAGTTGCATCATTTGCAAAATTACAGCAGGGAGTGGGCAGTAATCTTCAGAGCAAACCGGACTCCCTTCCAATTTCCATCTCCCCTCCTCTCGGCGTAACATTAGCCCGTGTAGCTGTCTGCTCTGATATATTAGAGCTGCAGCCGGCCGGCCGCTTGCCGGTCGGGGCTTCCCCTGACTGATTCTTTATGCCGACCAAACACCATCTAATCTTGGCGGGAGTGCGGCGGGGCTCCTCATCAGGCTGACAGCGGCTGTAAACAATGCAGATTGATCACCACCCGGAGTGCGTTTCCATTCCGGACTCTTCTTAACACGTGTTGTTTTACTGTCACGCTACACTAACACCAGCCTGTCATTTAGAGAAAAAAAAAAAGAAACAATAGCGTGTTTTTTTTTTTTTCCTGGGGATAGCGGTGATAAGAGCTCATCTGACCGAGCCTTTTATCGCGTTCGCCGTAATTCCATTAACAGTGAAGTTCCCGCTGTGTCGTCTTCGGATTAGCGCCGCAAACGCTTCCCAGCGGCCGACCCGAGCTCAGGCCGGTAATAACAAATCTGGATTTAATTTGCCTTCCTCTCAGCTTTGTAGCTAGAAACAGAAACAGGCTGAAATATTAAAGAGGAAACAACAATAGAAGAACTGATTCAACAGCAGTAAAAGTGAAAATGTCCAGACAAACCCAGGGAATGAATGTCTAAAGTCGGCCTGCCAAGGACAATAGTTGTGGCCGTTTATGCAGACCAGTTTTCAACATCAGCAACAAAAGTCGAACAGACTCGTTTACATTTATTCTCATTTTGTTTTGTTGTCTCCATTGTTTTATGTTGTTTGTCTCATGTTTTACCATAGATGGTTTTATCTTTCATGTTGTTTTGTCTTGTCATTTTTTGTTAAACGGTTACATTTTCGATACTCTTATAGCGTTTTTTTTTTTTACTTTCTGTTTTTTGTTACATTTGATAACTGTTACATTATACTGTTTACTATGTCAACTTGTTTTTCTTGTTACATTTGTTTTATCATCTTGTTGCATGCTTTCCATCTGGCATTTTCTGTGTTGTGTCATTTACTCAAGTTTTGACTTTGGGAATGTGTGCAAAGACGGAAAAAGACATGATCCATAATTCCAGATGTATGGTTGTAGAACTGACTTTTGTTGTATGTTATCGATATTTTTAGTTTGGATTTTACGTGGATTTCAATTTTGTGTAACTTCTGCTGCTGCCGTCTTGGCCAGGACACTCTTGAAATAGAGTTTTTTTTAATCTCAATGAGCTTTTTTCCAGGTTAAATGAAAATTTAAAAAATTCCCTTCAAAAACATTAACCTCCTGAGACCTAGCAAAGCATTTTTGTCTTTCATTTCATTCACATTCTCATTTTGTTGTCTCCATTGTTCTATGTTTGTGTCATGTTTTACCATAGTTTTTAATCTTTCATCTTGTTTTATCTTGTCATTTGTTTGTTAAATTATTACATTTATTACTGTTACAGTGTATTTTTAACAGTCATGTTTTGTTTTTTTTTACATTGTTACATTTTGTAACTTTTACATTGTATTGTTTACTTTTTCATCTTGTTTGTGTTAAATTTTTGTTTTATCTTGCTGCATGTTTTACACCTGGTATTTTCTGTGTTGTGTTATTTACTCAAGTTTTGATTTTGAGAAGGTGTGCAATGAATGAAAAAATAAATAATCAATAATTCCAGATTTATGGTTTTAGAACTCATTTGTCTGTTGCCGTCTTGGTCAGGACACTCTTGAAAAAGATACTTTTAATCTCAATGAGCCTTTTTCCTGGTTAAATAAAGGTTAAATAAAAATAAATAAATAAAAAATCCCTTCAAAAGTATTAACCTCCTGAGACCTAGCAAAGCATATTTGTCCTCCTGCAGTGGACAAGAATTTCAGAGCTTATTCAAGAAAAAAAAAAGTTCACTGCAAAGGACATTCCATTAAATAAACAATCTGAAAAATCAAGTTGTTTTCACCCAAGACAATTACGTGATATGGAAAAAAGCAGAAACTTTTTACTTTCCTGGGTCTCAGGAGGTTAAAACAAGCCTGTAATGAAAATTCAGGTGGTAGAATGTACAAATGTTTGTATTAAAATGCACAGTTTAACAGGAAGAAGATCTGAAAGTGAAGTACAAGTACCTGGAAACGCGGCCAATGTATTTATACTTCATTACCTCCCACCTCTGATCGGAGCTCATCAGACCGAGCCTGTTATCACGCCATAATTCCATTAACAGTCATCTTGCTGCTGCGTCTTCTTCGGATTAGCGCGACAAACACTTCCCAGCGGTCGACCCCAGCTCTGCCACGATAATAACAAATCTGGATTTAATTTGTCTGCCTCTCGGCGAAAGCAGGAAGAGGCAAAATCCAGGGAGCGACGACCACGAGGGCCTCTAATGTGACGCGTCGCTCCTCTAATGCAAGAAGTTTCCAGATGAAAGTGACACTAATTCATGACCGGCCACAGTCTGGCAGCACTTAGGATGCGGCAGGAGTATGTTTTAACCCCCGAGGGCGCATCTAATCCTCCCAACATCACTCCCACCAGAGCTGGATCCAGACTCCGACGACACATCGGGGCCCGCGGATGTGAGTGGCGGTCTGATCCCGACCAACATACAACAGCGTTTTATCATGAATCTATCAGCTCACACTTCATACTCCAGCAGATTAGATAAGAGCAGATCCACTTTATTTCAGCCTGCAGGGAAATTCATGTGCAATAGAAGACGCTGCTGCCACAGCGACATGACAGACAGGAAGCACGCAAACACATCCCGACCATGCAATGAATGATAAAACACTACATTAAGCAAATAGGCAACCTCATCACGCATGTATGTTTGAAGCTAAATATATACTGTATGTAATATTTTCTGTAATGTTACATCAGAAAAGTTTTGTACCAAAGCCCCATAGCTGTAAATGTTTGTGTGGATGACGGCGGCGATCTGAAGGTTACGACTCCTGTTCCCCAGAAATAACCAAGGAAAAAGATCTGATGTTATAAGGGCCAGATCCACCGGCGACAAATGTCATGTTCAATAAGCTCTATGTTTAAACTAAATAACCGATCTCCATGTTTAATACATGTATGAATAGGTCTTAGTAAGAACATTCACATGACATGTTACAGTTTACAGAAATAAAATTTGGAGTAAAAATACTTAAATTACTGCTGTGTGACACGGAGACTCAAAATGAACATTTTTTTTCCACTTTACGCAAATGTACAAAACAAGAAATTTATACTAAATGAAACATCTGGCTTTAGCTCTGATGTTAAACTACTGTTGTGATCAACATTAGATAAAAATGTTTAAATTCTAAGTTTTTATGAACACAAATATGTTGTGACACTGGGCCAGCAGTTTGTCACATTGTTCAGTAGTCAGAATAAAACACTACAAATATGCTAATTAACTTTTATTGAACAAACATATTTCAACTGAAGTGAG
>JAPQRP010000002.1:3710643-3728153 GCA_037367295.1 Apogon hyalosoma
ATATAATATTTTACAAATAATGTAACTGTACAGAACCTTATGTAACCTTACCTTAAATAATGTAATTGTACAGAACCTTCATTTATTCTTGTACTATTGAATATTGGCAAGAAATCCAGGTGTTTTAATCCAATTTCTCCTAATCAGATTACTGCTGTTATGTGATAAAACAGATCAGATTATCCTGTTTATTTCCATAATCTGATAACTCCAGAAATCGGATTAAACTTTGCAGTATGGTGTGCATGTTAACAGGCTCACTGTTTCCTCAACAAAAGACCAAGTTACATGTAGAAGAGTTCATGATTTAACAATGGTGACATGGAATAACTATCAACCTTTTCCAGTTCTGTTCTGAAAAAGGTCCATCCCACATTTATTAGTAAGGTAGTGGATGAATTATTAAACAATTTCTTTATTCATTTATTTGAGGTTAAATTATTATGAACTTTTCTATGCGTCAGGCTTCAAGACTGTTCTGTCGTGTTTTGTGCTGCCGTTCAGTTTGTTGTGCGACTAAATTACATTATTTCATGTGAATGGAAGCCTTGTGTCGAAGTTCTGTTTTGGATACATCAGTTAATGAGAATCTAAATAAACAGAAACCTGTGGATCACATATATCTAACCAGTCCAACCGTTAAAATGTAATTTAATATTATTTGAGTCAGTGATGATTTTCATACCCCTGCAAAAGTGGGTTTAATACTTTCACACTGATCATCCAATAATAACCACTTCAAATGAATGCAGGGATATTATATTATCCAAAGTTCTCACATCCAACTGTACAAATTACATTTTAAAGTTTAAACACAAGTGTCTTTGGAGGATTTTGCACGAGGTGATTACAAACTCCTCAGTGAAGCATAAAAATATGGAAGGAGGATCATTAGGGAACAGTGTCTGAGTGGGTAAAATGATTCACAGACTGAAATCTAAGGATGATTGCATTGAGAATTTGGTGCCAAATATGACAATGATGCTCTGGTATCATTGAGGAGGTCTGTCTATGTGGAGTTTACATGTTCGCACTTTAAATGGACCGGACCACGACTCAAGTGGATCATTTCATTGGTTTAAACCTGCAAGCAGATAGAAGAACCCTATTTGACATCATCCACTGGTTTGTGAAGGCGCACAACATAGTCATCGTCATGCTGGTTTTAGTAGAAACAAGGGAGTGGACTTCCCCAAACCCCATCCACATCCACTAACCGTGTCAAAATAATCAACATCAGGTCAGTTTAGATCCTTAATAAATGTTAATACATCGATAACAGTATAAATGTACAAACACGCTAATAACAGCTAGCTAATTAGCATGTTAGCTGACAGACCACCGAATTCAATACATATGAATGCTAACGTCAATCAGTTAGTCATCTTCTGAACAGCTTTATCCTCAAGAGGGTAGTGGGGATGCTCGAGTCTATCCCATCTACCTATGGGAGAAGGCGGGGTTCACCCTGGATGTGTCGCCAGATCATCACAGGGCCGAACAACCAGTCACTCTCACATTCACACCTATGGGCGATTTAAATTAACCAATGAACGGTAAATGGTCGGTACTTACACAGCGCTTTTCCACACTTTCATGGAACCCAAAGCGCTTTACAAAGCCTCACACACACCAGTTGGCTGCTGCTGCCATGCAGGGTGCCGTCAGGCCCTACTGGAAGCAGTTTCGGGTTCAGTGTCTTGCCCAAGGACACTTCGACATGTGGACCATTGGAGGTAGGATTCGAACCACCGACCCTTCAGTCATTGGACGACCCGCTCCCCCACCTGAGCCACAGCCGCCCAATCTGAACCTATTAAAGATTTTCTTTGTCATTTTTGTAGCGTTTCTCTCTGAGTGCTCGCTACAGTTTTGAAGTACATGTGCATCAGTACATGTTCGCCATGGTAAAACCCACACCTAACCCCTCCCCCTCCTACCATGTGCATTTGTTTTCAATGAAGCCCGCGACAAAAACGTAGTCCATGGAGCGATGTGTACGAGGTGGATAACTTTATATAAAAGTTTAACCATGTGTATAATTGTGTCTTATTCAACAAAAATAAGAGATTACAGAAAATAAACAGGCTAATGATTTTTACTGTGTATTTATGTGTTTTTCTTAGCTTTGCTCATCACAGCTGAATCACAGGCTATTTATAAGATCTGGCGATATATTTATTACATTAGCTGACGTAGCGTTGTTTCGTAAATAATATTAATGAGGGTCGGCTCTGAGTTAGAGTGACTGCATTTTTTTGTTTTTTTAGCTTGATGACAACATGTAGTACACTTGAGCTACTCATATTGATATTGGCCTAATTTTTTTCGTTGTAGTGCCTTAAACCATGCTGTTTCTCATGAGAGATGAGATGTAAACCACTGGGACAGCGGCAGAGAATTGGCAAGTGACATATTCAGCCCTAGAGATGCTAATGGGGAGGCAGAGATCCTCCATTCTCCCCCTAACAAGACATTTAACCACCACAATTACTTCAAAGCTGTTTAATTAAGGATAAAAAAAATCTTACAGTTCCCCTTTAAAATTAACCTGATCTAACTGTCCTTCACCTAAATCATGTAACATGTAAAATTATTTAACACCTGATCCTGAGTGACACTACAGAAATACTAGATAACAAAAAAAACAAAACAAAACAAAACTCAAAGCTTTAAATCAAATCAGTCAGAACATTGACAAAACTTGTGGAAAAAAATGAAATAGCAGAAACAGGGATGAAACTGAAGCTAAAGACGGCGCAAAGTAGAACAGAAATATGGTTAAAAAAACAGGTGCAGGAAAAGAAAAAGAGAACTGTCATTGTATAATCAGAAAATGTATGTTCTTCATTTCGAATTAAATGGCTGTAAATTGAATTTGTTATTGCAGAAACGGTTTAGAAGTGTATGTTTCTAACTGACAGATGGTGATCTGATCACAGGAACCGCTCTGCAATTACAGAAAATCATGTTTCTTTGTAACCTGATGTTTTTCTAACATCCTTATTAGACGTGTATTGGCTGACATGAATCAGATTAACATCATTAACATCCTCTTGCACATTTTGACTAAGTGAGTTAAAGTTGTGTTCTGCTGGAGGGAGTTGTTTATAAAACAGGGGACATTAAAAAAAAAAAAAGGTGTCAAAGGAGTGATTGATATTGGTTAAAACCATCATGACAACCAGAGAGATGCAGACGGAGCAGGAAACATGAGAGGTAGCTTTTAAAATCTACTTCCTCCTTGTTCCTGCAGTGTGATGGACCGACGGCGACACCAGATGAGATGGATTACACTCTCGGCCTCGATTGGACCGGCTGCCGCACCTTGGAAAACAACCGCCGTGTCAATTGGCTGTTGACTTTAAGTGGGGCAGCGATCGATCGCTGGGAGTCGTGTAATTGATGAGACGGTGGCGGCGGTAGGAGGAGGAAGCGGTAGCAGGGGGTGATGATGTAAACCATTAGTTCAGGGGTCACATATAACCTCAGGTGGGTCAGACCAGTAAAATAAGAACTCCTCCAAACTTTTCTGTATGTTTTAAAATGAAAAAAGTAAAATTACATTATGAAAAGGTATACATTTACAAAACTATCCTTTAAAAAATGTGAATATAAACTACCATGAAGAACCTGAAATTTATTTGGCAAAATAAGTGCAGTTTTAACAAGATTATGCTTCAGTTTATCATCTACGGGACTACATGTGCACTACAGCGTAAAGACCACAGTGTTAAAATATCAATGGAATGACTTCGTATCATCTCGCAATAATAAACAAATCACCACATTTGTGACTTCATGGAAAAAACAAGATTGCGCGCTTCTGTTTTGTTGACATTTAGGAAATATCAGTAAAGTTTTGCGCAGATGTCCAATGGAAAAGCCACTATCGTGACTCACATCACCTGTTAAATTAACATATAAATGGGCAGAAAAATTGAGGCCATTTATAAAAAATATGGCAGAATACATTTATAAATCAATAAAACTATTCAATATGCAACTATGGTGGCTGTATTGTAAATGTAGTTTTGTGTGTGTATATATTTATTTTTAATTATTATGAATCACATTTCCCCAAAATGTTTTAACTGATTTTGCAGTAAAAAAAAGAAAAATTATGTGTTTTATTTATATATATATAGAGTTCATATAGTTTGTGGTTGTACGTGTAGGAGCAGATGACGAAATGTGTCATTACTGATAAAAAAGGTGCTAATATAAATAATGTTCCATATGAACACAGTGTGTTCTGGTGCGTCTGACTGATGGTAGATGTTGAATGTTCTGGGTCAGCCAGGTCGGTACATTATTACTACTATATATATAGGAAGGGATTAACAACAGGATTAGAGTTCAGAATAAAGACCAGGTGTTTGGTTTCATCATAAAAAAAGTGAAATCCAAACCAAAGGATGTAGGAGTGAAAGTAGCCAACCCATCAAACAGATCCCATTAGAAACCAGCAGTGAGCTGTTATTTTCCCTGATAAAAAGGTGCTAATATAAATAACGTTCCATATGAACACAGTGTGTTCTGGTGCGTCTGACTGATGGTAGATGTTGAATGTTCTGGGTCAGCCAGGTCGGTACATTATTACTAATTGGCGAATCAGACCTGGTTGAGTGAGGACATTAAATGGGATGTAAACGCCGCAGTAGTTTGTGGTTGTAGGTGTAGGAGCAGATGACGAAATGTGTCATTACTGACCTTTTGTTGCTCGGCTGTTAAATGTAGAAAAACACGTACGTATAAGGGTTCGTACTGCGGTAAAATCAAACACAGAATTGTTTATATGAGCATATAGATCAATGAAAAAACCTTGATTATGCAGTGTGTGGGCAGCCACGTGTGAGAAAACATACATGACCTCCTGAGGGGAAATTTGGGATTGTGTAGAGGTGGGAGTAAATGACAAAACAGAACACCTTTACCTCTGCCAATCATGTTTCACTTCCTCATTTTGTTGTTTCCATACTCCTTCACTATGTGTTGTTTCACTACGAGTGTGTTTCCTGCTGCATCATTTGCTTTCCTTTATACTTTCTTTAGCTGCAGCTCTTCTGTTATAAGATCTTTTTTTACAGGATGATGTGATTTCTAGGTCAGATTTCCCTCAAACAGGAGATTGTAACCTTAAGGAATTTAAAGTAAAAATATTCAGGAGTAGAAATACACCGATGCCAATACCGGTATCGGTCTGATACTGAGCATGTGTGCTAATACTCGTACTTGTAAAAGTGCTCCAATACAACTGCACTGATATCACTTACAGCAGCGTCAAGTTCACAGTTAAGTGCAGGAGGTACGTGTTGCGGCAGTAATGTTAGCAGTGTGGAGATTTGGAGATTTTTCAAAATAAACAATATCTTTTTCCCAGTACCCATGTCGTCTTGAGCGCCTCATGAAATTCATGTTTCCAGAATGATTTTTAAGTTTGCTTACCAAGAAGAGAGAAGAGGGGAAATTATGATGTGGTCACGAACAAAGCAACTCCTTTGTTGTACTGCACCTTGAAAACCGCAAAAGACATGTTTGTTTGTGACATTTTCACCTGGATTCAATAAAATGTTTCGTTTCCCCATGTTCACTTTTACCCCAACACTATCTAATAAATACACCATCTCTGCATCCTACACTTATCACCCAAGAACGATGAATATAAAGCCAAACCAACCAAAGAGGGGCTTTTTTTGTTTTGTTTGGTCTGGCCATGCAATAATTGTCTGAAAGTAGGATTTCCCAGTGCAAACAACCATGTGGTGACGGATCAGACAAACATGATCCACCAGACGTCTATGAGACCAAGAGCCAGGCCCGGTGGTAGGAGGGTGCCCAGATGTGACAATTATTGTATTCATGCAATAATTTATGGACAATCAAAGCCAAAAATGTGTGATCATTAAATCACTTTGTGTGTGAGTGGTTATAATCAATTTCCAGACAATACATTTGTGCTCACATGACGCTTTTACAGCCAGTCATTCTCACTGTGATGACCTCGACTCATGAGCTCAGATGTCTTCAACTGATATTCTGTTGTCCAAAAAGAGAGGCTTTTTTATATCGAATACAGTACTTTGAGGTTTACTCTGCATAGTTATAGTACTGGTCAGTAGTTACAGGGTCCCTACAACTTTAAGCCTTTTTAAGACTACCTATAACATAATTGAATGCCCATTTTAAGGTCATACTGGCAAAAATTTGTGACTCGTTGAATTTAGGAAAATGTATTGATTTACTCCAATGCCTTTATGCCCACCGTTCAGAGTCATTTCTCACCGCAGGCTGCAAAGTGAGCGATAACTGTGTAAGGCTCAGAAGTTAAGGCAATTTATGTTGAAGAAATGTAAGGTTTAACAGTGAAGTAAATTCATATTACAGGGAACAAGTTAATTCATGTATTTGTTAAAAAAAATATATATATATATTGACAGTGTTTACCCAATTAACTACATTTGTTTGCAGAATTATTTACACATTTAAAGATTCTAATTACTATACAAGCAGCTAAGACAATCGGTCTTTCTAAATCACTTACATTTACCAATACAAGTACTGCTAGCTCCTGATTGGTTAGTTCATTCATTTGAGGATGTGTCAGGAAGTGTTGTGGCGGTAGCTGCCGTGTGTGAAAAGTAAAGTACCGTTCAAGAAGAAATCGGTCTCTGTCCCGCTGTCTCATTTTATCAAGAGTGAACCATCAACCACCAATGAACCCTCATGTTACATTTGGTTCCTAATTTCAATATAAATTATTGGGTTGGAACGAGTGTAACCGAGTTGAGTAACGTTACTTTCTTTGCAGCTTGGACATTTTCCAGACACGTTAAAACACAACAGAGCCAACAAGTTTATAGTAACATAACTTAAGACCTACCACATCAAATTTAATACCTTTTAAAAACTTGAAGATATTAAATGCAGATTTGTAAATTCAAGACTTCATAAGACCCCTTAGGAATGCTGAGTTTTGTCATGTGACTGATCATTTTCCTCTACATACACATGATACTTCATCGGTTTCCATCTGGAAATGTTAGTTGGAAGAGCCCACCATTGACCCTCTGGTGGCCCAGTATCCAAGTTCATTGTCCACCAGATCCAGGAGTGGGGGTTTGGTGAAATACCAGCCAGGTGGCAGAGAACCGGTCCACACCAGAGGAGTGGGGTTTCAACAAGGATGTTATTTCCAACTAGGACACTGATCAAAAGAAAAAAAAAAAAAAAAAAAAGGCCAAGTTAGGTCATCTTTGAGTCAATTTCAATCAACTCTACATGGAAATTAATCTAAAAGCCCCATGATTTCACTAGTTTCAGGTTCTTAACCCAGTTTACTCTATTCCAAGTCATAGTTTTATGAATTAGAGCGCAATAGTCGAGTGGTCAGAGCGCCTTTACAACAAACAGAGAAAAAGCTGAGCAGCGTCTCATCAGGACGCCTTCTAGACGCCAATGTGAGTTGGGATTCACGGGAGTAGACTCTAGGGATGCCTGAGAACATGCTGGAGGGATTACGTATCCAATCTGTCCCGGGAATGCCACACCATTCCCAGGAGGAAGTGGAGGAACTGGAGGATAAAGGGAAGATGGCTAACCTGCTGCTACACACCAGACCAAGATTAACAGCCACAAGATAAACGTGGTTATGGTGTAGAATTGTAATGAAATACACCGCATGTACGTTCATGAATATACAATACGTAATTACCTACATGTATACATATTATAATCAAAAAAATAAAATGGTAAAAGTGTAGCTAAAGTAGTAACAACAGAAAAGAGACAGTTAATGCTGAAAAATTTAAAAATGCATTTATAATTTCTACCTTGTGTTTACAGAAAACTTTGCATCATGACATTTGGCATCATTTTTAAATGCCAAAAGACCACAATGCGTTCAATAAGACTATGGATGAGTGATAAATAAAAGGAAGTACTCAAATAATTGTCAAAATGTTGAAAATGCATTGATTTAACACTAGAATGGATCCAAATGACTTTTTCCAGGGCTTGTTGTGGTCCACGGTGCTGGCTTTCCGGGCAGCTTTGTTAAAAATTTGCTCATCATACAATTTTCTAATGTGCCATTTGCAGCGAAATTGCCGGAAAAAGTGACAATTGTAGAAGTAATTGTAGGTTTCAGTTTTGTACATCGATCAATGGCAATTTGTGAGCTAGCAGTGTCAAAGAGGAAACTGCCTTGTATGTTCTTGAGCAACATATTTTTTTTTTTAGATATTTGCTCAAATTTGAGACAATTGTGCAGTTTTTCAAACAAAGGAAGCCAGTATACTCACATGCAATCATCAGAACACATAACAAATCTGAAAATGACTTTTTTTTGCCTTAAAAACATTATTTCGTTCCATAATGTTGATGTAACATGCAAGTGGTTGGTGTAAGCACAACAAATATCAGATGAAGTCAGTCCTATATTGTATTTTTATCCACTTTTAACTTTAATATTTCCTGAATCAGCAGGACCAGCCTTTTACGTTCAACAGACCAAACAAAAACCTCTGTCACGTTTCTCAAAATACTCAACCACTGAAGTCATCTGATTGTTATGGATCCAACAGTTTTCACGAAGTTCTAGATTTCAGTAAAATTTCCATACGAGCCCATTTGACCAGATCGGACTTTGTGGTCCCTTCGAAGACCCAAATCCCATGACATGGTTACACCCATAAATTGAGATTTATGGAGATTTGGTGATATTACCGGAGTCTCAAATATGCCGGCTGACACTAAGACGACTGGGTCTTCCAAGATAAAGTTGCGCAAGTTGAGTATTTGTTGAAAATATACTCTGTATTGTCAAGGAAACTCACCTGGAGTACAGAATTGTACCAAGTTATTTAAAGTTTTTCACAGTTTCAACATGTGGGCCGTCAAGTGAAACCGGCTCTATTTTCAGGTGATGTTTGAGCAGATGATCAGTACTCCTCAAACTACGTTGGAAAGTTGCAGTGATTGGATAAAACTTGGTTGGATAAACTTCCTTTAATTGCAACGATAAGATTCTGAACTTAACCTGGATTTCGATATGATTCGAAAGTGGAAAACGGGTAAAAAAAAAAAAACTAATGATGATGTAAACTCATCTTTAATTTGTGACAGTTTTGTAGCTGTATTTATGCTGCAGGTCACACTCTGTGTTGTGGTGTCTGTCTGTCACACTAATGATAGAGAGGTGACAGTTTGTGTTTTGTGAAAACACCATTGATTATATGCAAAAGAGTGTTTCTGTTTACGCTGAACAATTCCCCCTGAAATATGGAGACGAGCAGCGCTGTCATGAAACCAATTCTGCTAAAATATGCCGTTCTTAGTTTTCAAGTCGCAAAATCAATATGACGTGGCAGAAAATATGCATTTAAATTTCAGCTGAAGCCTTTACCAAGTGGATGTGGGTGTCGAGCGGGCAGAGGTACATAACGCCTCGTGAATGATGCAGAGACCTATTTGACCTGCCCGCTGGGTCTGCGTTTGCTTTCAGCAGGATTGGATTGAAAGGACAGTGTTTGATGTGTCATGTTAAAGAGCTGAACCCTCTTTGTGACCAATTAGGCTTCAAACAAAAGTGTTGCAGAGCCATGTCCTTTATTTGTTGAGCTGAGAGACAACAGTGTCCATTAGCACAAGGAAAAATCAATACAGCAGAGATTAATGGGCTTTTTAATAGAGCGCAATTATATTCAAACGTGTTTGGATGGACCCTCTAGTGCAGAAAGGACTATTTAATTTCCTGTGTATGAGACCACACACTCGTGAGTGTAATTGTATTCAGCTAAGGTCTTTCCATTGGTGGCAATTCTCATGTGACAGCACTGCATCTACTTCTGGGTTGATCAATACATTTCCACTCAGGTTATCAGAGAGCATGGAGCCAAAAAAAAAAAAAAAAAGACAGAAGAAAAGATGAGGGTAAGAGGAAAACATAACTTGTGGTGGAAACAGGGTTCTCATTAAAAACAGAGTGAGAAATAAAATCTGTCACAGAAGAGATGGAAGGAAAAACAGAGCGGAATAAAAGCCCAGAGACAGCTTCGAGTGCAGCTAATTAGCCGAGTGGAGGGAAGGAAATGCTGCTGTATGGAGATTCGGGCCGGACGTCCTGCTGCGGCTGGACGAGGCGGCGGCAAGCGGCCGGGTCGCCGAAGGCCGAACGTCTCTATTCACCAGAGAGTGTAGTAATGAGGCAGGACTCAGGGAATGGTGACTGAACAAAACTACAGAGGAATAATGGAGTCCATATCCAGTCTTTTTTTTGTGCGTGTTCTTCTGTAATGGACTTCAGTTATTGGGAAACTTGTCCATTCATTCACTTTATACTACACCATGTGAACTGTATTCAAGTCAGTGAGCATATTACGCACACTTTGCACTTCATGTTTTTAAAGGTCAAACTATTTTTCTTAATGTGTATCAGGTCAAAATTCAAAAGTTCATTTTTGCATGATTTTTAAAATTCTCACCCAGCCACTTACACCAGCACATTGTAAACTATGGACAATTTAACACCCTTCTCTGAAGTGAGTAAAAGATGCAAACTGACATTTTAGTATTTAATATTTGACCTAGCACAAAAAATAATAATAATGCATACTGACCAATGTTGCTGTTAATCACTGACATATGCCAGGCTGTACATTTCTTCTTAAACCTTTCCTCGACTCTTTACCGAAACCCGAACCATTATCATGTTTTTTTTTTGTTTTTGTTTTTTTTTAACCAAATTGATTTTGCAGGTTTACAATACATTTCATTATGCTCCGGAGTAATTGAACTAAAAATATACACATAAGTGAACAAGCAGTGACACAAAAAAAAGACAAGAAAAAAAAAAAAGGAACTACAAGCAGGGCCCTCGTGCAACCACGCAACTCGGGGTGGGTCAAGGGGTTTTGCAGCTGCAGGAATACAGGGGTCTTTAGCTGTACACCAATAGGTGGCACTATGAATCCAATTCAATATCACGTCATTTCGTTCAGGGTCGGACTATTATCAAACACTGTGTGCGACTATTCAGTTCACGTTTAACTAAATACAATTAAATCAGGCTTAAACAAAATAAATAAAATAAATTAAAAGTATCACACTGACAATATTTAAAATATTCATAATATCCGGCAACAAAAAAATGACATTAGTAATAAGAACAGATTTAAAGGCTAGTTTCTGGTTCCAACTTAAGTTTAAGAAACCAACACTTTTTTAATATATCTATACATAGATCAATAGATATAGAGGTGTAAACTAAAATATGGCACAAGACAAAAAGGATTACGCAAAGGTTGAAACGAAAAAATTGCAAGAAATGATGGTTAAATAAATGAAACGAAAGATGCAAAAGAAACAAATAAAATGCAGAAAATGACAATTTACCCTAAAGATAAAAAAGGAGGTATATTACGCCAACATTTAGCCTATGAGAAAATAAAACTACACTCTAAATATCTGCACTTATCACAATTTAACAAAAAAATACATAGAATAAGTTGTTTTATCACTGACTCCTACACACCATCCTTATACGACTCTACACCTACTGAAGTTACTAAATACGATCAATTACATTAAACAGCAGGAGTCACTGAGCCTGTTTACACGACCAAAAAAGTCCGACATCTGGGAGTAATCGAATAATTGTAATAATCCAATCCAACACATTTACGTGCACTTAAGAAATATGATCATTGAAAAACCCTGGTTTAGACGCTCCGGTCCATTATCAGATTTCTTTCAGAGTACGTACATACGTATGTAGTAATGGTAAACTTAAACTTCCTGTCGTTGTCGTCCGTTCACTTTTGACTAAGTAACTTCTGTTCTCTATTATTTTTAGATTGTGTTTACACAAGCGCAGATGTAAAAACGAAATATAATCAGATGAACCTGTATACACGCATGAAGACATTTGAGCTTTGGGGAGAAATCTAGGTGTCAAAACAATTTCTCAATTATCAGATAAAGCCTATCACATTATTCTGTTTACATGATCACTTTAATCTGACAACTCCAGAAATCAGATAACGATCGGAGTATTCTGTGCATGTAAACGGGCTCAATGTGAAAACGAACAAAACACCAGGGAATATTTATACCACTAAAGGAAACCAATCAGAGTTGTATGTATAAGTATAGAGTTGAATAGAAAGAATAAAAAAAAAAATAAAAAAAAAAGAGTTAAAGCTCTGAAAGCGCCAAAATACATAAGGAGAATATATGTCACACAGTTTATAGAATGAATTTATGTCAAAAGTGTAAAAATTAACCTTGTATTTATTCATGTTTAGAGGTTTTGCACTGTATTTCCTGTTCACTATTACTTCAGTATCTATTTAGTTACATGTTGGAAGTTATTTATTAGAGTCTAATCAGTTACAAATAGTTGATATGTTACACACTACTAGGCAAGGCATGCTGGGAAACTATATAACCAACAAACTGAGTTAGGCAATAAATATGACATACACCAACTACAATGCAAGAATGCATGTGTCAAGCTAAATATGAAGGTAATTTATTAAACTACAAGGTACAACTCCACAGAATCATACCCAACGCAAGACAAATAATTCTGTCACTGAAGACCAAAACCATCAATCTAGAGTCTCACTGGGAACAACATCCAGTGCCATTTACAGAAATAGATGCAAATATGTCAAGGAATTACCTCAATCAACACCACTTGGATCTAACAAACCAAGAATTAAACTCCAAAGAATTCCATCCAAACCACAGTCATGGGTTAAACTATGGAAACCCAGGAAATACACTAGATCAACTCCATATGCACCAGTAGTCTGAGCATTATAAGACTGTCATGAATGTCAACATGTGCAGTTGTCATGGCACGGCAGCCAAAAAAAAAAAAAAAAAAAAAAAAAACAGCGGCAGAAATCAAGAAAACACCATGTACCTGTTGTTGTTTACCTGGAAAAGAGAAATATTGTGTACTACTGTCATGACACGGACAGTTTATTTTTGATATACTGTCATGACACGGACAGTTTATTTTTGATGCGTACTACTGTCGTGACACAGACAGTTTATTTTTGTTGTGTACTACTGTCGTGACACGGACAGTTCATTTTTTGATGTGTACTACTGTCGTGACACGGACAATTTATTTTTGTTGTGTACTAGTGTCATGACATGGAGAGTGTATTTTTAAATGTGTACTACTGTCATCACAAGAACGCTTTTTTTTTTTTTTTAATGTGTATAGTAGACAGACTACATATTTACCAACATATTGAGCATCTTAAGCATCTTTTGAATGTGAACGTGCAGATGTCATGGCGTCCAAAGATCAACATTAGGCATAATAAAAACACCACGTACCTGTTGTTGTTTACCTGAGGAAAAAGGGTAAATTAATAGCAAAGACACGTCAAACCAGCAATGTAAATGTGTGTGCGCAGCTGAATGTGAAGCTCATTTTAACCCAACATACATGATGTAACTCAAACAATCACCTCATAATCACAACCAATGCAAGAGTTGAAACGCCACAACACAAAACTTCATAATACAGCTCCTCCTGTCCATGAGACAACAAGATTGATGGCTTTGGTTCATTTAGTCACAATGAAGAACGATATACAGTCCCAGTATAAAAGTCCCACTTGGATCCAACAAACTGGTAAACTAAGAATGAAACCCATCCAAAGCACTGTCATATGGGCTAAAATATGGAAACCCAGTAAATGTGAGACCAACGCCATATGCACAAGCAACCTGAGCATGATAAGAATCGTAGAAATGCGAACATGTGCACATTATGGCTCGATGGTCAAGAAAACCAGCATTAGAAATTAAAATTAACAAAGGGCAGCAAATAAACATGTCAAAACCAGCCATGTAAATGTATGTGTGATGAATATGAAGCTCAGTTTAACACAAAGTACAAGGTGTAACTACACAAACCTCAACCAATACAATTAACAAATTCCACCAATACAACCAGATTCTAACAAACACCGACAAACCAGGAATTAAACTAATGAAACCACAATCTATGGACTAAACAATGGAAACCCAGTTAATATACTAGACCACTTCAACTAAGAATGAACTGAGCTTCATAAACATCTTATGAATGTGAACGTGTAGATGTCATGGCACGGCGGCCAAAAAACCAGCAGCAGAAAGAATGAAAACACCACATACCTGTTGTTGCTTCTACCTGAAAAAAAGAACAATTAACAGATAATCAGCCATGGAAGTAGGGCTGGGTATCAAAGCCAATTTCAGTAATCGATTTGATTCATAAGGTTCTGAAACGATTGATCACGATTCGATTCAGTAATAATTGATTGGTATCACTAAATGAATTCGAATCCAAGTACAATTTTGAGCTGTAACCTGATTATTTGGCTACCACAGCCATGCAACACATCAATACCGGTATCAATATTGACATTAGAAAGGAAATAAATATGAAATTTCAGCAGTAAAATAGATTAATCTGCTCTGAAATAATGAATGGGACAGAAACACTTCCATGTTTCTACAGTGGCTCAGAACAGACTTCATCGTCATGTTTATTCTGTTTTATGACTGGTGGCTTCTAGTGTTAAGGTGCATTACTATCACCCCCTGGCACCGCTAACAATTTTGGCCCCCTGAAATATAATCATGTTGGGCCTTTGCAACAAGAACGTTACTTCAAGTTTGAGGCCGGGAGGACCTCCCACTCAGGTAGTTTCCACACCCTTCCTCCGCACCCCTCCTGCGCCAAAAACGTCGCAAGCGAGATCAATATGCCCCATCTCCCTCTGGGACCCACAACACGGAGCCAACCGCAGCTCGATGATACCCGGGTCAGGTGCTCACGGCCTTGCTCTGAAAAATCGATCTCATCCACTATTAATCGATAACACGAAATTAAAATAAATCAAATTAATTTTTACCCAGCCCTACATGCAAGTGTGTGTGTGTGTGTGTTGCTCATTTCAACAGAAAAGATAGAAAGAAGACAGATATCGAATCACCACCAGTGCATGAGTTGAAATGCCACCACACAAAACTTAACATGGCAAAAAATAGTCCTGTCATTGACGACCAAAACCATTCATATTAAGTCCCACTGGGAAACAATATCCAGTCGCAATCACAGAGACAGACACAAATTCCATCAGTATCATGTGATTCTAACAAAACTGACAAACCAAGAATTAGACTGTTCAAAACAAATGGGCTAAAACATAGAAACCCAGTAAATATACTAGACCGACTCTATACACATTCAGAGTTTCTTCAAGAGTTTAGAAATGTGAAAGATTTCAAAGGTTACAGTATGAACACAAGTAGCCACAATCACACAAACAGATACAACTATGACTTTATAAAAAAGAATTAATCCAATATGAATGAACTGAATCCAATTACTAACAAACCAAGAAGAATTTGACATCCAATCCACAGTCATATGGGCTAAAATATGGAATTCCAGTAAATATACCAGACCATCTCCAAATGCACCAACAGTCTGAGCATCATAGAAATGTGAACATGTGTCGATGTCATGGCACGGCAACCAATAAACCAGCAGCAGAAATAATAAAAACTACCACGTACCTGTTGTTGTTTACCTGGAAAAAAGAAATATGACAAACCAGCCAAACAAATGCATATGTGCAGAAACACTCCTGTCAGAATGCACAAAAAGCAATAAATCCAACAAATATCCAGTCCCAGTCGCAGAAAGAAAGCAAATACAACCAACTTTACACAAACAATAAATTCAAATCAGCCCCACCTGAATCTAAAAAAACACACCAAAAAAACAGCCATAATGAAACTAAGGAAATCCATCAAAAATGCAGTCGTATACGACAAAATCAACCTCCAACGTCTACATTTAATTAAAACCAACCAGAATGAAAAGGTCCAACATCACAACTCATTTAAGGAGGACAGGATGAGAACTTTACGGCAATTTAAGAGGACCCTGAATGCAACATCAGGAAACAGGACAGATAATAAAGAAATAGGAAATAATACTGAATTGGAAAAAAATGCAATGTATATGGTGTCGATCCACCTGGAAAAGAAAGTTTTAGTAGTTTTTTTTTTTTTTGGGGGGGGTTTGGAGAAGTTATGCAGTTTTTCAGTTCAGTTTAATTTCAGTAAAGCTCTAAAATGCTGAAGTAGTTTTATGTTGACTTAATTTTCAGTTACTTTTCAGGTTTTATGGCAAAAGATTTCATTTCTCAGACATCACAGATCTAATATTATGTCCTGTTTTCCTTCATTTTGCATAGCTCATTTTAGTTTTTGCATTCAACGTCAGTAGTTTACCTTGGTTCAGACAAAATATGAAGACACTTTTAGGTTGAAAGAAAGTGTTTGTGACGTGATTTTGTAAAACTAGACCGAAACAAGTTTTTAGGTTTTGTTGATGAAGTCGGAGTCAGAGTCGTCTCATGCACACAAACACTCATACAGTCGGTTTATTATGTTGGTGGGTTTGTGCAGGAAATGCAGAATAAAAACAGACTGAGACTGAAGGATGAAAATGAAGGTTTGGATTGAGGCACAGCAGCGGATGAAAAACAAGACAGAAGATGGAGAAGGATTGGACTCAAAGTAATAGATTAGACCAGGGCTGTCAAACTCATTTTAGTTCAGGGGTCACATACAAATATGCTCTAAAGTGGACCGGACCAGGAAAATAACGGTGAAAAAAAGTTTTTTTTTTTAATGAAAATGTTTACATCTACAAACTATCTTTTGAAAAAATGTGAATAACATTAACACACTGAAATTTCTTGAGAAAAATAAGTCCGTTTTTAATAATATTCTGTCTCAGTTAATCATTTACACATGTGCATTATAATTTACAGATCACAGTGGATCTACAAATACACAAAACATTTAATAAAAGGCAGAATATTCTTACTGTTTGTGTGTTTTTATTTGTCTCGAATGGATCAGACTGGTAAAATTCTATTATAATAAGAGCTCCAAGTTTTTCCTGTGTTTCAGTGCAAAAAAGTAAATTTACATTTAAAAAAAAATTGCATTTACAAACTATCTTTTCAAACTAAATACATGAACAACTTGAAATATCTTCAGTGTTACGTTTACATTTCACAAATTCATCCCACAGGCCAGTTTGGACCCTTTGGCGGGCCAGGCTTGGTCCACGAGCCGTACGTTTGACACCCCTGGATTAGAAAAAGGAGAAAAGTCCTCAATCCTGTCACAACTTAACAACTAAATATATAAAAACAGAACCATGTCTTCTGCCCACATCAGCACCAAAGTTCCAGCCTGGACAAAAACTACACAACATAATACAAATTCAACACTTAACACAAACACCACTATCTGGGCTTTAAAACAGGAGCCGGCTCAAAAAACAAAACATTTAATTAATAATAATAAAAAACTGGACTCTCAAAACCAGCATTACGAAGACGCATGCGCACGGGCCCAGTGTGGAGACCCGGAGCGCGAGACCACCACCACAACCAGCAGAACCAGCACCT
>JAPQRP010000002.1:3756327-3795391 GCA_037367295.1 Apogon hyalosoma
AGTCAGGTTTTCTGGTCTGGATCAGGCAGAGACCGACACAAACCCAGACCAGACTCTGTGTGTGTGTGTGTGTGTGTTTGAGACTCTAATTGGCAGAACCTTCTGTCAATCACATACCAAGAAGGGTGGTCACACCTGACTTCCCCAGTTTGATTGACAGTCCCTGGGGACCAATCACAGAGGCAGACGGGCTTCAGAGCACCTGGAGAACAGCTCTGTCTGCCGTCTCCTGTTCGACGCTGCCTTTCACACTATTTTCCCTTTACGTTTTTTTAAATAGACACTGAACTTTTCCTCTGAGTCACACCTCTGTCCATCTGTCCGTCCATCACTCCATCATCCATCATCACTCCTTCGTGGCGTTTCATCCAGTCCAGGACCAGCAGAAAGTGGACGGAGGTGAGCGATGCCTCCCTGAACTAAATGAGATCTGCCATGTGGGTAAAAGGCTCTTAGTGTAATGCAGCTGTAATGGCTTTAGTGTGTGGGAGCGAGTTAAGGTTAAAGATGTACAATCTGACACCTTCGCTCGCTCCGACACACTCGCACTGACAACTGATGGATTATTAGTTCAGTAATAGACTGTGGGGCTCCTACAGTGTTTCCCAAACTTGACTCTCTGGGGACCCATTTTATAAATATGACAAACCACTGTGACCCAGTTCAGAGGGTGGATTCCAACATTTTTAATTTCATTCCATTCTATAATATGGACTTATGGTAGCTGCATTATATGGACAAAAATACTGGGGCACGTTGAATTCAGGTGTTTTGTTTTTAACAGGGTCTGGGATACAAAATAATGACAAATGCCATAGTATAGTTTTAATATTGGGATAAATATCATTTCATTGCTTAGTTTGGTTTAAATCATCTTTGCTTCCAAAATGCCTCAGAGATGTTTTTATATTTTTTTTTATCCATGACTATGGTTTTAAATGTTCTGCCTCTAAATTTCTAAAATACCTTTCCTGCTCTGACTGTAAATAATAATTTTCTACCACAACTAACCATCCACCTTCTTCACATCTCACTTAGGAAGAAAAATCTCCCTTTAAGCATTAGGGAAATATTGATATACTGAATTTTGGCATCGTCATGTTGGCTGTTGGAGACAGAAGTGACCATATTTAGACAAAATGAGAGGCGCTACCAGAGCCTGAGGGGTCAAAGGGGAACTGATGCTAATCGCCAACTTTCTGACTTGGTGTAACTTCATAAAGCAGTGGTAAAAACATCATTTTACTGTCTTGTTGGTGGAACATTTTTACCAAAACCAAAGTGGAGATGTTTGTCAAGGAAGAAATGTGTTTTATTAAATAAACCAAACTTCAGAAAGTTGCACTTTGTAGGTGAGTGAACAGATGTCATCACCTCCATCACTCTGAAATGTGTAGTCTGTATTTATATACTTTTTTAATACTAATAATAATGATATACACAATAATATACACACTATCAGAATGTCCCAGAGGCTTCATGTTTTTTTTGTTTTTTTTTTATTGCAATGCTACATTATAACAAAAGATCAGATTTTTGATGTTTGTTATCCAGATAACTTTAACCCATGAAGACCCAGAGCTACTTTTGTGTCACTTACCAAATGAATTGTTCTATATATTTAACCTTTTTTTCAAGGGATGTATCACCATTTGTTGTAATATTATCATTTTATTTTACATTTTTTCAGTGAAAATAATGTATTTTCTTAAAATAAATAAATAAATAAATAAATCCTAAAAAATGTGACTGTCAGCAAATCTGTCATGAACTGAACATAAACCCAGTGTGTCCATCCACTGTCACTGATCCAACTCCATGGGTTTTACCGGTGAATCAATGTTGTAGAAGATGGTGTTTCCACGGTAACTACGGAGTCTCTGAACATCCAAATGGGTCATATCTGATGACCATGAACAGATGAACTGTATTTACACCAATTATTGACATGTATTGATAGCATTAGTGGATCGACAGTTTAGATCAGTAGATGTGTTTGGGTCTTTCAGGGTTAATCCCAACTGTATATGGGGTCATGAAGATATCATGATGTCATTTGAGATGGAGAACAGACCTGGAAGATGATGAAACCAAAGACGGGAGCTGGGAAAATAAGTTCCTCTGTTAAACCCTGCATAGATGCTCAGCTCTCAGTACTGCAGTCATCTGTAAAATGCACCAGTTTATATAACATCTATAGAATTAATATGCAGGAATACGGTTTGTGCTGTTCTTAGATTCTGCACGTGTAGACATTAACACGAGCTGGAGGCCAGAGCATGAGGAGGAGGAGGAGGAGGAGGAGCACATGGTTTTCTGTTGTAAAGCAGATTTCAAACCGTCAAATGGAAATTGGATGAACAAAGAAAAACTTCCAGTTTAAAAAGACGGAGTTGTCTTCTCAGGGTCATAAGTCAAATTTAGTCATTATGAACATATACTGGATTTTAGTCTGAGAAATACACGGAAATATTAAAAAAAAACAAAACAACATAAAAAAACATTGTATGAAATGCTGAGGCTTTCATTTTGTGTCGTATGAATACCAATACATGGAACATCTTAACCTTGACAAAAGCTTTGGATCAAATCTGACCTTGACTTCACAATTGTCAGCAGCAAAAGTGCTCTGAATTACGTTCTTTTCACCTGTTACTTGATGACTGAAAATGAAAGTGCAGGTAGTATAGATGTTGGTAGAATGAAGCTGTTCAGGGTCAGATCTGATGCGTTTGTGTATAAATGGATTTCAGATACATCAGCGTGAATCAAATCAACAAAAAAACAAAACTGTGTTTTTAAGGAATTGGTATATGTACAGAAATATGTGAAACCTCCATTATCTCTTATCGCCATTAAATGAGAAAATATTAAATCTGAAGAAAAGGAAAGACAGTAGAAGTTATTTTTCTCAAAGATGCTGAAAGTATTTTACTGTAAAATTAATGAATGGTTCAGTCTAGTTCTGTTGAAACAAAATGACTTGGACGACAGTAATGATGATATATTTCTACTCTGCACATTTAACTCTTTAACCCCTGATGTATCTGTGGTGAGCGTTCTGAATGTATGATTTATTTTCAATATTCCTAAAAATTCAACTGTTTAATTAAAAATGTCCAAACATGCTGATAGAATAGACCTTGTTCTTTCCATAGATATCTGAGCATGCTCAGTACATGCCCCTGTGGAATGGGGGGGTCAAACACAGAGCAGTGAGTGAGACCGACTCACTATAAAAATAGACGGTTTGGGCTTTTTTACACAGTTTTCTTAATCGTTTTTACTATTGTTTGCAGTGTTGTGGTGATTTTCCTTTAGTACCTCCGCCAAAGAGGTTAGGTTTTCATCGGGGTTTGTTTGTTTGTTTGTGTGTCTGTTAGCAAGCTGACTGAAGACGTTATGGAAGGAGTTTGATGACATTTTCAGGAAATGTTGATACTGGTACAAGGAACAAATGATTAAATTTTGGTGGTGGTCGGGGGGGGCTGATGTGCCTTGGGGGAGGTCTGCGCTCTGAGTGCTTTTCTAGTTTTATTTATTTTTGGTGTGTTTTTACTGAGTTTTGACTGTGTAACTGCTTTTTGGAGTTCAACCAGGTGCCAAGAAGTAACTGGACTGATTTAAAGGAAAAAACAAAGGGCCTCAAAACAAAAACTCCTGGGCCCAAATTCAAATACTTGTTGCTTGTTGTGCTTATTTTTGTCCATTTTGTTTTTTATTCTTCCATTTTGTTCAGTTTGTGGCCAGTTTGGCATATTTTTTTCATGTTATTAAAACAAGTTGTGATTTGTTTTTGTTCATTCATTTGCTTATTTTGTTTATTTTTCTACGTTGTGTTTTTATTATATTACTTTGTATTCCATTTTGTTCAGTTTGTGGCATACTTTGTCAGTTTATTATTCATTTTTTGTTAATGTTATCAATCACTTTGGGTGTTTTTTTTTTTTTTTTTTTTTATTTAACAGTGTAACTGCTTTTTGGAGATAAACCAGGTGTCAGAAATCAACTGGACTGATTTAGAAAATAACAGCCCTAACACATAAACTCCTGCGCCCAAATTCAAATCCTTGTTTTTGTTCAGTGTGTTCCAGTTCACAGTTGATGTTCAACATCCTAAATCCCTTATTAATGTACATTTTCAGTGCCTTATTTCATCCGAACCTGTCAGACTTCAATTCCTCTCTGTCTTTTTCTTTCATGAACCCAAAACAGACGCAGTCACAGCAGAAATAATGTCTCAGGAGTTAAAGGGTTAAAGTAATAGTACTTTGTGTTGAGTGAAGCCTTGTTTGTATTTTCCTTCTACTAAATAAACTTTTTTTGTGTTTTATTTTCCTCTGTGTGAGATACATTTTCATTCCCGCTGAGACGTAGAAGCTCCACAGAGTGATGAAGCAGCAGCCGCTGATTAAAAATTAATGGGAAACAATAGTCACTAATAAACTAGAAATTGCTCATCATTAAAAACAGCGAGGTGTTTTTAATATTTACTATCAAGACGTCGGCAGTCGACCATCTTCGTGTCCTCCTCCACCTCCTGACAGATTAATTAATATGCATTAATGCATTCTGAAAACCTGGCCGTTTAATTTGCCGTGGAGTAATTGGAAGGAGTGATAGTGTTTGGTCGCAGCAGATCCATTAAACAGCTGCATTCGTTTCTACAGGTAGCTGCATGTGAATTAGAGATGGTTATCCCACCGCCGCTGGTTCATCTGAGTGGGTGAAACCTCGGGTGAGTTTTACCAAAGCAGATCGTTTTCAGGTGGGTGTTACGACACCATGAAAAAAGTCGTTTCATCAGCGACCATGGATTTAATACTCGTTTCATTCAGTCTGCTAGTAAAACAGCAGCAGCAGAAGAAGAAGTTTTTGAGCTTCTTATTGTTAAAACCCTTTATTGGACAAGTGACTGTATTTGGTAATTGCCACACACTAAATATGGGGCCCATCACATGCCTCAGTGAGGTCAAGAAGCATATTGTTAGCCTCATAACGTAATTACTGAAGTCAGACACAAAATGGATGTATGTATGTATGTGGACACGTTGAGTTCAGGTGTTTCTTTTCTAACAGGGTCTGGGATACAAAACAATAAGGATAAATGTCAAAATATAGTTTTGTATTGGGATGAATATCACTGTAATGTTTGGTTTGAGACATTCTGAAAGCGAAGATAATTAAAACCAGACCGTTTTTACTTCATTTCTCTCAACATTTTTTTTTGTGTTTTGTTTTTGTTTTTTTGTTTTATCACTAAGTATGATTTTAAATGTTCTACCTCTAAATTTCTAAAATATTTTTCATGCACTGACTGTAAATAATTTTTTTTTTCTTCCATCAGTAATAATGTAGCCCCTTTTTCACCAACATTTCCAGGAATTTCTTTAACTGGCAAATTAATTCGTGTTCATCTCTGTGATATGTTTTTCCACGTCAGAGTTCATGGAAATGTATTCAGATCAGTCTCGGTCGTTTCCAGTTGTCGACTCCAAGTCCAGCTGAATTTCTTTTGAGCGTATTCGACAGACGTTTAGATACACTAATAAATTATTCTACTCATCCACTGGGTTCCAGTTCCTGCAGCTCGAATAGATGACGCTCTGGTCTACATTATGCACCTCAACACTGGACGTCACCGGCTATAAAACACAAAAAACAACAAACAGAAGCTTGTTCGGAGACGATACAGACATGTTGACGACTACAACTTTTCTTATTTACAGGTGATTATGCATTAATGAAAACATATTTATGAGTATCAACCCTTAAACCCCTAGAACTATTTTGTCGTGACTTTGCTTTACATTTAAGACATGAAATTTAGAAAACTTAAATGTCCTGAGTGAACATTTGTGCCAAAAACGTGACCTTTGACCTTTACCCACCAAAATGTCCACAGTTTATCAGATTTTACACCTTTCTCAAACCTAAATGACACTATGGACCAGCTGACAGACGCATACACCTTCATATGGACAATATAATTATACTATTAACCCTTAAAGACCTGGAACTACTTTTGTGGCAACTTCCATATTTTTTTTCTCTACATTTGACTTTTCCTAAGTAATTTTCCACCATTTATTATGATATTTTCCTCTACGTTTTGCCTTCAAAAAAAAAAAAAAAGGTATATTCCTATATTTAATTCACTAATCATGCATGTGTTATAATGGTTATCTAATTCTCTGTAGTTTTAGTGTCACCAATAAAGATACGGTCCATTCATATATGACAGGTCGGATTTTTTGTTCTTAACGAGAGAAAAACATGTCTACGCTTTGCTTAAAAAGTAGTTTGACTTGAGTTTTACACAAATGCAGTCTCTTCCGTCTGTATGAACAAGGCAAAAAACCCAAACAAGTGTAGAAATTATATAATAAATCTTCAGTCTGTAAAAAATATTTAATTTACTGATGAGGGTTAAGAGCTTTAAAGCTTTTTTAAGGTTCCTGACTCTGGGTTTATGTTCTGAAATGTGTGTCATAAAAAGAGTTAAAGTTAAACAGCTTAACCCTAAAAACTTACACCTATTTTAATGGCAACTTACAGGTGAAGTTTTCTGTACATTTAACCTTTCCTAAGTGATTTCATACAATTTATTGTCTGCATTCTGCATCTTTCTGTAAGTCAGGTGTTTTCCTATATTTAATTCACTGATTGTGTAGGTGTTCATTAAATGTCAGAGTAGATTCAAAGGTTATTTTACTTAAACATAGGGGAAAAAGTAAAGTTTTCAGCTAAATATGTAAATGGAAATCAAACAAGTGTCTCCATCCACTGTTATTGATCAAACTCCATGGATTTTATTGGTTTTGATAGGATTAGTGGATTAACAGGTATTAAATAGTTTATATCAGTAGATGGTTTGGGTTGTTTAGGTCGCCGAAGTTTAAATGAACAATTCTGTTAAATTTACAGTTTGTACAGGTGCTTTTGTACAACACAATATCAAAACAATGCAGTTATTTTCCCCCTCAAACAAACACAAAATGCAAAGAAACCTCTGTCTGTATGGAAGGAAGATGAGCTTTTATATTGATAGAATCTGCAAAAGTCACTACACCACTTTTCTACATGAGATTTATTCAGAATATGACTTTTCTTCAAACTCGACTACATGTTAATCACATGAAAAAGATACATTTTTTAGCAAAATCTCTCATAAACTGAACATAAACTCAGTGTGTCTATCTACTGTCATCGATCCAACTCCATGGGTTTTACTGGTGAATCAATGTTATAGAAGATGATGTTTCCACGGTAACTATGGAGCCTCTGAACTGTATTTTACACCAATATTTACATGTATAAATAGGATTAGAGAATCAACAGGTATTAAACAGTTTAGATCAGCAGATGGCTCTATTTTCTGCTGATACATTCTCTGAAATCTTGCATATCCAGGACCTTAAAGTATACAATTAATGGTTGAAAATGTAAGAGGAAATGCACAGTCCAATATACTGAGCTCATGAAGAAGCATTTGTACGACTACTTATCAGTTTGGGTCAAATAGCTTTATTCAAATATTCTCTATAAAAACACCGCTGGCATCCGTCTGTTCGCGGATGAGTGGATCGCATTTAATTTCCTTTTTAAAACAAAAGTGCACTGGCTTTTGGTTCAATTATCAGCCCTAAAAGACACATTTGCATTCTGCATATTTTAAGCAGTAACATCTGGCGTGTCAGCGGTCACTTTAACCCA
The DNA here is from genome assembly GCA_037367295.1 of Apogon hyalosoma. Classification (NCBI taxonomy): domain Eukaryota; kingdom Metazoa; phylum Chordata; class Actinopteri; order Kurtiformes; family Apogonidae; genus Apogon; species Apogon hyalosoma. The sequence continues at coordinate 3,764,044 of JAPQRP010000002.1, forward strand.
AATAAAGTCCAATCTGCTTCATGTGCGACTGTGTGTAAATGGACAGGATGCTACAGTAATGAAAGCAGCTTTGACGGATTTAGAAAAATTAAGACCTAAAGTGGAAATTACTGAGTTACCCGTTTGTGTGCAAACAAAACATTTAGCTCAGGGGTGTTAAATATGCAGCCTGTGGATGAGAACAGGCCCATGGGATGAATTTGAACTACATTGAAGATGTCAACAGTCAATGGTGTCCAGTTGGTTTTAGTTTGGGTTCCACATACAGACCAATGTGATCTACAGTAAGGTAATATAATAACCAATAAATAATGAATTTACATTTTCTTCTTGGTTTAATGTGAAAAAGATATTACATTATGCTAATAAATAAGGACAACTCCAGATTTGACTGTTTTAGTGCAAAAAAAATATTAAATTAATGAAAATATTTTCATTAACTAACCTTTAATAATAAAATAGTTCCAATGTCCCTGTATCTCAGTGTCATGTTCTATCAGAACAGAACCTGACAACCTCACACATTCAACTGGGGATAGATTCACTGTTAGTCCTGTGGTCCTAAAGCAGGAGATCCGTCTCCCAATAGAAGTGGGCAGTACTTTCACTGGAGGAGAACTCAACTAATTCAAAGTCCATATTATATGATCAATAGGAACTATATTGATATGTCTAAATACTTCCATGTTATAAACCATCAAAATATCGACCATTATAAGTAAAGGCACATTTACAATATTAAAAAAAAAAAGTAAAAAATCTCAACTTCTCAAAACTGTGAAACACTTTGCAGACATTGTCCCATGGAAGCTATATATAAAATTTGAAATCCAACCAGTATTTCCAGATTAGAAGATTGTTGAAATCTAGACACTGATGACCTTGAGTTTGACCCTTCGAGGTCACTCAAGGTCAAAGGTCATGGATCCAAATCACAGTCCATACATGACTTCCTATCAGTGCTCAACACTCACTATATTGATATCTGTAACAATTTACATGTTATAAACCATCAAAATATGAATCATTAGAAGTAAACGCACATTTTTAATATTTTAAAAAATCTTCAAAAATCCCAAATTTCTCAAAACTTTGAAGAAATGAATGTGACAGTTTCATCTGGAAGACGTTTGAAGAAATTGACAGCGGACACAGCGCCCAATGGCCTATTGGCTGGTGAGCTAAATAATTTAAAAAAAAAAAAGGATGCAAATATATATTTTAATGCATGCATTTGGTATTATTCAAATAGGTAAAAAAGTAGAGAGAATTTGTCAAAAATCAACATGTATCAAACTGTGAACAAACTTGACAAACATTGTCCCAAGGGAGCTGCATAAAAGTTGAAATGTATGTGACCAGTAGTTTCAAGAGATGTTTGAGGAAATCGCTAACGAAAAAGAAGACGTCAGACACAGCACCTTCACAATAGCTCATGGCCAACAAACGTCAATAACCTAAACAAATATGAACCAGAAATGTCTAAAGAAAATGTGCAATTTCAACAATATTCTGCCTGTTCCTAAATGTTTTGTGTTTTTGTAGATCTGATCCATAATGCACATGTATGAATGATAAGTTGAGGCAGAATATGTTTAAAATGTCACTTCTTTTTCTTAAGAAATTTCATTTTTTTCAGTTTATTTGCTTTTTTAATTTGGATAGTTTGTGAATGTTTTCATAATTTAAAGATATGTTTTGCTCTGAAACAAACAGAAAAATTTGGAGTTATTATTTACGGTTTATTATGTCATACTTTTTTTTACTGGTCCAGTCCATTTGAGATCAAATTGGTCTGAATGTGTAACCTGAACTAAAATGAGTTTGACAACAGGACCACTTCCATCTCGGTTCTGCTTTATTTCCTCTTTTCGCATCATAAGAACTCGATCTGCGTTGAAGAATCGACCGGATGCTTTGATGAACTTATTCAGATTCTGACTGACAGGCTGGGTTTTCAGAAATTACTGGATTTTTGTCATTTTCAGAACACTTCTGTAGTAATATGTTCTAGCAAGGAAGAAATAAAAACATCAAAATGTGTTGCTTATTTCATGAAAATGACTAAAAGGACAAACCGAATGGGAATAAAAACACACGGGAGGCTGAAATCCTCCTGTTTGAAATGTATCATCAGGGAAAATAATCCGTCAAATATGATAAAACTGATTATTAAAAGCAATATTTCTGTCTAATAGTGTTGTGTGTGTGTGTGGTTTTAATTACTTTGTGTTTTTATTTCCCGTCCCAAGGGTTTCTAGTTTGCGTTTTATCTTCCAGTTCTTTTCATCGTTACTTTTGTTGCAAATTAAAACTGTTTTTCTCTTTCCGCTGTCGCGTTTCTCGAAAATTAAATCAAACTTTAATCAAATCAAACAGAATCAGTAAAATGCAGGATGGAGATGTGATGTTAAAATGCAGATTTTTGGCAATTTTTGTTTTTTCACTGAACAACACAAAAATAGGTAATTTCTTACTGGTTTTAACAGATGGCATCACATCACCTCTTTGCTTTGCTTTACAACTGATTTTAATATTTTACTGATAGATTTTCAAGCTCCTCTAAGTCTAGTTTCTCCTGATCTTGTGTAACTGATGGCTGTAAAGGTGTATTTCTGATGGACATGTTAATGAGTCTGCAGTGACGAGTGGACATTAAAGACCTTGTAGAACCCATTAACATAATATTTTTGGCTGATAATGTTATAAAATGTTTGGAAATATACTTAAAGAGAGCGAGTGCTGCATCGTACATATTCCACCAACTACTGTACCTATTTTTGATGCACAAAAAGCACAATAAATGCAAAAAAATATTTCCAATATACTTAGTTTTATTTACACATTTCTTAAGTGGTACCTTGACATAGATAGATAGATAGATAGATAGATAGATAGATAGATAGATAGATAGATAACTTTATTTATCCCCGAAGGGAAATTAAGTTGTCACAGTACTCCGGTACGAATACAATAAGAATACAATATCACAAAATACTTAAAAATAGGAATAAAAATGGAAATAAATATAAATAAATTATAAATAAAATTAATAAAACATTAAGTATGTATATATAATATATATTGCAGTGCTTGTACAGTACAAAGGTCAATTTAGTCTAGTTGTGTGATAGTGGCTCAACTTACGAGTTTTCCAGGTTACGAGCTGGTGCTTGGTCATTTTCTTTTTCCTAACCGTGGGTCTGACATCTTTTAGCCTCCTCCAGACGTGCAGAAGGCATTTCAGCACCTCCCCTCTGGACATGGACGGCAGAAGATAATACCTGTAATACCTAATACGGCGGTAATTTGTTCCGTGGCCAAGCTCGTAACTCAGTTTGCTCGTATGTTAAATCGACTTTCCTTTCCATTAATATGTTCCAGCCCCCCAAAAACAACCCGTATACCACACCTAACTTCCAGATAACTTATACCAACGAAAGCTCAGTGTTGTCCGTGTGCTTGCCAATAAAAAGACAAATATGGGACAACAGCTTGTTGTTGTTTTTTTTAATTTTAAATGTAATTCTAAATTAGTGGATTATGGTGATATTGGGTATTACAGGTATTAGCTCCTGCTGTCGCTGTCCAGAGGGGGGGTACTGAAATGCTTTGTTTCTGGTAAGAGGTGAACAGAGGTCGGAGCCGTTATCAGATGCAGCTATTAAATTTTCAAAGGATTTTTAGTTTTTTTAAATACTACGACAGTACATTATTACATTATTAGCTACATGTTTATTACATTTAGAACGGTCACAATTTGTACATTATTGGCCTTTTTACATTAACGGTTACTGTTGACCTGTAGGTTTTGACAATAACCAGATGCATCCTGACTGGCAACGAAAAGACTGATCTTCATTGAGAAAATGGTGCATTTTATTGTGTTTTTATGCTGTAAAATTGTGTCCATTCTTAATAAACTCGTCACCGTGTTCCTGTGTTTGAGACGTTGCAATTCGTTCTACAGGCATTTTCCACTTTCATCAACATGCATTTTTATTTCACCATTGAGCCACGTGCACGACTTGTCAAACATTGTTTAAAACATGAAAAAGCCGTGGCGTCAGGGCTTTATTTGTGTTGGCGTGTTTAGAACTGGATGAGCTTCTTTTTCAGAGTCTGTTTCTGACTTCAAAATTAAATCATTTTCTATTTATCCTCCAACAAGCCTCTACTTGTTTTCAATAAACAAATGTCATTTCACATGACAACAGGCTGTTGTTGGATCTTTATCCAGGCAGTGATGTTGGCTTAAATGGTCGGATGAGTGTTGGAAAGTACGTAGGCGCTGCTGGATGCCGCTTGTCGATTTCAAGAGGCTTCCTGTTCTTGTAGCGGCTGTGGGTGGACGACAGATCTGCTAATTAATGCAACCATCAACACCAAATACAACTGTGAGATGATTTTCCAAATGGAGCCTTAAAAATAAGAACTGAGAAGCCTGGTTGAGTTTAATGGAGAAAGAAATTTATAAGAAAGAGTAACGTGCAGAACGGTGGTTACGTTTGGAACAAGTCATCATGGGAAATGTTGTTTTAGAATGAAATGCCTGGAAAGAAGATGTGTATGAAGGTTTTTTTTTTTTTGTTTTTTTTTTGTCAGGCAGAAGGAAGAAAAGTTTGTTTGTTTTTTTTTACCTTGACATGTTCTGGCTACAACCTGGAGCCTTCCTCAGAAGGGTCACTTGATGTTACTGTGACTCGTCATTGCCAGCTGTTTTATCCAGGTTTGCCAGGATATTGTTAAGGTGGAAACACTGAAAATTAACAACAATATATATGAAAATGTTGAGTTTTTAGTCTTGGAAATTGGGAGAATGATATTGTACTGATAAAAGGTAAATTACAACAAGTGTAATGACAAGATACGAATATTCATGTGTGGACTAAAAAAACACATATGATGGAAAAACTATTTATGAGGAGCAGCAGATTTAAATATTTGACAATGTTTTTTGACAGACTGAAGAGTCTGACGTTAAAAGAGGAAACACTTAATATTCTGGATGGAAACCTGTGCAAAAGTACAGTATAATATGTGTTCAATTACCATTTAATGACCACAGACGCATTGAAGTGTCAAATGTTCATGTTACTCAGATTCCTTAAATGGTCTAATTATGACTGTTGGGTTTAAAAGCAATGTTTAGTGAATTTAGATCAGACGCTACTTTTTAGCCTCTTTTTTTCACTAAATTCCTTAGAGTATTTCCACTGGTAAGGTTTTGCTGTGGCGCACCGCCATGGCAAAATCCTTGCCGCCACACCATACATTTGATACAAAAAAATCATCACCGTCGTGTTAGACTTCATACATATGTATAATAGACAGGGTGTCCCAAAAGAATTTGACATTTCATCACCTAATAATTTGTTTTCTCTTTGCTCAGAAAAGTGTAATAATTTTTCAGGAATGGACATGCTGTTTACCGCAACAGAAAATATGTTCTGTGTATTGAAGTACGCCCCAAACTGCGTCAAATGTGAATGCGCAACTTGAATTTGTTAGAAAATGTCATAAACTGAATCCCTGAGAATCACTGAGGCTCTGGAGAATGTTCCACACCACATGCTGCAGCGAGTGTGGCAGGAACTCCACCACCGACTGGAAGTGTGCTGCGTCACAAGCGACGCACACACTGAACATTTGTGATAACTTTGGAACGTTATAAAATTACCATCCCCCAGAATTTTTCATTTGAAATTTTTAGAATAAAACATTTTATTTCCAAAATAAGTCCTTTTCAGTATCATTTCTCCTGACCATGTAGTCACTCAGATATGGACATATCAAATAATGTCCATTTTTTTGGGACACACTGTATAATAGATCTACTATTTTCAAGAAGATGCCGTGTGCGCTCCGTGCCCATATACAGTTTTTACCCCCTAAGAATTAAGCACATGCTCCAAACCACTGGGCATGTGCAACCACATTCTTTTCAATGTAAACATCTGGTCGTACTGAATTCATCTTGTCATATACTATCAAAGCCAATGGGGTAAAAATAATATGGGTATAGAACCAGCACACTGTACTAAATTTACCAAATTTTAATAGTGTATTAAAATTTTTTGTCTACTTTTATTTTATTATACTTTTAGTTCCATTCATATTTTACTCAGATGTAGAACTCACTCTCTTTAAGTATCAATGCATTTTTTTTCAATATTTATCCAAACATAAATGTCCTAATAGACTTGAGTTCATAGGTATACATACTCTTATATACTATAAATATTGTCTATTCATATTTTGTTTTTTAGTTACTTCTACTTCTAGCTCTATTCCTATTGGACATCTGTTAAAATTTTATATCCTTCTTTTCCTTATTTTACTTTTTGTGATTGTATTTTTTCTTAGCACAAATAATTTCCTTACACATACGACAAACTGTAAAAGGTGCTCCAATAAACTATCATGTGCAAAGTATATTTGCGCACAAAAAATTACTTTGCATATTTTCAGTGGGGAACAGGTGGATAAATAACATTAAAATATAAAATGGAGGAAAATACATGTGTGGAAAAATGTCCGTGTTTTATTTGCCCCAATTTCAGGTAATTCAAAGGATGGGAGTTGGAGAAGCATCAATACGCTTCTGGCTTCAGCTTCTTCCTTTTTCGTTTACTAATTATGTCAGTTTTATGTTCTTTATGGACGGACGGACAGACAGACGGATGGACTGACTGACTTTATGTATCCCAAACTGGGAAATTACAGTGTTGCAACAGCATGACACACATTCAGTTAGAATATAAAACCACAGCAGGCATGAGTAAAGACAAATATAACACAAGACCAAACACTGTACACTATAAATTAATATAAAAGATCTGGGTAGAATCTGGATAATAACTGTAATGGAAATGGCTGAAATTGAACTTGAAGGTGTAAAACAAGTTGAAACATTCCAACCAGGAATGTGCAAAACGTATTATACGTATGTGTTTTGTGCTTGACCGAAATAAAAACATTCATTCATTTATGTTAGTGTTGATGGATATGAGGCTGCATCATCATATCCAATCCATATTTATTTATAGAGCACAAATTTAAACAACCACAGAGGTTTCCAAAGTGCTGTACAATAAAATAAATACAATAAAACATAGTAATAGATAAAAAACATAGGCTGTCCACTCCAGATAAAATGAGGCTTGTTTTTTTACTCTTCCTGGATTTCTTCCTGGTTTTGTGACACAGACTCCAGTACTTAGAGCCTGAATATGAGACAATGACAGAGGAAGAAAGAAAGAAAGAAAGAAGATATTTATGATTTGACCTCACACTGAACAGAATGCACCCTGTATGCCCTGCATTAGTAGCATTCCTTCCATTATCAGTCATTATTTCGTCTGGCGTTTTTTTTTTTTTCTCTTCAAGTCCGTGGTGGTCTTCTTCGTCTGTACCACCCACCGTCACCCCCCCTTCCTCCCACCTCCTCCAGCTTCATCGATTTCCAGGGAGCAGATTCCTGCCAAACAGTTCAGTCCTTTTACTGGCGGAGCTCATCTGTGACAGCTGAGGCCGCCTCGTAGCCCGTGGCGTTCGTCTGGAGTGGTCGGCCGACGCTCTGCAGACAATGACTGGCCTCAAAGCTGAGGCAGATGTTCAAGTGATTGCTGCAGACGCTGTCTTTCATTAGAGCGCCGGCAGCTCTGCTCACCGCCGCTTTCACTGATTGGATGAAAAAAAAAAATATATATAAAATTGGACTGCTCCTCTTCAGAGTTCAAGTGGCAGTTTTCACAGTATAGGCTATTGTGGTTGAGTGTATTTTTATACCAAAGAGGAGCTGTATTATTGAAGAAGAAGCAAAAGGAGGCCTTCATGTGGCCATCAGGGACCTTGAGAGGAAACTCTGGTTTCTATTTTTGCCAAAAGCATATTCACGGGCTCAGCTTTCAGATTAATACATTGAGATGCGGCTTTAAAGCTCTTCTCCCCTCTTTTGACTAAGTCCGCCAGCACAAAAAGACGTCATTATTAGCTCTTTTTATTAAAGACATCCGGCTTTATTTCCATCCAGACGAGTCTTCATTATGCAACTTCGCCTGTTAATACTTTGGAGATGTTTTTATTTCACTTTGGCTTTTAATTTTGTTTTAGTTTTACAATATGATCTGCTTTTAAAGACTTAATTATTGCCTTTTTAAATATTTTATATGTTTATTTCTTTATTACACTTTTTTAACACCAACATTTTTTTTATTTTTATTTTGATGTTTCTATTAACATTTGTCAAAACTGTTACATTTTTTTCTTTTTTTTAATATTTTTTTCCACATTGTATATTTTTTTTTTTTTTTTTTTTCTTGGCTGGTCAAAAACATGTTTCTCTGGCTGAAAATTCGGTAGACACTTTGAAGAAACATTTTGATGCATAGACTATAGTTAGTGATTTGACCATTTCCCTGTTGGATTTTAAGAGCTGGAAGTGACCATTTTTGGATAAAAGGGGCAGAGTTGGAATAAGACATGGAGCCAAACCCATCTTTTATGTGTTGTAGATGAGCTAATGCTAAACGCTAGCTTACAACTGTAAAATTGTAAACGTAATCATGTTTTGTCTTAAAAAGTCATTTCATAGTCTTGTTAGTGGAACCTATTCACCACAACTACACTGGAGACGTCGAATAAGAAGAAATGTGTTTGATTAAATAAACAGAAACTCTGACTCAGCAGGCGGTTGAGCTGTCAACCAACTTTTTACAGTGAAATTTTGATTTAAATTTGGAGTCATTATTTATAGGTTATTATGCTATTATTTTACGTGGGATCACAATTGGGCTGAATGTGGAATTTGAACTAAAACAACGATGATACCTTTGACTGTTAATAACTTTAGTATAATTTTTGCTTTTTCCAAATTGATACTTTGGGCCAAATTAGAAGCTTCGGCAGGCCCAATTCATGGGCTGTATGTTTACTGCTGTAGCACGTCTATGGACAGGTCCATCCAGGGATTATATGGGGGTGTGTTCCGTGCCATACGTTAGTGATGCACAGATCAGCAGGTTACTGGCAGGGCGGGTTGGGTCAGGTCAAAAGAATTTCAGTTTATTTGTGGGACGGGTTGGGTCAAATACTTCCACAAAAGCCCCGTGGGTTGATTTAAGAAAAAAAAAAAAAACAAAACACTTGCGCATCACTACCGTACATACCTTATGAGTACACGTAGACCTTAAAGTGAAAGTGAAACCTATAGACGCTTTACTAATTCCTCTAAGCTCCCACCTTCTGAAACTTTAATTTGAGGGGCAGGATGTTTGTTGACCACTCCCCTTCAGAACCGGGCCCGGATCGGCCCAATCTCGTGACTAAATCCGATCTGATCTTCTAAAAAACGCCAGATCGGCAGCTACTACCGATCTTAAGATACGATCATCCCTTAAAATCATATCCTTAACCCAGTATCTGAAATTGAACTGTGAGTTGGGTGTACTGTTACATCCCTATTTTCAACCATTAAAACGAGTTATTACTGAACAACACATCACACCAACACAGGACACTTGAACATTTACTTTTACATTGAAAAACAAAGCATCTCCAGTTTCTTCAAATTGTGGAGTTTCTGTCTGTTCTGATTGAGACATTTTACAGAAGGAGACTTTTTTTTTTTTTATTGCTGTTTTTTCTTTACGCAGTAGTTTCTGTATCTTCGCCCTGAGGGCAGCAGCTGAAATAATGATTTAAGGGATGCCTCTCAAACTGTTGATGTACTGTCTTTCTGTTAGTTTTAACGCTTGTACAGCAAAATACACAATCAGGTGATGCCTTAAACATGAGCTGACAACACATCACTGCTGTCAAAATAAATAAAACATACTTAAATATGATAAATCCTATGGCAAGGTTGTCTCAGGTCATACGATCCCTGTTTTTCTGCAGTGAAATGGGCAATCGGATAATGCTTAAAACATGAGATGACAACACATCACTGCTGTAATGAATAAAATATGGTTAAATATAATGATCAAACCTATGGCAGCTTCTTCTGGGGTCACATGTGGAGTCTCGTAGTATCGCAATATGAGGAGAAACTGTAATAACACAACCAGAAAATACAGAAACGAAAGTGAATTCTATAGAGATTCTAAAGTTTGTGTTGTGTTTTGTTTTGTTTCGAGGTCAAGCTGAGCACCAGCTGTTATCTGCCTCAAACTGAGCACAAACAAAGTGAGGATTTTATGATATTATCAAATTGGCTTTGTCTAGTATACTTTTAGCATCTCGGTTACATTAGCTTCGGTAAACTTTGATAGTCTTTTTTTTTTTTTTTTTTACTGTGAAATGAACCGTCTGATAATGAGCTGTCAACACATTTCTGGTTCATATAGTACATGCAGTATGCTTAAATATAACAAACAGGCTTCTGAGGTCGAATATAACAGCACTATAACAGAAATAATGTTCACAAACTAAATCTAAGTGTGGAGGTCAAGCTGTGCATCATTTATCTGCCTCAAACTAAAAAGAAAAAGGGAGAAAAATAATACTACTGGGCTTGAGAAAACTACTTGAAACTGTGAAATTTACTCCTTGTTTCTTTAATCTTTTAACCCCCGAAGCACGATTTCATTGATACAGGCTGCTTGGAATTTGTAGAAGTGTCACAAAAGCTGCTTTGAGTCTGTGCTTGTGTTCCTTTTCTTCAGTGGTTTTGTTTTACTGAGTTTTTTAGGGTCAAAACAGGTGGAAAAACAGAAAAAGACAAAGAGATGAATAGAAGTTTGACAGGTTTAGACCAAATTAAGCACTAGAATGTACATCAGAAAGAGATTTAGGATGTTGAACATCAACTGTGGACTGGAACACACTGAACAACAACAAGGGTTTGAATTTGGGCCTGGTAGTTTTTGTTTTGGGCTTTTTTTTTTGTTTGTTTGTTTTTAAATAAATCACCTGGATGAACTCCAAAATACACTTAGACAGCTAAAACTCAGTAAAAACACACTAAAAAAAATGAAGATAAATCACCACAACACTGCAAACGGTAAAAAATAAATAAATAAATACATAAAAAAAAAAAAAAAAAAAAACCAAACAGTGTATTTTTATAGAGTCGGTCTCGCTCACTGCTCTGTGTTTTACCCCCCATTCCACAGGCGGTGGGGGGTGAAATGAGCATGCTCAGATGCCTCTGGAAAGAACAAGGTCTACTCTATCAGCACATTTGGAAATTTTTCCTATTGAAAAAGTGTTAACCCTTTAACCCCTGACGTGAATTGAATGATTTTCAAGCTCTGCTGAAACAAAATCACCTGATGGAGGAGGATGAACATAATGATAATAATACATTTCTACTCTGCACATTTAACCCTTTAACCCCTGACGCGTCTGTGGTGAGCGTTCTGAATTTATGATTAATTTTAAATATTCATAAAAACTCTACTGTTTGCTCAATAGGAAAAATTTCCAACTTTGCTGATAGAACAGACCTTGTTCTTTCCACAGACATCTGAGCATGCTCAGTTCACCCCCCACCATCTGTGGAATGGGGGGTAAAACACAGAGCAGTGAGTCAGACAGATTCAGTATAAAAATAGAAGGTTTGGGCATTTTTTAAGACTGTTTTCCTCGTGGTTTTTTTTTTTGTTTGTTTGTTTTGTTTTTACTGTTTTTTGCTGTTGTCATGTTTTTCCTTTATATTTTTTGACTGTTTTCAACCATGTGTCAAAAAGCAGTTGGACTGATTTATGAAAAAAAGGCCAAAACTAAAACAGCCGAGCCCAAATTCAAAGCCTTGTTGTTGTTCAGTGTTTTCCAGTCCACAGTTGATGTTCAACATCCTAAATCTCTTATTGATGTACGTTCTCAGTGCCTTATTTAGTCCAAACCTGTCAAACTTCAATTCCTCTCTTTGTCTTTTTCTGTTCTTCCACCTGTTTTAGATCTGGTTCAATGGAACCACTGGGACACAACGGGAGAACCGGGTCCGGCTGTGATCACACACTAACAAGGTCTGTCTGGTTCTTACTGTGGCCCGGTTCCACTCTGCCAGTCCCCAGTCAGACCCGGCTTGTTAACGTCCCCCTCCGGACTGTCCCCCCTCACTGTAACACGGTGACAGACCGTTTTGTGCAGACTCCGATCACAGGGACCAGATTGCACACATAAAGATAATCAGGCTGTTTTTGTCCTGATTTTCCCCCTTCCTGACCAAGCACGGCAAACGCCAGATTATCTTATGTTTTATAAGATGATCCTGTGGTCTGAGGTGTGTTAACAGTGAATTTGTCCCTATAATCGGCTCCAAAATGGGTCGGGGTCAACAATCGTAAATATTAAACTTGTTAAATATTTACGACCAAAAACTATTCGTGTGGGAAAAGCCAACGACTCCCAACTCATGACTCGGTGAATTGTGACGTGGAATGGAATGAAGCCAATGAAGAAGCGAGCTGACTGAGGAACAAGGAAGCAAGCGCGAATAAAAACAAGCATGGCCGACCTGAAACATAAACTTCAGTGGACCTCTGAAATTCAGGATTTTTCCATCAAAAATAGTCCCAAGAACAGGATCATTCCCTCCTCTCGTGTGTCCTCGTCCATGTTGTGTGTTGTCTTTTCCAGTTAATCACACAAGATTTCTGGCTTGGAGGACTAGAGTCTAGACTGGTGTTGGGACAGAATCATTTTATGTGTGGTGTGCTGTGTTGAAATTATCAGAGCACACCACACAGAGTACAATCAAAACTGTTCAGTGCCTGATTTTTTTATCTTCATGTGTGGGGTCTGTAAAAGATGAAAAAGTCTCTTCAGATTTAGAAAATACTTATGTGAACCCCACTTTAATCAAGTCATGTGAATGTGATGAAGTCATACAGTAATGATGTAAAGCCCTTCAAACCATATCATTGAACTGTGAATGCGTTCTTTCCTGTTACTTTTGATGTCAATAAAAAAACAAAACAAAATGAGGGCCATTATAGTTTTTGTAATCTGTGTTACACCAGTAAGCTTAGCTCAACTCCCCATTTTATCAGTGCTTCTAGAACCCGTGGATTCACACGGGTCAACACGCTAGTATTGTATACTTTGCGTCGTTAAAAACACACGGTCCAAACGTGGTGTAATTTCCGGAAAACAATTTGCTCAGGTGCCTATTTTGTATATGTCGCTCACGAGATGAGTAACACAGTTAACAGCTGTATTTTATTCATTCCAGACGCGTGCGACGTCTGCAGCGTTTGGACTAATCCCTTAATGTCGGACATTGAGTCGAATTCTTGTCCAGAGTCAGTCTGAGTGGTACCTGTAGGTGTGGTTTATAGTCCATATAAAGGCAGCAAAGAACACGCCCAAATGTTTTTTCCAGCTCAAAATGCCAGGACTTAGGATCCAACACAGAGAACGTGTCATTGGCGTGTTCCGTGGGTCTGAGCCGAGGTGAAGTGTCTCCGTCTGCGCTGTCATCCCAGTCCAATCAGTGGTCTGGGTGATCGGATCCTCAGGACAGGATCATCAGACTTAGTTCCATGCGTCGTCGCTGCACTGCTTGTTTGGAACCAGAGGTGGACACGCCCCATATTGAATGAAGACACTTTCAATTTCTGAGTCCCTGAATAAATCTGTTCAGTTGATGAATTTGTCAACAGTTCATTCTCTAATGACCGATGCTTCCCTCTGTAATATGAAGCCAACCAATTCATTTAATATATCTACAAATATACATGTTATTCTTACCCGTGCAAAGTATATAAGTGATGATTGGCTGCAGCTTGGAGCGATTTTACGTCGACGGCGGTAAAATAAGATGGCGATATCACTAGAAAGCAGCCGTAGTTTGGAAAGTACCGACACTGTACGAGAAGAGTGGAGTCCGATGAAATGTGCAGCAGAATGTGAGGTTTGATGAGTTGCGACTCTTAAAATAGAAGCGGAGCGGTGGTTGAACGTCGGATTACCGAGTTGGTTTGGGGCCGTTGTAGTCGGGGATTTTCTCTGTCATGTTAACACCCTCACATCATCACATCAGTGCTAACAGTGCAGCTGCTGATCAGCTCTGTGATGTAGCTGTTATCTGCGCTGTCGATATCTGCCGCCGCTTCCTGACTTTACCCTTATCTCCCGACTCCCCCTCGTCCTTTTTTTTTTTTTTTCAGCTTCGTCTTTCCCGGTGACTCCTCCGCTCGCTCATTTTTTCCACATTACTCTCCGTCTGTTCCTGCTCGCTGTCAGAGGACCAGGCAGTAAATGAGATTAGTGATGGTGGCTGAGGGAAGCCCTGGCCTCGGGCTCCGCGGGCTTTTCCAGTTTTTTCGGGTGAAGTGACGAAGTGAGGATGACATTTAGTCAGTCAGGGAGGAGGACAAAAAGCAGAACAAGGCCTCCTCTGTCCCAGACAACACCACCGGTCATGCTCTTTGCGAGATGACGACTCATGCACAATCCAATTTCATGACACAATAAGATAAAAGATGCGAGGCCGACCACTTTACCCGAAGAGCATCCTTAAAACGGATGTATGAATGCACCAGGTTATTAGGTTAGGGGGAAAAAAAACAGGATTATAGTGACCTGTTTGTCACATAATGAGTCCACATTCACCTTAATACACAGATTCAATGGTATCCTCTTTCTTTCTACATAAACTATATGGACAAAAGTATGTGGACAGGTGTTTATTTTCACATAGGATATATACCGGCCAGTTAGGATGTAAACCACGGGTGTCATTTTAGTTCAGGGGCCACATTCCAGACCAGTAAAATTATAACACTTAAAAAAAAGTACAATTATATCATCTACAAACTGATTTCAGGACATCTTACAGCTGTAGACATGATGTGTCCCAATATTTTTGTCTACATATTTTAGAAACATCAATATTTCCTTAACGTTTAATGATATTTATCCCAATATAAAACTATATTATAACATTACTCATTACTGTTTTGTATCCCAGACCTCAAACACCTGAATTCAATGTGTCTATGCTGCAAAACAATAATGACAAATGTCATAGATTTATATTGAGATTAATATCATTGCATTACATTGGTTAAACTGTTTACAAACTGTATGGACATAAATATCGGCACACATTATCTCTGCAGCTGTAAGATGTCCTGTTCATGAGGATTTGAGATAAAAACATCAATATTTCCTTAAAGTTTAATGGTAGATTTTTCTTCCTCAGTGAGATGTGAAGAAAGTAGATGGTTAATTGTGGTACAAAATGAATATTTACAGTCACAGCATGAAAAATATTTTAGAAATTTAGAGGTAGAACATTTAAAATCAAAGTCAGTGTCAAGATAAATTAACCCATAAAGACTCAAACATCCACTGGCAACCAAAATCATTTACTGATGTAAAAAGTGAAATGCCTCTTGATCCACTAATCCTATCTATCCATGTCAATAATTGGTGTAAAATGCAGTTCTTCATCTTTTCATGGTCATCAGATATGACTCATTTGGACGTTCAGAAGCTCCGTAGTTGCCATGGAAACACTGTCATCTTCTACAACATTGATTCACCAGTAAAACCCATGGAGTTGGATCAATGACAGTGGATGGACACACTGGGTTTATATTCAGTTCATGACAGATTTGGTTGAAAAAGTATTTTTCATGTGATTTACATGTAATCAAGTTTGAAGTAAAGTCAAATTTTGAATAAATCTCATGTAAAAAAGTGGTTTAGTAGCTTTTGCAGATTCTGTTGATGTAAAATCACATCCTCCTTCCATACAGACGGTGGTTTATTTGCATTTTTTGTTTGTTTTAGGGAGGAAATAACCTTATTGTTTGGATAGTGTTGTACAAAAGCACCTGTATCAGCTGTAAAGTTTATAGAATTTTTCTTCATTTAACCATTTAATACCTGTTGATCCTCTAATCCTGTCAATACATGTAAATAATTGGTGTAAAATGCAGTTTGTCATATTTTCATGGTCGTCAGATATGATCCATTTGGATGCTCAGAGGCCAATATATTTTACTGCAAGTCACTTTTTCTTCTGTTTTTGATAGAACTCTCAACTTTAATTTGAGCTTTTTTGAACATCTACATGTTCAGTGAATTAAATATAGGAAAATACCTGATTATTAGTAAAAAAAAATTGCAAAATACAGAGCATAATATTAGAATAAATGTTGCTAAACCACTTAAGAAAGGCTAAAAATAGAGAGAAATTCATTTGGGAACTGCCAGAAAAGTAGCACTGGGTCTTTATGGGTTAAGTAAAAACCATCTGAGGCATTTCAGAAGCAAGGTTTTAAGAACAATTAAACCCAAACTAACCAATGCAGTGATTTTTATCGCAATATTAAACTCTATAATGACATTTATGATTACTGCTTTGTAGCATAAACATGTTTCATTCAGGTCTTTCTTTTCTAACAGGTGTCTAGGATGCAAAACACTAATGACAAATGCCATAATATAGTTTTATATTGGGATTAATATCTTTAAACTTCAAGGAAATATTGTTTTTTTTCTAAAATATTTGGACAAAAATATTGGGACACGTCATGTTTCCAGTTGTAAGATGTCCTGATACCAGTATGTAGATGATATAATTGTTATTTTTCACAGGTTTGGAATGTTGCCCATGAACTAACATGAGTTTGACACCCGCGGTTTACATCCTAACTGGCCTCTAAACCCGGTTATAAATCCTTTGTGCTGTTACTGTAAAGTGGAACCAAAAGAGCTAAATAAAGTCTTGGTTTCTGTCTCGGACTCAGCGGACGTCTTCATTTGCCTCCTTGTGCAGCAGCGACAGCAACAACACTACACATTGGTGCCTTCATGAATAAGCGAATGCATAAATAACGCAGATAGCATGAATTATTCAAGTGTTCCAGCGACGTTGTAGGTGGGAGTGGAAGCTAACCAGCTCTGACAACAGACTCACACGGGGAAAAGTAATAAAGGTTCAAATAACCTCGGCGGGTTTGCAATCACTTGGCTTTAATCCGAAGATGCTGAGTGTGTTTCGTGAAGCGGACATGTGTTTTTATGAGACTCTGCCGCCGTCGCCTCCAGTGTCGCATATTACTGGGAGGAATGGGAAGTTTTAGTTCATTCGGAAACACTATTTTACACAAAACACATTATTCCTTCTCATTGCTTTCTGTTCATTTTAGGCCATTAGATCATAGCTGGTGCAGAGCTCGACCTGAAACAAAACATCAACTCCAAAGTCTATTTAATTCTCTTTTTTTTTTTTTTTTTTAAGTTTTGGTGCAGTTTTTCATGCAGTGTAAGACTTTAAGCAACAAGAATCATGAATTGAGACGAATGCGTTTCACTTTAGAAACTAACAGCGGATCGACAAGGAGTTTGAGGGTTTCACAGAAATAAAAACAAAAATATAAAAGTATAGACGCTGAAATTATTTTCTATCACAACTAACAAGCTGCTGTAAATCTCTCATTAAACTTTAAGTACATATTGGTGTTTATATCTCAAATTGGCATGAAAAGTACATCATATGAGCTGTAAATATTAATTTTCTACCACAACTAACCATCTACTTTCTTCACATCTCACTGTGGAAGAAAAATCTCCCATTAAACTTTAAGGAAATATTGATGTTTATGAACTATATGGACAGAAATATTGGGGTACGTCATAACTAAACAAAACAAACTCAAATATCTATTATTTCATTCCAGTATTTTTGAGGGTTTTTTTTTTTTTTTTTTTACATAAAACATTATTTCTTCTCATTTCTTTTCTGTTCATTTTAGGCCATTAGATCATGGCTGGTGCAGAGCTCGACCTGAAACAAAACATCAACTCCAAAATCTATTATTTAATTCTCATATTTTTGAGTTTTTTGCAGTTTTTCTTGCAGTGCAAGACTTTAAGCAACAAGAATCATGAATTAAGACACATTTAGCTGTAGAAACTAACAGGATATCAACAAGGAATTTGAAGATTTAACAGAAAGAGAAAAAAATATGAAAGTATAGATGCTGGTAAAAGTAATAAAATTGTTTCAAGTTTAAAAATTTAAGTCAGTTTTCTCACCAAACTTACCTGACAAAGTTGAAGCCCCGATAAAATGTAGAAAAACTATGTAATTCTTGTGTATATCACTCAACAGTGCTGATATCATGGGGGTATAATCTGACCTAGGCCGCTTTAACCCCAGGTATAGTCCAGACGGAGGTGCATTTTGACCTGTTACACCTGGATAAGGCCTCGTCTTCAGTTAACGAACATGAAATATCCAAGATTAACAGTCGGTAGTGTTGGTTCTCCATTGAACGTCATGGTGTCAAATGTTGGAAAATAATGTGGGAATAATAATAATAATAAAAAAAAATATATCAGTTCATTTTTTTATGCTGGTGAATGACAGTGATTACACAAAGTGGTCAAATATTAGTAACAATCATCCACACTGATGGTCACTATGGTTCTGAAAACACAAATTACTGGTGTCATACGATCAATATATTATCATCAGCTGAAGGGTTAAAAAGTGGGAGCAGATGCAAATTAATATCACCATATTATTTATCATATTTGCTTCTTTTCTACAGTTCATGCTATAGAAAAGGAGAAAAAGGAGGCTATTAATCCACTTTCCCTCATAAAAATGCATTAGACAATACATCTGAACACAAGTTGATGCAGTTTATCAAAACAGTTGAGCAAAAATTATCCATGAAAACCAAAACAAACCACAGCAGGAGCAGATGCTATCCACTGCATTTATTATGGAACAGAATATTTCAGTATTTCTTGCTTTTTTTGTAAAATTGATCATCCTTCTGTTTCTAAGGGTGTAGTCAGACCTACTTTGTTTGGGCCATTTAAAATAGACCAGAGTTTGTTCCCCAGAAAGTCCGGATTTTTTTTTTTTTTTTAGGTGTGAATGCAAACACGCAATCTCCGCCTTGAACCAAACAAACAGACTCTGGGCCGGTTCACTTCTGGAGTGAATATAATCGGCCCCGAGCGGAAACAAACCAAGGAACCGTGTGCCTTTTTGTGCTTGACGAGCCACCGTAGCCGCGTGGCATTGTGGGTAATCAAAAAAAAAAAAAAAAAAAAAAAAACTGGGAGTGGCGGCGCAAAACTTGACTAATATTTAATGAATGTAAAAAAAAAAAAAAAAAACACCTCTTGCCAGCGCAAAAACTTTTAATTGTTTTGGCGAAACTGTCAATTTTCCATTAGGTAAATTTTTATGCGCAGTTATGTTCGCGCAAGTTGAGGGTCAATGAAAACGCCACTTGACATTTGGTCAAGTCGCCTCCATGTTAGTTTTCTCTGATTGGCCCCGCCCCTGACTTTTCTGTCCAATGCCAGAGCAGTTTGTCATATGCATGCTTCTGTTCACAAATGTGTTATTCACAAGCAAAAAGTGCAATGACAATGCGATCCGACCCGAACAGAAAAAATAAAGTCAGCGTTTCATTGACGCTCATTTCACCTTTTGCTCCTGAAGACCTCGGTATTTTCCTGGAATCTGCCTAAAATTATAATCATAACCTGATTGGATAGTTTTTACTGTGATGATGGATTGAGATGCGTTCAAGACTCCAGAATGAATATAAAGCAGACAGTTAACCTACAGATATCACTGTTAATGATGTTTAGTTTCCTAATTTTACACTGAATCTGATTTAATGGAGAATGAAGCAAATATCCGCTCAGCTCCTGCTCTACATGTGTAATATAAGGGCCTGTTGTTGGAGCTATTTCTGAGTTTTTTCCTCAGTTCTTGACTTGGCTCACTTTTCATATGTGTTTGTATATTTAAAAGTCAAATCAGACCGAGCATTAAACATTCTGCCTTCTTACTGTTGCATAGATAAATGCCCAGTGTATTACTGTGCTCCATTTTTATGTATATTTTCCATATTTTTGCCAACTTTTTTCTGATTTGGGTTGTAAATCATTCATATTTCCCCCAGAGCCAGAGTCAAAACTACATGTACAGCACTGTCCGACAAGTCTACTGATGCTACTTGTTGTTAGGTTTATTATTTTGAAAAGACGGCGCCTGCAGAAACAGTCAAAAACAAGCAGAATCAGTGGTTTATTTTAACAGTTTTTTGGTTGTAAACTGCACAACAGGGTGTGAATGTACACAATATGGCCAAAAGTATGTGGACACACTGAATTCAGGTGTTTCTTTTCTAACAGGGGTCTGGGATACAAAACAATAATGACACATGTCATAATATAGTTTTATATTGGGATAAATATCACTGCATTGGTTAGTTTGGTTTAAATTGTTGTCTTTGCTTCAGAAACGCCTCAGACGGTTTTTACTTTCCTTGACACTGATCTGTTTTTTCTTGTTTTTTTTTTTATATACGATTATGATTTTAATTATTCTACCTCTAAATTTAAAAAAAAAAAAAATGTCACACTCTGACTGTAACTAATATTTTTCTACCACAACTAACCATCTACTTTGAATTTCCCATTAAACTTTGAGGAAATATTGATGTTTATTTGTCAAATCCTCATGAACCGAACATCTTACAGCTGTAGACATGATGTGTCCCAATATTTATGTCCGTATAGTTTATAAACATCAATATTTCCTTAAAGTTTAATGGTAGATTTTTCTTCCTGAGTGAGATTTGAAGAAAGTAGGTGGTTAGTTGTGGTAGAAAATTATTAATTATTATTAAGTTTTATCTTCAAACTCCTTGTTGATCTCCTGTCAGTTTCCACAGCTAAATGTGTTTGTCTCAATTTATGATTCTTGTTGCTTAACGTCTTACATTGCAGGAAAAACTGCAAAAAAAAAACCTCAAAAATATGAGAATTAAATAATAGATTTTGCAGTTGATGTTTTGTTTCAGGTTGAGCTCTGCACCAGCTATGATCTAATGGCCTAACATGAACAGAAAAGCAATGAGAAGAAATAATGTGTTTTGTGTAAAATAGTGTGTACGACAAAAAAAAAGAAGTCAAAAATACTGGAATGAAATAATAGATATTTGAGTTTGTTTTGATTAGTTGTGACGTACCCCGATATTTTTGTCCATATAGTTCATAAACATCAATATTTCCTTAAAGTTTGATGGGAGATTTTTCTTCCTGAGTGACATTTGAAGAAAGTAGGTGGTTAGTTGTGGTAGAAAATTATTATTTACAGGAAAGAATTTGAAGAATGGGAACTATTGTTGGTATTGGTTACAAGAATCAGGAAGTTATCGGTATCGTACTCGTCTTCATCCTCTTATCCGGGTCCGGGTCGCCCAGACTTCCCTCTCCTCAGCCACTTTCACCAGCTCTTCCGGGGATTCCTGAGGCGTTCCCAGTCCAGCCCAGAAGTTTAATCCCTCCAGCGTGTCCTGGGTCGGACATGCCCAAAACACCTCCCCAGGGAGGCGTCCACACTAGATGCTTGAGCCACCTCAACTGGCTCCTCTGGACGTGGAGGAGCAGCGGCTCTACTCCGAGTCTGAACTCCTCCCCCTGTCTCCAAGGCTGCGCCCGGACACCCTGCGAAGGAAACTCATTTTAGCCGCTTGTATACCACGACCTCATTCTTTCGGTCATTACCAGAGCTCGTGACCGTAGGTGAGGGTCGGAACGTAGATCGACCGGTAAACTGAGAGCTTCGCCTTTCGACTTGGCTCCCTGTTCACCACAACGGACCGGTTTAGCGTCCACATCGCTGCAGACCCCGCCCCAATCCGCCTGTCGACCTCCCGCTCCATCCTACCCTCACTCCTGAATAAGATCCTGAGATACTTGAAGTCCTCCACCTGTGGAAGGGCTTCCTCCCAGACCCGGAGTGGGCACTCTACCCTTTTCCAGCTGAGGACCATGACCTCAGACTTGGAGGTGCTGATCTTCATCCCAGCCGCTTCACGCTCGACTCGGTTATCGGTATCGGTTGTGTGTATATACTACTTTTTACATCTTTTATGCAATTTTCGTCTTACTGCACTTTTTCTGTTTTTGTCTCATTGCATCTTTCACATTTTCATCACTTGTCATTGTTCTATCTATGACTGTTCAAGTCCATTTAAGCTGAATGTTGATGGCGGTAAACTTTAAGGAAATATTGAGGTTAATAAACTATATAAACAAAAATACTGGGACATATGGTAACACCTGAATTCAACGTGTCCGCATAGTTTTGTCCATATAGTCTTCTTCCGCATTAGGCTAAACTGTGACTGAGCTGCAGTTTTGTCTTAAATAGTGATTAGTTTGGGTTTTTCAGGACGCTCTCGCTCTGCTGTTTGCTCTTAATTATCCTCTGAGTGACTCAGGCTGAGGGTTTTAGCTAAATACCTATGAAATGTGAAGAGCGACACGGCGGCAGCTCCATCTGGCCTGAAATATTCCAATATTCAGTTTGTGGTTTTAAGGTTTAGCGGTCACAGCGGAGCGTCTGCGCCGTTCCCCCGGAGATGGAATCTGATTCGCTGCTGCCTTCTCAATATTTCTGCTCCTCCAAAGCGAGGAGAGCTGCAGGGAAATCTAACGGTGTGACTGATGGAATTAACCGCAGGGAATCTCCCCGGAAAACGCTGGGCTAAATGACGCCTCAGTCATCAGTGACAGAGGATGATTATAGCGAGAACTGAGGGGAGTCCGACAGCAGAGCAGCGAAGAGGAGGGAGGAACCCCACAACAAACACGAACACTGCTCAAAACACATTTACAAAGTCGGTTAAAAGGCTGTGAGTCAGGGAAAGTTCTGCATACGACCCAAAGTACAGATCAAGCATCAAAAGTGTATATTTGCATTATTCTTTAGACATACTTCCACGTGTTGGACACCTTTATACAGAAGTATTGACATTATTTAAGCCATAAAGACCCAGAGCAACTTTTATGTCGGCTCCCAAATGATTTAAGTGATTTATTTACAATTTATTGTAATATTTTCCTCCCTATTTGACATTTTTCACTGAAAATCATGTATTTTCCTATTTTTAATTCACCGATCATGCAGATGCTCATGGAAGTAAATTCAAAGGTTATTATATCAAAACAGAGAAAGCAGAAGAAAGTAGGTGCTTTTCCATTGGACATCTGCGCAAAACTTTGCCAATATTTACTAAATGTCAAAAAAACAGATGTCCGTAATGTCGGTTTTTCCATTAAATCACAAATGTGATGATTTGTTTATTACCACAAGATGGCACGAGAAGTCATTCCATAAACATGGTGACAAATGTAAATTTCGTGTTGAATTACAGATATATTCATTGTTATGATATATTACCCCTCTATCCTGTACTAAATTAAAAAATTATTCAGTTTCCTGGTGCGCCCACACGTATCGCGCCATGTTTCTTTTAAAACTCTTCTTCACTTGTTGTAACGTCTGGCAAAATCTGTTTTTTTTTTTTTAAATTCATGAGACTCTTTGTGGAAAAAGGTCTTTCCTTTGCAGTTTTGTGTGATATACCAATTGCACGATGCCCGAAAAACCACCTCTTGCCAGTGCAAAAACTTTGAATTGAAAAATGAGAGTTTTGGCAAAATTGTTGTTTTTCCATTAGGTACATTTTTATGCGCAAGTTATATTCGTGCAATTTCAGGGTCAATGGAAAAGCGACTGGAGACTTTCTCAGTCAAATCTGTCATTATCTGAACATAAACCCAGTGTGTCCATCCACTGTCATTGATCCAACTCCATGGGTTTTACTGGTGAATCAGTGTTGTAGAAGATGACAGTGTAGGTGCTGGATGGATGGATGGATGGATGGATGGATCCAACTCCAATCCCATGGAGTTGGATCAATGGCAGTGGATGGAGATGCTTGTTTTTACATTCAGTTAATGATATCTTTGCCTATAAAAGTCACTTTTTCATCGGTTTCGTCTGTTTTTCACATAATAACCCTGGGCTTAAACTGAGCTTTTATGAATATCTTCATGATCAGTGAATTAAATGTAGGAAAATACCAGATTTTCATTGAAAAAACACAAATTACAGAGGGTAGTATGATAATAAATGGTGATGAACCACTTAGAAATGATTCAATCGACTGCCGTAAAAGTATCACTGGGTCTTTATGGGTTAAACTACACCATCGGACTCACATTAAGCTAAAGAGCTATGTGAACTGTCGCCAGAAGGGGGAGTATTTCATGAAAAGCTCAAGATATGAATTAGATTTGTGGATGCTCATGTCGTCAGATGTAAAAGCTCTTCCTCAAATAGTCTGTCTGAATCGGTGGAAGGAGCTCGGAGGTCTAATTGGGTAAATTAAGAGAAACACATCAGCGTAGGTGGCTCATTTAGAGGCTTTAAAGATAATTAAGACCCCACTTAAGTCTGGTGTAATCTGTTTTTCTGCAATTGTTACTATGACCTGACGAAATTCATCTGACCATTTTGTGTCTAGTATTAGGTCTGTTTTTTTGTTTTTTTAACTCAACAGTACCTTTCTTCAATTAAAACCCCTTACCGTTCCGGGGTGATTTTGCTTAAAACGCCTGAAAAATACCCCACCAAATAAAAATTACAGCTGTTCTTCAACCGTTTGGAGTACAGATAAAAGATTGGGCTCTTTGTAAAGGTAATAAATACCCTGTAGTTTGTACTAAAGCAGTCACTTTTGCTGTTTGACAGGTAAGAAGCTGTATACTTAGAAACACAAATACATTTTGATTGTTTTCCCCCTCGCCTTAATCTTTTTGTGAAAACCAGGGTGTTTAAAGCTGCATTTGGTAGGAATGGACTGAAACACCATCTGCCAACAGACCAATGTCTTGGCACTTTGCAGTTCAAAGTTCAGAACTTTATTTGTAAAAATGTCAGTTTTAGAGCATTTTTCTATGGTTATGTTTATGTGTTTTACAGAGGGGAAATTTTGGGAATTATCCATTTTTCCAAAGTGGCTATATTTGGAAATTTTTGGAAAAAAATGAATAACTTTTGAATGCTTCAAATACACATATTTTAGCAAAAATTGATGAAAATAAATATTTCCCTTACAAAATTACCACTGTCAATCGTAAAATAAAGTCCAAACTAGTTTTATGGTCCAAAAATACCATTGTCATATATCCTCATGTTCAGCAGCTCATTGACTGTCACCCCAGATTATAAATACAACCTAATTTGTTGGAACAGCAGCGGTGTGAGCTGGGCGTGACCATTGACCCGTCTCTGACACTGGGTTGGCTATCCCTCCTATCAGTCACCCCTGGGACACTTTAGATTGGCCAAGTTAGGTGTCAATCAAAAGCTAACAAGTTCGACTATCAATCTATACCAGTATACCGGCAAAAACAGTAAATTATGAACGGTATCTTCGTGGAAAATGGAAAAAAATCACCAAACTAGATCTTAGGTTGGACAAATATTCCGGCAGTTTCTGTGCCTTTGTGGATCTTCTGTGCGTTTTGTGTGTTTAAAATGTATGTTTTTGTCTATTTAAATGTGTGTTTTGTGTATTTAAAATGTGTGTTTTTGACAGTTTGAATGTGGGTTTTTGTCCATTTAAATTGCTTGTTTTTGTCTACTTAAATGTGTTTTTTTTTGTTTATTTGTATTGTTTTTGTCTATTTAAATGTGTTTTTGTCCATTTACATTGTGTGTTTTTGTCTATTTAAATCTGTGTTTTTGTCCATCTAAATTGCGAGTTTTTATCTATTCGAATTGTATGTTTTTGTCTATTCGAATTGTGTGTTGTTGTCTATTTGAAATGTGTGTTTTTGTCTATTTGAATTGTGTGTTTTTGTCTATTTGAATTGTGTGTTTTTGTCTATTTGAATTGTGTGTTTTTGTCTGTTTGAAGTGTGTGTTTTTGTCTATTTGAATTGTGTGTTTTTGTCTGTTTGAAGTGTGTGTTTTTGTCTATTTGAATTGTGTGTTTTTGTCTGTTTGAATTGTGTGTTTTTGTCTGTTTGAATTGTGTGTTGTTGTCTGTTTGAATTGTGTGTTTTTTGTCTATTTGAATTGTGTGTTTTTGTCTATTTAAATGTGTGTTGTTGTCTATTTGAATTGTGTGTTGTTGTCTATTTGGATTGTGTGTTTTTGTCTGTTTCAATTGTGTGTTGTTGTCTGTTTGAATTGTTTTTGTCTATTTAAATGTGTTTTTGTCCATTTCAATTGCGAGTTTTTATCTATTCGAATTGTGTGTTTTTGTCTATTTCAATTGTGTGTTTTTATCTATTTGAATTGTGTTTTTATCTATTTGAATTGTGTTTTTGTCTGTTTGAATTATGTGTTTTTGTCTATTTGAATTATGTGTTTTTGTCTATTTTGTGTGTTTTTATCTATTTGAATTGTGTTTTTTATCTATTTGAATTGTGTTTTTGTCTGTTTGAATTATGTGTTTTTGTCTATTTGAATTGTGTGTTTTTGTCTATTTAAATGTGTGTTGTTGTCTTCTTGTGTGTGGTTGTTTGTAAATGTCTGTCTTGCTTCACCATCAATGCTGTGGATTGTAATTTCCTTCTACATGTCATATGTTGACTGACAATAAAAATAATCTTGAGGTATTACTTGGTTACCATACGACGCTGCAGTGACGCTCGGTAACGAGTATAAATGAGCCTTAGTACAGTTACAGTGTCCATCCCTCATCACACATCCCATGAATAAATTACCGGCTAAAGTTCACAGACCGGAGCTGTGGTCGGTCGGCAGGGATCCCCGATCCTCGCCGAGACGCCACAGACGTCTCTGTTTTGTTTTCCTCGCGGCTCGACTCCAGCGTTTGACCCCACAGCGTCTTCATCTCCGTGATGACGGACGGAGGCTGACCTAAATCTTACATGGCACCCCGGGGCCCCGTAAGCAGAGCCAATAACTGGGAGACGGCCGCTCGCTTCGCCGCCGCCGCTGTCCATGAAAAAAACATGGAGCTCAAACAGCCGTTGCAGGCGATTCGTCCATATGTATGAATGTGTTTATGACGCTGCTGAATTATTTGGTGGGTTGTTTTCTTTCCTTGAAAAGTGAATTTATACGTGCTGACTGCATCTGGGTGCAATATGAAATCTGGGTGGCCTGAAGGCAGCGTGATGGTGCGTTCAGGTCCCTGCAGACGCCCGGAGTTCACCCCGTCTTCAGATCGAGTACGAAGAAATTCCAAGGCAGTTTGTAGACGAACCATGCGTGAAGAGTTCAGCTGACAGGTGGCACAAATACAGATTATTTTCTTTAACAGATGCTCAAAGATGCTGTAATTTATTCAGAGGACGACTCCATTATTTAAGCAGAAACAGTTTGTGTCTTGTGTGTTTAGTTTTGGGGGAATTAAACTCAGGAGAACAATAAGATGCACAAATGAACAGTTCGATAAGTGTTGGTGACGACGATTCTGAGTCAGACTGAAATATTTCAGCATTTAATGAAAGCACTGAACATTGGGAATCATGCCGAACCAAGCGGGGAATACATTAGTGACACATTTGTTTTCCTGTTGTGGAGCCGGTCTCAGACTCAGTTCATCTCTGGAGGCACGACGTCCGTGTAAACAGACGAGAACGTCACACTGGGTTTAACCATGAACGGAGCCGGAACTTATGACCAGATACGACAGAAAAACCCCAAGGCCTCGTGGACTTTAATCACTACAGTTTGATCTGGTCTGTAGGTGGCGCTGTGGCACCAAACCCACTTACAGAAGATTAATTAATTAGAGCAAACATGTCTGAGATGATAAATTAGTAAATAATTAGAATCCAATATTGAAACTTTGAAAACTAAGAATGAACAACTTACACAGACAGATTAGAATACGACACTCACCCTGTGTTCTACATTTCATATAGTTTTGTTGAACTACATTTCCTTAATTTCTGTGTAAAAATGTTCTTTTTACGGTTGCTGGGTGTCGTTAAAATAAGCACATGGCTCCCAATACTTTATAAATACATATATAATATGTAAATTTCCATTTATATGAATAGCAGATTTCTTTTTTCTCTTTATGTTTTATGTTTCTTGAACTCCAAACATATATACATGGAAGATTTCTTTGTGTTTTTGTTTTTGTCATCTTGGATTTATGTGACCACTAGAGGGAGTAGTGAGTCTCTGCCATTCTCCCACAGTGAGGAAAACTAACACCACAGAGCCGTTGACCAAAGGGCCAGAAAGTGACCAGATGGGATGAGAACCACAAAGAAACAAGTGGTTCCAGGCACAACAAGCCCCACCCCTCGAACGTATTGTAGCTTATTTTGTCATCGATCCAGCTGATGTCATCATGTCTGTGCGTATGATGATGTCAGCGTATCAACTGCCTCTATGTATGTGTCAGAGAAACTAAATGTAGGTTTTTGTAGACATTTGAAATGTCGCCCATTAGAAGTAAATTGGAGAAAAAAAAAAAGATTAAATTTGAACTTTGACCTACTTTTCCCAAACTGTAATGACATCTATTTTGGGTCAGTGGTGATCCATAAACCTAATCTGGTATGAATTCAACCAATATTCATCCTGCTCCATAAATAACCAAAATCATCTTCTGGCAGATTTTTAGTCCCACTCACTATTTTGTTTCAACTCTTTCCTGAAAGGTTTATGCAGGAATCATGTAAACATTTAACTTAGACATGGGAAAGAAACAAAAATAAACAAACAAGTGGTTTCAGGCACGACAAGCCCCGCCCGTCGAACATATTGTAGCTTATTTTGTCATCGATCCAGCTGATGTCATCACGTCTGTGCGTGTGATGATGTCAGCGTATCAACTGCCTCTATATATGTGCCAAGTAAATTGAAACTAAATTGATGTTTTTTGTAGACATTTGAAATGTTGCCCACGATGAGTAAATGGAAAAAAAAAGAGATTTTAAAAATTCATTAAAAAAAAAAAAGGAACTTTGACCTTTTCCCAAAATGTAACCACATCTATTCTGGGTCACTGGTAATCTATAAATCCAAATTTGATATGAATTCAACCAATAGTTTTGCTAGTGAAGTGTTAACAAACGAACAAACAAACGGAACCAAAAACAATACCTTTTGCCTTCCTTTCGGTGGGTGGGATAATAATCAGAAACCAATATAATATTAAGAGACTGAGTATTAAGAGATAAGAGACTGAGCAAATTAATCTGGGAAAATGAGCAAAAATGAACAATTTTATCAAGAGAATGAACTACAGTGAAAACAATTAGACATGTTTTTAGACACCTATTCCTTTATTTATATATTCCACTATTTTTTTGAAGTAAAGACTTCAATAGGATTAGTGGATCAACAGGTATTATACAGTTTACATCATTAGTTGGTTTTGTCAGTTGGTGGATGTTTGGATCGTTCTGAGGTCAGTTTTGACACTATATTGAGAGAATATTCTCCAGATGCAAACCCTGTGGACAAAGACTGATCTGTAACGGCTGTTTATTCAGTCACATGAACAAACATACCATGAAAATGACTATGAAAATGGACAAACATGGACATAATTATCAAGAAAGCAAACAAAATCATCTAGAAAACGACCAGGAACATTTGTGAGAGCGACGAAATTAAACAAAATAATTACAAATCCATAAAGTTTTCAAGAGGCGGAGCAAAGCAATCTCGGAAAACGAGCAAAAATTAACAATATTATCGAGATAACGAACTAAAATGAAGGCAGTCAGACATGTTTTTGACACTGACACATGTATTCCTTTACTTCTTTGAAGCAAATTCTTTTAAAGGATCAGCGGATCAACAGGTATTGAACAGTCCACATCAGTCGTTGGTTTTGTCAGATGGTGGATGTTTGCGTCTTTGTGGGCTCAAAATTGGAAAATGGCATGAAAGATAACAACCTCCCCAAGCCAACTGAAGGTAATTTACTTCTACATCTGTGATTCTGAACATTATCTGCAGACACGAAGACAAAAAAAAAAAAAAAAACAACACGCAGACGGACAGAAAGACTGACGGAAAAAAAGGAGGAATATTAGGAGATGAGAGGCGGACAGAGACGCTTTGTTTTGCCTCATTATTCGTAGGCGTATCAGCTTCCTAACACAGCCCATCGCCGCTGCCAAGCCTTTTCTGGAGGCAGAGGCTAAGTAAGCACGCCGCCGCTGCCAGCAGTTTGTTGGCAAACGCTAACCGCCACCTGCTGCTGCTGTCGAGGTGGCGTCGCCGCGACCTGGCAGAGCATCTGGCAACCGGCGAGCCGCCGACGTCCCCCGAGGGCCCGGCTCAGTCACCGCCAGCCAGCTCCCATCTCCCAGTGTGGAGGATTTCAAGGGTGTAATGTACAATGTAAACCGGGTTTGGTTTTTTTTCTTTTTTCTCCCCCCCCGTCTGCACAACGCGACCGTGATTCACCGGAGGAACGAGGAGGAGAGGAGGAAGAGCGGCGAAAATCACGCACAAAAAAATAAAGAAATGTACAAATCTGAGCGCTCAGCCCTCAGCAGCGTGAAGGAAACTGCTTTATGAGACTTGTTTTCCATTTGAGGAAGAGCAAAAATGACAGACGGCATGAAATATATGACAGTTAAATGTATGATAGTTAAAGACCCCCCCCCCACACACCCACACACACTGACTGAATATCCACGACCTTCAGTTTTAATAGATAATACAACCTTACCTCAGTCAAATGATCACCACTTATGTACCCTGTTTTTAATTTTACCTTGTATATATCCTGTATTATCTGTATTTAGCAGATGGATGGATGGATGGATGGATAGATAGATAGGGTTGCGGAAAAAATTATTAGACTACCCTTGTGTTGTTTGTACATTAGTTTGGACAAATATAATGATACCAACAAAAATAGCTCATAGTTGAATTTCAGAGCTGATATCTATCCATTTAACATGTTTTCTTGATAATAACCCAAATCACTTCAGTTCTTCCATCGATATCTGTGTCATTGTACTGAAAAAAACAGTGCTTTGATTCATTCCATGTTTTCTGTTCTCTGTTTTAGTCACATGAGCCACACAGGCGTTAGGACTGGATTGCGTAACCATTGTTTTTGGATGGAATAATTTTTTCCGCGACTAGACGGATACATAGAGCTCTAAATGTACAAAGTCAAATATATAGCTCAGAATATCTGTAATTTCCCAGTCTGGGATAAAGTACATCTACCTACCGGTCTGTTTCTCTCAATCTCTCTTTATATGTCTATCTCTCTAAATCTCTTTCTATATATGTTTATTTTTATTTTAGCTTTATTTAACCAGGATGTCCCATTGAGATTAGAAATTCTTTTTGCAGTATATTATTGATTGATTGATTGATTGATTGATTGGTTTTTGTCTTTTCTGTTACTTTCCTTCTACTTGAATGGAGTAACTGTAACATACAACAATTTCTCCCTGGGATTAAAAATGTGTTCTGATTCTGATATGTTTATTATATTATTATATGTCGAACAGCCTTTATTTATTCTAGAGTTGGTGTTTTGTATGTTTTAGTAGTTAGTTCTTTGTAGTTTTGTACTTTGTC